>JBAMIH010000029.1:195687-353187 GCA_038501795.1 Pseudopleuronectes americanus | reverse complement strand
ATCACACACACACACACACACACACACACACACACACACACACAAGCTGGTTGTTTAACTCTTCACGAGGACGGAGACGTGAGCGTCAGAGGACTAATGAGCTCTGAGCCTGTAAGACACAACTGAGGGGGAATTATAAGACTGTCAGCACCAGGGCTCCTCTGGACGTCGCCCAAGAACTCTTTTAAAGCATTTCCCTCTGTTTGTGTGTGTGTGTGTGTGTGTGTGTGTGTGTGTGTACGTGTGTTTGTGTGTGTGTGGTTTCTGTCATTTTTCTCATCATAGACTAAATTCTAGAGCTTAAGTTTTAACTCTCACGTCGCTGCTTTGACTCATTCTTAAAACCAGTGGATGATCTTGTTCTAATTGTCTGATGTTTCTTCACGAGCTGGAAGATGTTTCAGTTTGTGAAGAAGCGTTTTGGAGACCCGGAGCTACAGACACCTCCACCTGTCACGTAACCCCGCCCTCCCCCAGCAGGGAGCAGCGATGCTAACGCTAAGCTAACAGGCTGCTGCCACCTGTCCTGCAGGTGACCCAGGCCCCACCCAGGCCTCAGGGTCGTGGCTCTGCTCGGATCGAGGGACTTTAACCATTGACTTAAAGGGGAGGAGGGAGGAGTGTGGGGTTAATGAGCGGCCCCTCCCTGTGTAAACTCACCATGTGAACTCTGCCCTCCCCTCCCTCCTACACGCATGTGGATGCAAACATACATGAAGAATCACAGTTGTTCAGCAGTAGGAGAGAGGTCAGGTTTGACTCTGATGGTTTTTCTGCTGATTTGGTTAAAATGAGCGACTCGTCTGGGAAACTAACGAGTGTCACATGATCCTAAAGGTCAGAGGTCAACATCCTTCATAGTGATCATAGAAAAAATCACACCTGGATAAAAGTGGAACAGCGTTTCTCTCTCAGGTGAAGTGGTCGTGGTGGGTCAGAGGTCAGAGGTCAGCCTGCAGTGAAGGCCATGTTTAAGGTGAAACTCTGGAGTTAATGGAGACGGAGCAGAGGAATGTGAGTGTGCACACGCCTCAGAAATGAGGAATTTTCCTCGGGGGTGGGGGTTGCGTGGGGGTGTTATCTTATCAGTGTTTACTCTAAGCACCATCTAGTTTTCTCTGTTGACTCTAAGTGATTGACTTTAGCTGTCGGCTCGATGCCAGCGGCTGCAGCGCCTGGAGGAGACGGATATGAAAAGTCAGGATTCCTCCTCGACTCTCCATCACGTCTGAGAACCAGCGAGCAGATCCAGGATCAGCTGACCTGTTACAACCAGGTTCCTGTGAATAACGATGGACGACACGTCTCCAGCTCCGCCCACTGAACAAAAATGCAGCAAAAATATCTCAGATACGAACGCTGACATTTTGCACTGATGAAATCATTTATAGCCAGAATCTTTACAGTGGTGATCATAGAGCTTCGGTGTGTCTCCATGCAGTGGACCAATCATGAGTCAGTCTCAGCTGTCAATCATTATGTCTCTACATGCCACGCAGATAGCCCACATGCCAAGGACCATGTCAAGTAGCTAGTCCACATGACCGTTCCTGGTCTCAACACTATGTCATGTGACATTTTGTGTTCTGAAACCACACTTATGTTTTACTTTTCACACTTACTACACGTTTATATGATGCTTATAAATGCTCACAGTCAAAAGACTCCAGCAGCTACTGCAGTTATTTCTGTGCGTCTACACAGTAATCATATAAATACAGTAGCGTCTCGGTGCCAGCAGCAGATTACTGCTGCAGAAAAACCTCTTGTCCTCGACGTCTAAATGTCCAGCCTTGTTTCGGTTAACCGCCGAGCACTTGAGGTTTCAGAGGTGCCAAGAGTTTCACAAACGAGGTTTCAGAAAACCGTGCGTCTCCAGAGGCGCCGTCATCCCGACATGTCCACGAGGAGGATTTTAGTGGTGTGGTTATTTCTTTTCATTTGTCACTGTGGTTTAAAACCTGAAACCGAATCACTGAGAAGCCACAATCGTATATTCTAAACGTCTTATAATCTGATCAGGTCCTTTATCCATCATGTTTTTACTTTATTGAATTTCACATGGACTTTTGTTTATTTGCTGAACAGTGAGTTCTGTCACGTCTGCGGACAATCAAACTCCGTCCTGACCGAGAGCCGGCCGATACCCGAGGAGACCTGCTGACTCAGCCCGAGGCAGCAGGGAGGTGGGGAAGGAGGTGGTGGAGCCGGCTCTCCTCCTCCCCTGCTGCCTCCCACAGCTCTTTATCAGGCTGCCAACGCCAGACGACTCCTCCTCCCGTCGACCCAGAACAACCAGCAGACAGAAACACCAGCTCCTGCTGTCAGACGTCGTTCCTCTGAGACACCACTTGTTGTTTGAAGGCTCCTGTTGATTCTTCAGGACAGAAGATTCTTTAGTCACAAAAGAAGAAGACAACGAACCCAAGGGTGCATTTCAAAAACACTCAGCCAATCACAGGGCACAACTACGAAGTGAGGTTAAATATCACGCTGAAGAGAAAAGTTACTTTAAAACCTCGGGAACGAAACAGCAGCAGAGGATCATGGGTATTTTGGTAGTTAAAGCCATTCACCAAACAGACAGAAATACCTGGTACAAAGTAAAATGTTCGTTCCTCGGATTCTTTAAGAGAAATCTTTGCCTTGAAACTTGAAGACGATATTAATTTAAGCTCATTTGTACGTTTTTGCTATCTCTATATAGCTGACATTAGCATTTGCATTGTTAGCGCACTTATCTTTTAGAAACAAATGTTATCCACCAAGTTGTTTCTGTAGAGGTGAAAACAACAACAATATTAAATTGAATTTAGCATGCTAACCCATTAGCTCATTTTGTTCGTACACAAATAAAGACAGACATCAGGACAGCCTGTAGAAGTGAAGCCAAAGCTACGTCATGATTGACAGCTGAGACTGACCCATGATTGGTTGAGAGCGTGTATGGGCGGGACCTTGATACCACGGCTCCACGATCACTAACGTGCACGGACTCCAAGTGACGTCACTTTGCACAAGATGGAAGCTTTTGTATCCAAGATATTTTGGCTTCATTTTCATACAACAGGAGGAAGTAGAGAGGAGTCGTCCATGTTTCTTTAGTTTCACTGATGGTCTTTCTGTGATCCGGTCCCTGTGTCGTCCAGCCTGCTGCTCACAGGACGTATTAGAACCTCTGGTCCTGGTCAGAGACCATCACCTCCACCTACTCCGACCACGTTCAGAGCAAACTCACAGAGCGGATATCTTCAGGGCAGAGAAGCACAGAGCGATTTTTTTACTGGAAGATTTCTTCCAGAACTTGTTATGAAATAAAAATCTTCCCTTGATGCTTGTTTCTGTTTGAGTCTCTTGATTTCATCCTGTTTGACAGAATCAACTAAAACCAGGAGAGCTTCATTGTCAAGGAAGCCGGAGAAGGAAAACCCTCGGTAACGCCGCCGAGCGTTACCCCTGCCACCCCACACTGATGAGGAGAAATGAAGCTGCTGCTCAGAGCGTTTGGATCCGGAGACGTGGAGTCAGATCAGGATAAAATCTGATTATTAGTCTGAACATCATCTTGGATTATTTTAACTGTCAATGTGGTGAAGGGCTCTAAAGACTACACTACCCATGAGCCCTAGCAGGGTCAGGGGGGGGGAGTCGGCTCTTCCATGGTCGCTCACTGGGCTTTCCTCAGCCTTTACAGAAGTTACAGACGTTGCCATGGTTACCTTGTTTTGAGGCTGGTCCAGGTGAGGATTTCCCTCCCCGTCAACAACCATCCAATAGGTTTCGGTAAGTTTTTTGGAAAGTGTTTTACAGATGAACTACTTACATACCTGTCAGCCCCTGCTGCATGCTGGGAAACCTCTGAGACGCCACGCAGTAAAGTCAAAGTCAGCTTCTTCATTGTTACGGAGAAATGTTGCCAGGTCACTTTGCTTCCTGTTCAGCTGCGGCGCAGAGACAACGACGAGGCCACGGCGAGGAAGTTACCTGTGTGTGATGTCATCAAGGTGAGGAGGCGGAGCTGCAGCCGACTGAAGGTCAGAAACATTGACGCTGTAAACATCATCACACATTGTCTTTCCTTTAGACCTAAGGCGCTGAATAAAAACTCTAAAACCTCAGAATCGCTTAAAAACTGCTAAAGAAGAGCTGACAGAATTACTGATGTTTCTACAACACTTAAAACACACTACATTTCCCATAATGCATTTCGTATTTCTGTTAAACGATAACTCTATAAACGTGCACAAGTATCGTCTGACTCTAAAGAAGAAGAAGAACACAAACATCGCAGCCGCTCTTCATGAGTTCAAAGCTTCAGTTTTATTCCGGTTGTAAAATGTGTTAATAGTTCTGCAACGTTCCACTTTCCAAGTTATCGTTCCAACTTGAGGTTTCGTTGAATGGGAACTCATTTGACCAATTATTCCGACTCCCTGTGAAAGAGTGGGTTGTTGTGTTCTCTTGTTTACTCTTGTTTCCTTCGTGTTGAATATCAGTCTCCTCTGTTTGCCTCCGTCGGCTCTGTTCATCACTTCCAGATTATCAGGCGATCGAGGATTCACCAGAGCGAAGCAGAAATAAAGTGGTTTCACTTCAGGAGAGAGAACCAGTGAGCAGGAGTGGAAATCTGGCACAGAGGGAACACAACTTGTGATCCTGAACGCATCGTGAGCTGTTCAGGGTAACGCAGCGATGGTATCGTCCTCCTCAGAATCACAACACACTCAGCAGAAGGTCTCTGGTGGATCGGAGGCTCCAGCTGTTCTTCCCACACTCTCTTTTCTTTTCTTTCGTCCTCTGTCAGAACCGCGGCGCTCTGGACGCTCTCCCTCGCCGGCCGCCTGCCAGAGGCCTCGCAGGAGCACAAATGAGCCGTGCAGCTCTGTGGGAGCAGAAACCAGAGCCAGCCGCTCGTCATGACGATGTGAATTATTAACACTGAACATCAGCGAGCAGAAACACTCAGTTATCAGATTCAGGTCCGAGCCGGAGCTGCACTCCAAATACTCAACGATTGTTCACCCGCTCGGCCACGGCTTGTTCTGGAAAATCACCAAAACCTGAGAGCGAGAAGCGATGTGTCGTTTTATTCTGGCGAAGACAAAGAAAAATAAGATTCAGGAAATGTTTAGTACGGAAATGAAGAAATGAAAAGGTTCTGCATTAAAGCTTCATCTATTAACTCTGAAGGAGGATTAATGGATAGTCTGAGGTGTTCCTAATAAACTGACACGTGTCGCAGTCACGTAGTTCTGATAATTGGTTTGATTCCTTCTGCGACTTAATACGACAGCGTCTCTTAAACCAGCTTTCATCTCTGATCCTGTTCAGACTGGATTCAAACGGATTCAGGCTGAATCTGAATCAGGCTGCGTCCACTCTGACACGTTTTCATTTTAAACTAAATCCAGCTCCGAATCAGTAAGAGGTGAAGGCAAAGCTGTTACTGAGTGTTAGCGACACTTTGTATTCACCGCTGTCAGTCGAGCCGTGAGACTGATGAGGATCAACCAGGAGGAGAACGTCAGCATCATCGTTTACAAAAGTCTCTGATTTGAGCTGGATAGTGTGGAGGACAAGCGTAACCATAGCAACAGTGATGAGTTTTAATTTGAAAAGTTGTGAGTGTGGACGCCGGTGGAGACCAATCAGTGAACTCATGTAATCCTTTGATTCTGACAAGGGGCGGAGTCGACACGACCACTGACAGTGAACGCAGCTGGAGCAGCCAAGATGGATTTGTGTTTCCTTGGCGATGACCAGCGTCTTGTGTTTGTCGTGTTTGTGTTGGTCTTCTCTGAACGTTGTGTTTCAGTGGGAGCGGCTGCAGATGTCGAGCTGCGACTGTTTACATACGTGAGGCGTGACGGAGTGCGAGGCTGCGTCCGTCTGGGTGGTGAAAACAAACACTCTCTGCATTTCATGGATTGTGATTGGACGTTAAACAGGAAGTGTTCGCTGCTCAGTGTGAACATGTGTGAACATGTGGAGCGGATCCACTCCTGATGACTTTTATTGTTTGAGGAAAACATTTTCTGGTGTCTGGTGAAAATCTCAACGGTGCCAAAAAATCTGATCTTTGTCCTGTGACGCAGTGAAAACTCAGTTCAGCTCCAGAACGTCCTGATGATGGATCTGATCTGAGTCCGAGCTGTTGACCTAGAGTGGATGGCTCATCCTCTGAGGAGCAGGAAAGTAAATCATCTTCCAGTTTGAGAGAGCAAAACACAGAGCTGTATCCTCTGAGGATGATGAATATGCTCAGTAAATGTAACGCACATTAAAACAGATGTTGTGATCATTTTATTCTCTGAGACGTCACGATGTTGAAGTAAAGACGTTGTAAAGGATATTTTCACTGAGTCACTAAATACACAAAATAAGTTTGTTTTTACACAGAAAACACAGAGAGATGATTACATTTTTTTTTCTCAAACCTCCACCACCTGCACCACAAAGTTCAGCCTGTGTTGAGCCTGTGAGACGAAGCTCAGTGAAGGTCTGACTGGTTGAAAAGTTGCTTTCACACGTCAGATCTTTGCACAGTTTGCTTCTTCACCTGCTCGGCAGTCAAGTCCTCCATCCCTGTCCCCTGATTGGTCAGCGCCTCCTCACCTGTCGACTCCACAGGATTTCAATCAGCTGCCGTCTCTCTCTCTCCTTCGTCCGACGACCAGAACATTGTTGTGTTCTGTGTTTTGTGAATCCTGACCTCAGACATCCTCCCTCAGCTGCAGTGTGTGTGTGTTTCTGCAGAAGTGAGGGATGATCAGTGAAGTAAAGATTCGACTCTACTTCCTGTTTGAGCTTCACCTCCAATAATCTAACAAAGAAATCAAAGCTGGCTCTAATTAAACTTCATAAATCATGAGTGTGGCAGCGAGGGGAAAACAAGCTGCAGCTTCATCGCTGCTCAGAGCTCAGCTGTCAAACGTTCAAAGCTGAAGCCGACGCAACACGAATCCGCAGCAGAGCAGCAACATGTCGCGACAGCAGATTTGATGAATCTTCCATCACACGGAGCGTGGCCCGTAGCTGACGGCACTTTTACCATCAATCTCCTCCTGACGGCCTCGTTAACCTGCTGCAGGATCTGCCTCCAAAACACAAAACAAATAGTTCCCTCTGAAAGATCCTCCCAGATTCATACAGAGCCAATAAATGCCAACCGACCCAGAGGCCTCGCTGTATAAACAAGCAGATATATTTCAGCGAGGCCTCCCTGCACAGATTACAAATAATTGTGGTACCAGAGAGAATCAAGTTCTGCTTGGTTACACACCAAGAACGTCAAAAAGAATCTGGCTCCGAATCTGAGATCGTGTGATTTGCTTCCTCTTGTTTTAGTTTCACAGTCGTCTTTTGCTCCTTTTGTTCAACGACTGCAGATTTTTTAAGAGAAGAAAAAAATCATCTGGGGCCTAAAGTCAGATTCTTTTAGAAAATCTGAGCTTGTGTTTCCTCTGCAGCTTCAAAAACTGAAGACAAATGCTCAGTGTAACTTTTAAGAAATGTTGGATGTGCAGAGGTATAATCATGAGCATGTAAGTGACACTGTAGAGGGCGCTGTGGACGGAGGGAGCAGAGGAAGATGGGGTTTATCATCGTGCAAACATGAAGGGTTTAAAAAATATGATTATGTCATAGTTTCAGGTGAACGTCCGTCCCTGAGTGTTTCTGCTCGTCCAGACTGAAACAGCCGCAGAGCTTTCAAATCCAAACGGGTTCAGCAGCGTTTACAATCTGTAAAGCTCCGGAGTCGTGTGGACACCAGACGGATCCTAGCAGAGATGATGTGTTTTCAAATGAAAACATAGTAGTGTGGATGTAGCCTTTCACAGAGCATGAATCTGAACATGAGTGTCTCCACCATGTCCACTAACGTTTGCCTGTGGTGTAAGTCAAACACACTCTGTTCCTGCGTGCACACAACTCCACACCTGAGGGTTCAGCTGCAGCTACAGTTTGTAATTGTGGGTTTTGTTTGTGTGACGTGTTTGAAGGGTTTTGGATTCTGCAAATATCTTCAGAACAACAGTCAGTTGTTAAACCGGCTTCTGGGATGGTACCACACAGATTTACCTTTAACCAGACCCAGAACTCATGTGTTTTCAGAAAAAACCGATGCACTGAGAGTGAAATCTAGCTTTAATACATGACGAGCAGCAGCTGGGCCTCGAACACCGAGGGAGCAGCGCTGCACATGCACACTCCCTGAAAACAGAGTGAAAGTTGAGGCTCTTGTCAGAGTCCATGTGAGTGGACCCGGAGCAGCTGAGGCTCTTTTCTATCGGAGAGCAAACAGTGAAAGGCGAGCGTGGCCTCTCAGGAAAGTGCTGCTCAGTCACCTCAGTCTGCTCCGAGTCGATGAAAAGAGCCGGTTAATCTTTAAACTCAGGACAAATAGAAGAAGTGGATGGTCAAATAGAGCAGATAGATAGATAGCGCTGCTGACACACTCTCTACACATCATGTCAATGAAACTAAAGCACTTTGAGACTGCAAACATACAGAGTCTGAAAATCACCACATGTTACAGTGTCTGCAGACACACAACCTAAAGTACATGAGGAGGTTCAGTCCGAGGCCTCAGGAGCAAATGTTCACATATGTCTGAGCAGCTCAACACAGGATGAAACAGGAGTCTGCAGAGATCATGGTGAGGAGAAGGTCTACAGGGACATGTGTGTGTTCGTAACACAGCAGCATGCAACAGTAACTGAAGCTGTGTTATATGTTATTGATTTGAAGACTGATTGAGTCACAGTGACACGACTGCGCTGGCCCCTTCAGATGCATCCATGAGCGACTGCATCCTTCTCGGACCAGCCTATCTCTCTGAGCCCTGGTGATGTAACGAATGAGCTGCAGCTGCTCAGAGTAGCTAACGGAGCAAGACAAACAGGAAATCCTCAGAAGACAAGATCATCTCATTTGGTTCGGCCTTCTAGGACAAAGGACAGAGTCGACAGAGAATCATTCAAACCACTGATCTTCAATATTCAGTGAAGAAACTTTGAAAATCCGAATTTGGTGGTTGTCGCTCGTCTGGTTGCAGACGCCTCAGATCATGAGGAACATGGGAAATCACAGTCGGAGTTCCTTTAAGAGATTGATTGTTTTCTGTTTGAAACAGATCGGACTTGGAACGCAACATAATCGTTTGTCACTTGTGGCTGCAGGGGGCGCTGTTGCTCCGTAATAGTTTGTGCTGTTTTAAATAAAGGCTCAGATGGTTCGTCCAAATCCTAACGTGAGGTTCAGGTCTGTTACCTCCTCAATACGACAGCGATTTGTCAGAAATAAAGCCAGTGGACCATTTGAGAGGATCTTAATGCTAAAGCCAGGCCAAACATACTGGAGGGGTGGGAGTATCTGTTCCAGCCACTAACAGGCTAATGTCTTCCATATGCAGGAAGAGCCTGCAGCCAACAGTAGATCCTCTACGCCGTCCAAAGACAAAATAAAAGACCTGAGTGTCTTCACACTCCGAGGCTCTGGACCAGCTTCAGCCAAAACCACAACATGTCGGTGGATTATCAGCTCTGCTGCCTGGAACCCAGAGACGCTGAGAAGAGCTAAACACGTCCTGACACATCAGGATGGATTTGATCTCACAGACGACGACTACACATCCTTCTGCAAATCTCTCAGTGATACAGAACAACTAAAAGAAGGAGGAAGATGAGAGGAGGAAGAGCAAACATGGTTAGGAAGAAGGGAAAGAAACAAATGGAGAGAAAAGTCACGACAACTAATGAAGAAGTAAGAAAGCAGGTGTTTTTGTTTCTGACCGAGAGAATCTTCCATACAAATCAATGACTGAAGCCAAATGTCGCGATGTTGAGTAAAAATCCTTCGATAAATCTAGTCTGTACAGTTTTTCCAGTTACAGTCAACAACTGGAAACATGTCAGACATGTTAAAAACCAGAAAACACTTTAAAGATTCATCCTCCATCCAATCACAGCCAATAAACATTCACTCTCACACCAACAGAAATCTGGGATCTGCCACACCTGGTTAGTTTCAGAGCATCAGACTCTTCAGTTCAGTCTGAAGCTGAACATCAGGTGTGAAAGGTTCCTCAGAGCAGAAGAGATGTTCTGGGTCTGGATCAAACTGAACCTGGTTCTGTTGGTTTGCAGTGAAAATACTTTGTTGGATAGTTTGGACTTTTGGACCCATCACAGGAAGTAGAGACAGAATTAAACAAGAGAAGAAGAAGTAGATAGAGGAAGCAGCTGCAGACTTCAACTCCGAAGATATAATGTTTGAACCACGGGGACGTTTATTTGGTGCATTTGAACTAGTGTGGAGTACTGTGGTACTGTGGAGTACTGTGGAGTACTGTGGTACTGTGGTGTATACTGTGGAGTTACTGTGGAGTACTGTGGAGTACTGTGGTACTGTGGAGTACTGTGAAGGACTGTGGTACTGTGGCGTACTGTGGAGTACTGTAGAGTACTGTGGTACTGTGGAGTAGTACTGTGGAGTACTGTGGTACTGTGGAGTACTGTAGAGTACTGTGGAGTACTGTGTTACTGTGGAGTACTGTGGAGTACTGTAGAGTACTGTGGTACTGTGGAGTACTGTGGAGGACTGTGGAGGACTGTGGAGTACTGTGGTACTGTGGTACTGTGAGTACTGTGGAGTACTGTGGAGTACTGTGGAGTACTGTGGTATTGTAGAGTACTGTGCCTGGAGCTGCTGATGCTGGTAGTGATACCATCATGATGTGTCAGCCTCTACTTTGACAGTCTAACCTCTACAGTGATGCACAGTGAGGATTTCCCTCTCATTCACCTGACAGGTGTTTATGTCCACGCACCAGTGACTGTGAGTTTCAGGCTCTAGTCCACTGGCTGTGTGCAGTCACTGCCTCGGCCTCTGATTGGCTGGTTCGGTCAAACAGCAGCAGCGGCTGGTCAGTTCATCCAGGTCCAGGCAGCGGGAGACGAGCTGGCTGTGGATGGATGAGTCAGCCGCTCTGCAGGGTCCGAGCATCACATGGTTCCTGTTAGCAGCTTTCAGCACGACGGTGAGGGTGGAGCGGTGTTGGCTTCACACTCGGGACAATCCTTCCCACGGAGGAATGTGTGTTCACGAGCCAGGACGGGGTCACACAGAAGGTCCAGCGTTTGAAAACTCTCCAAAACGTGTAAAACCCTCTGCACGATGTGAGGAGACCACACCAGAGTCACATGTTTCAGATGGAGGTCGGTTCATCTGGGTCCAGGTCAGAGGTCGCTGCAGACACAGGGTTCATTTCTGCTCGTTTGATAGAACTATGCTAACAAGGCTCTGAACTAAGCTAGGCTAATGATTACGTCCTGCTTTCTGCCTTTTTTTTATGCTAGGCTAACAGTCCCCCCCCGCCCCCGGTTCTCTGTCTCAATGATAAGCTCGGTTTACTTTTTGCCGGGCTAGGCTAACAGTTTCTTCCTGATGTTTCCTTTTTTCATAAGCATGGCTAACTGTTTGCCTCTGCTCCCAGTCTTTGGTTAAGCTAGGTGAACTGTTACCTCTGCCCTGCATTCTGTCTTCGTGCTAAGCTAGGCTACACCAAACTGTTGGCCTTCTTGACGACGCTCTCCCCTCCGCCCACCCTGTCAACATTCCAGTCGGTTGGTTCTCGTGTCACGATGACGCGTTCACATGTTGAATGTTTTCAGGAACATATTTCATGTTGAATGAGTCGTATTTCAGCGACACTGTCAGGAACATGTGGAAGTCATCATCTCTCTCCCAGACTCGCTGCCATCTTTCTATCGACCTGCTGCCTCTTCACATGCTTCACTCCGTCTTCTCTTCAATTCACTGCTCGTTTCTTCCCGAGCAAACAAATCCACCTGTTTCTAATTCACAGATTCCTCTGGTGTTCGAGTCTCATGACCACACCTGCATTCAAACAGCTTCAGTGTGAATCTATGTGAGAGAATAAACAAGCTGCCAAAAGTGTAAACTAGCTAGGGGTCAGTAGCAAAAGGTGTTTGAGGCAGAGGCTGAAGAGAGGACCTGCAGCACTGGGCAGACTGAGGAACGTGATGTTTTTCTGAACATTCCATCATCTAAACCTTTTCAAGTAATAACACTAATTACAACTACCAACCCTCAGACACAGCTGCTTGTCTCCTTCACGTTTCTCCTGTAAAGAAGCTGAACATCTTCACAGCAGGAGATGAACTGACCGGATGGAATCTGAACGTTCACTCGGCTCTTTACGTTGGAAACCTGGTGCGACCTGCTGATGAAGATCAGTTGTTGATCTGGATCGACTTTCAGCTCTGAGCTCATTTCAATCATCTCTGACCTTGTGATTCTGAAAAGCAGTTTTTATCTCAAACACATGTTTTCAACAGAAATTATTTTTCATGTGGATTGTTCCTCTCATGACAGAGCTGGATGTTTTTTTAATTCGATGATGGATGTTTATTTATTTGTCTGATCTGTGAGAGTTGAGGCTGATTTATATTTAAATAACGTCAGTGATCATAAGGTGCGTTCTTTGAGCAACTGAATATGAAACACACTTCTATTACGTTTTGCTCCTGGTTCTAGTTTATGCTTTTATTTTATTTTCTCTCTACCTCAAAACATCTTTGACGTGACCTGAGGAAGCTTCATGGTTGTACTAGTCTTATCTGTTAGGACAAGTTATTATCATGGTCAGAGTTCAGAGACAAATGTATGAACGTTGTTTCTTTGAATCTTTGAAACATCTCTCTCTCTCTCTCTCTCTCTCCCTCTCTCTCTCTCTCTCTCTCCCTCTCTCTCTCTTTCTCTCTCTCTCTCATTAATGAAAAAACATGAACTGTCTCGTGTTCATGTTTTTAACACTTTTATGTCTTCAACAGCAATGACAGATTCACAGACACACAAACAACAGTACAACAGCATGTCCTGTTGTTTTCATCAAGATCCATGAATTACTCCCTGAGAAACAAGTAGAACGTTAAAGAAAGAGATTTAACTGACCCCTGTTCCAGATCTGCTCCAAAAAGGAACAAGTTGTTTCCTGACTCAGACTTCGTCCCTCAAAAGTTATTGTTTGTGAAATCTTGTTCACAAACAAACAGACAGGGGTGAAAACACAACGTCCTTGATGGAGGAAATAAATATGAATTATAAATAAATATCAGGGCAGGTAGTTAAGAAAGATCTTAACGTTTAATGATCTGGAGCCAAGACACGTGATCAGCGCATTAAATAAGAACCCCCCCACCCACCCACCTCTCACCCTGTGGTTCCCGGCCCTGAGCCCTGGAGGCCCTCAGCTGGGATCCAACCACCGGCCTCACAACACGAGGTGCTCAGACGCAGCTCAGTGACTTTAACTGTAAAATTACAAAAACTGATTCTCACGTTTTCTCTGTTGACATCAGTGACTGCTGTAGAAAAAGCTGTTCACACATCCAGAGTTTATACGTGAGTAGAAGCTGCAGCTGGATAAACTACAGACTGAACCTTTAATACTGATGAAGAGGTGAGATGAGATGTAGCGTTGGCAGTCAGTCCTGGGAGCGCCCCCTTTAGGCTGTGAGCCGTCTGACAGCAAAGTGTCCATCCGTGAACATTTCAAACAGGAAAAGAAAGAAATCAGCAACAGACTGAGATAAAACAAACTTCTTTATTTTTATAATAATTCAGTTTTTTTAATATATTTATATATATTTATATATGTAGAGGCTTATTTTACAATTGAGACTTTGACAAACATCAGTTTGTAAAAAAACAAACAAAAGTGCTTCCTTTTCCTCGCCGACAAATCGATTTCAAAAATCTTTCAACAAAACGAGCAGATCAGCAAGAGGTCAAAGGTCATCTCAGAGGATCAGAAGGCACTTTGTGTGTGTGTGTGTGTGTGTGTCTGTGAGTGTGTCAGTGTGTAATGACACAACAGTGGAAAAGAGGAAGAGACGCGTTGCATAGAAACC
Source organism: Pseudopleuronectes americanus (assembly GCA_038501795.1). Classification (NCBI taxonomy): domain Eukaryota; kingdom Metazoa; phylum Chordata; class Actinopteri; order Pleuronectiformes; family Pleuronectidae; genus Pseudopleuronectes; species Pseudopleuronectes americanus. Next base: position 339,250 of record JBAMIH010000029.1, on the reverse strand, counting down.
CTTTTCACATTTTTGTTTGTTTTTTCTCAAAATGGTTGAAACATAAATACACGTATGTAGAGCGAGGCGTGTTTTTCTTTTCTTTTCAGATCAGTACCCAGGCATGTGTCAGAGACAACACTGTGCTTCATTTGACAAATAGTGCATAAGACAGATCTGCTGTCCCCGTCTCCGTCCTCTGGAAACCACTCATCTCCACGGGGACATAGCAGGTACCACAGGTTCAATTCCAGTCTTTGTTTAACGTGTGTGTGTGTGTGTGTGTATTTTACACTTAATAAAACGCACCACACTCAGTTATGATCTTTCATACAGATGAAAACCTTGTATCTCCACAATCAACAGCGCTCAGGGAACTAACAGAGGAGACCTGCCTTGTTTTCGAGGGGGAACATGGAGCATTTCTTTGTGTCATAGTGCAAAGGTCAAAGGTCCAAAACGCTTCTACTCCAACGGGTTTGAGAGCATGATAAAAACCAGCAGCCTGACGTGGACATACAAGGTTTTGACAGGTTGGGTGTGGAGACATGATCGTGCTTCACAGTCTCAACAAATACAAACTCTGCAGCTAAAACACTCGACAGCTGTGAAGATTACAGGAATAACTTTTGGAACATGAGTAAAACTTTATGTCACGTGACGTCATCTCATATGATTTTGTCCATATCAGCTCCACACCAGCAGACAGGTCTCGTACCAGAGAGGAACATAAACATACATACATACACTTCAGCCTGGTATATAAAAGCATGTGCACTTTGCATTTTATAACTCTATAAAAGACAAATCCTAGTTTATCAGGAGAAGATAAGGAGATGGTAACTTGTATAAAACAAAAATAATTAAAGAAACACAACAGGCTGATGCCCTACCTTAGCTGCTCTGATATGTGGGTTGTGTGTGTCACACAGTCTGTATGGAAATAAGGCACAAAATCAACCAGTCCTCTGTTGTGTGGATCTGCAGGGAAACAAGCTTATTGGCTTTTGCACAAAAGTTTAAAAAAGGCACGTGAACACTGCGCAAGATTCAGTCCGGACAAGTCATTCAGTCTTTTACTGAGAGAACAGGTGGGAAATATTCAGCCAATCAGATCATTTCACCTGCAGCCAATTCAAATAATCACTTTAGATCAAGTGAAACAAGAGAATCTGCTTTTTGTTCTTGTTTTTGCGAATAAAGATCTGAAAATGTTTTGTTCATAAATCAGTAAAAAACCAAATGATTGTTGAGGACAGAAGTTTGATCAGTGATCACCTCAGCTGCCTCCGTCTGCTCAGCTCAGTCCGTCCTGCATGAGACCTGCAGAACCACCTGTGAGTAAATCCAGCAGTAAACCAGTCCGACCAGTCCGCCTCCAGTCCGGGTCCAGGCTGGTTCTAGTCCGGGTCAGTAGTCTCTCAGCTGCCCATGGGCTTGAAGGATCCGTCCGGCAGTTGTCTGAAGATGCCCCGTAACGTGTCCAGCTCCCGGGTCAGGTGCTCCACCCTCCGCCTCAGTCTGTCGTTGTCGGTGCTGAGCTCCACCACCTTGTGCTGCGTCTCGATGTTGCGGATCTTCGCCTTGTCCCGGCTCTTACGCACGGCCACGTTGTTGCGCTCCCGCCTCATCCGGTACTCCGGGCTGCTCTTGTCGACGTTCTTCTTGGACTTCCCTCCTCCTCCTCCCCGCTGCTCCAGCAGCTTCAGGCCGCCCTGCTGGTGGTGGTGCGGGTGGTGGTGCGGGCTCGGCACCGGGGTCGGCGGAGGAGTTGGGTGTCCCGGCTGGAGGTGCATGGTGGTTTGCGCGCAGTGCGCAATCTGGTACTGGAGGTGCGGCGGCTGCTGCTGCTGGGCATGCTGGGAGTACTGCTGGGAATGCGGGTGCGGGTGGTGGTAGGTGGGGGGCATGCCCGGGTTCAGGTCCTCGTCGTCCCGGGGCTCCTGCTTGATGGCCACCGGTCGGATGCGCGGCGGGTTGTGCTCGTACAGCGGCTCCAGCTTGGACTCCATGTAGTTGGACATGTAGAGCTGCTGGGGCCCCGGGCCGCACGGAGCCGACTCGTACTCTCCGCTCATCATCTTCAGCTTCTCCTGCCGGGAGCCGTGGTGGAACAGGTCGGCCAAGAAGTCGTCGTTGAAAGCCGACGGGTCGATGTACGCGCTCAGGTCGATGGAGGTCTCGCTGTCCCCGATCTCACCGCCGAGGTCTGCCGGGTCTCTGTAGCCGGAGGGGGGCTGCTGGCCGTGGGGCAGGCTGCTCATCTGGGGTCGGGGCGCGACCTCGTACAGGTTAGAGAGCTCCATGGAGAATCTAAACCCGGGCAGGCATGGCGACGAGCTCCGGGAATCCAGTTTGCAGAAGGTCGGTGTGAGTCGGGTCCTCGGGTGCGAGGAGTTTATCAAGCGGGGAAGCGAAGACTGAAGCTCGGGCAGGTTGGATCTGAGCTCCGGAGCAAAGAGAAGAGAAGCTGCGGCTCCAGGTTCGATTCCTCTGCTCAGTGAAGTGTGAGCTGTCAAAGTGCGCTTATATAGAGAGGGAGGAGGGAGGGGCGGACACACACACACACACACACACACTCTGAGACACACACAGACACACTGAGACACACTCACACACACACACACACACACACTCTGAGACACACTGAGACACACACATACACACTCTGAGACACACACACGCACACACTCTGAGACACACACAGACACACTGAGACACACTCACACACACACACACACACTCTGAGACACACTGAGACACACACATACACACACTCTGAGACACACACAGACACACTGAGACACACTCACACACACACACACACACACACACTCTGAGACACACTGAGACACACACATACACACACTCTGAGACACACACACACTGAGACACACTGAGACACACCGAGACACACCGAGACACACACACGCACACACTGAGACACACGCACACACGCATACAAAATGAGACACACTCTCACACACACACGCTCACAAACACACACACACACACAGAGACACACGCTCACTAACACACGCACACACACACACTGAGACACACGCTCAATAACACACACACACACTGAGACACACACTCACTAACACTTACATGCACTGAGACACACACACACACACACACACTCACTGAGACACACACTCACTAACACTTACACGCACTGAGACCCACGCTCACTAACACACACACACTGAGACACACGCCCACTAACACACACACACTGACACACACGCGCACACTGCAAGAAACGTTGTCGGAGGGTAAACCAGAATAATGTGTTAATTACAGCCTGTGTTAATCCCGCTCCTGCGAACTCCGTTTAAAATCCCTTGGACTAAAATCATTTCACATATTATCGCAGACACGCGACGTGATGCACGCACGCTCGTCTCACACGCTGGTGCAGCACGACTCACTCTACACTCCGGCCCATTTCAACTACACAAAACTTCCACTGTGGCTTATGAACCAGCACATTTATACCATTTATTCCTCGACCGTGTTCACTGACATGAGATGAATGAGAAGTTGTGTTACACAATAGTAAATGCTGTAGATCAACGGAATGCACAATAACTCGTGTTAATTATACTGTTAAAAACAACTTGCATCTCTAAAGGAGGAGGCGACACTGGACTTGTATCTCCTTCGTTACTCAGCACGTGCAGGTCAGTGAATGTTTGATTTCTTCCCTCATCGTGTCTATATTTATTAATCCTGCACAAATTATCAATAAGAACACCCTAATGATTATTGATTAGTTCTGATTATCTGATATGTCCACATATGCAGTACAGTATAACGTTCTGCTGTGATGTGTAACTGAACATGTGAACTGCCGCTCTGTGTGTGTTTGGGGGGGGAGGGGGGGGGGATGATGTGATGATGCATGAGCGCCCTCTGTCGACTGAGGACCAGAGAGGCTGATCTGTGGAAGTGCCCTGTCATGCTATTTTCTGACCCTCCCATTTTATCTAGGCTATCTTCATTTTACCACCACTATAAAATGCTTCAGGAAGTTTCTGTGCTTCAGAAGAAGTTTATTGAGGATGTTGGAGAAGGATCCATTTGTTTTACCTGAGGTTTAATGTTTAATGTTTAAAACTCAGAGGATTCCAGTTCCTCGGGGAGGTTTAATGGTAATTAAAGAAGTTCCAGGAGTTTGTGATGGTTCCAATAGCCTTATAGAAAACGTCCAGGGTCACAGGAGCAGATCTATTAGTCCTTGAGGAGTTTTGAGGGGTCCTTTAAGGAGGTCATATTGATAACTGGGAAGGTTCAACTAAGATGATGAAGGGATCCAGGATGTTACATTCATCCTTGAAGAGGTTCCAGGGATCTTTCAAGACATAAGGGTCCAGGGATCAGTGAGAAGATCCTAGGAGACCTTGAGGAGTTTCTTAGGGCGTATGGATTCATTTTTTAGTTTTTAGGGATCTTCAAGGGGCTCAATGGTTCAATGAGGAAGTTCAAAGGGATTTCAGGAGAAGATGTTTGAGATCTTTTGAAAAGTGCTATGGACTATGGGGAGGTTTAAGTGATGACTGAGAAACTTCCGGGGATTCTTTATCAAATTCAGGGGGTGTCTGAGGAGTTCCCTACTGTCCTTAAATAGATTCCAGGAACTTTGAAAGTGTTCTTTAACTTTTAAAGAGTATTGAAGAGGTTCTGTCAATACTTGAAAAGGTTCAAGTCAACACTGAGGACGTTCCAGGCAAGAATTTCCTGGGTGCTCCTTGCAGAGGTTCCAGGATTTCTTGATAGATTCGGGGAGAAGTTTCAAGTGTTCGTTCTAACAATCCTTCAGGGAATTTAAGAATGTTCAAGGGAAGTTCCCTTGGTCCTAAATATTCTTTCTGGGTCGTATGGGGTTTAAGTAGGTTTTTGAACTGAAGATTGTATTTAGATCATTCTGGGAGTCTTTCAAGACTTTCCAGGAGGTCTTTCAAGACTTTCCAGGAGGTTCTGTAGATAGTATAAAAGTCGTTGAGAATGTTCCAGGAATCACAGACTAGATTCTTAGCATCCTCACAGTCCTGAAGGGACATGAAGGTTTATGAATCAGATATCGGAGTCGTTGGATGAGCAGTGAGAGTTGAGTTTGTATCTTCAGCACACTCTGTGCCTCAGACTCAGACAGGGCGGATCCCACAGGTTGACCTTTAACCCCCGACTGGCTGCACAGTGTTTACAAACTGATCCCAGAGCAGATTCAAAATGTGACATTTAAAGACACAGTAACACACGTGTTGTTTCCACCGAGCCTCAGGAGGAGTACCAGTTGTGATGTCACAGTGATGTCATCAGGGTTATCTCGGACCCAATCACATAAACTGGAGCTGTGTAGTTTGACAGACATGGCTTTCCTGTTGCATTTTGGGAAATGAAGGATGCATTGTTTTGGAGTTTGTGCAGGACGACAGACTAACCCTCACTGAAATGCTTGCACAAGCATGTTCATTAGTCGTTGGGGTCTGTGTTCCAGCAGGTTGTAGCATGTATCGTGTTGGAGTTCTGATAACCAGACTGCAAACAGGGCGCAGTGTCGACACCAGTGAGACAGGAGAGCCTCTCAGTGCAGAGTCGACCTGAAGAGTCCTGCTAAACCAGGAGGAGTGAGACCTCTTCAAGTGGATGCAGACGTTATACTGAGCCGTCCAGCTGGAGAGGGAGTCGAGCAAGAAGAAGAAACTATTGATTCAAGTTCAAATTCGAAGTTCAAAGTATCTTTATTGTCCCTTTCAGGACAAACATAAAACACTGAAACATTGTTGGACAACCGACAGAAACATCAGGACACAGAGTTTACAGATTGGTCCAGACACTAACAAATCCAATCACCAGTCAAATCTGTGCAAATTAGCAAATTGTGCTATTACCAATATAAAACTATCTATATCCCCATGTGATTTACCAGTCGGTTAGTTATGACCCTTCACATCCCATCAGGCCTCAGAACGACTCAGGATCAACCAGGAGGAGCTGGAGAGTGATGATGGAGCAAAGAACATATGAACAGAAGAGATCTATCACCTGTGATGTTTGGAGTTTAGCATCAAACCGAGATCTGAATTAGAAGAATTTCTTCATGAGGACGTGCACAGTGAGGCTTTGAGGATCGAAATGAAGATCAGAGCATGAGGGATGACAGGATGAGAGACAGAGCTGTTTTCAGTGGTGAGTGCACAGGGAGAGATTCAGGAGGAGGCCGAGGAGGAAATGAAATGAAAGCTTAAAGGAGGGATTCTGAAAACTGCTCAATGTCTGAGAGACAGCAAGTTACTCAAAAAGAATCAGGTTTACTGTGACTTTCCTCCTCGGTCTGAAATGAAGATGGTGAAAAGCTGTTGTATCATTTGCCAATTAATGTCTGTGGCTTGTTAACTACAAAGATGTTTTAATATTTTTATAAATATAAAATATAAGTCACTTTAACACAGTCCTTACTACAATACCTCTGCCATCTTTGACCCAAGTAAAACCTGCTGTTGTGTCTGTTGCAGCTGTCGCCCTCTCTTAAGGTTCCCTTATCGACATTTAACACTGACACAATAGGTCAGTACACAAGACAAGGCTATAATTTTAGTTATTATCTGCATTTACACAAATTGCTCAAACATAACAAAATAAAAGGCGATTATTGACACATTTTGAATCAAAAGCAAGATTTAAAAAAAATGTTCAAGCTGTACTTGGTAACTTCGATTTTAAATGACTGGTGAGGCAGGAAAGTATAAATAACAGTTTTCCTCAATATCAGTACATTTCACTTTATTTTAAGAGGATACGACAGCCTGGTTCAAGACTTCTGTACATGGGCCATTGTCACCTAACTGAATTTATATAAATCCTGAAAAGTAGTAGGTCAGTAACTGTTTGTTGTGTACAGCTTTTTTTCATTTGTCTAGTGTGCACGGATTCTTTTAAACCATAGAAGTTCATTACTTAATAAGTTTTGAAGTTGAAGGATTAACATCAAGTCTGTTTTAAATGTTCTTATGGATCTTAGTGTATTAAACTATGAGTCCTTTGAGATCCTTTCATAAGGAAAACATTTAGGCATATGGATCTGATAGATGTGTAGCTTTTCTTGATTCAATGAGTCCAAGTCCCCGAGAGCTGACTAACCATCTAATAAACTTTCATAAACCAGAATATGTCTCATTGAATAAATCACAAACAGCTTCAGCTGCTCTGAGATAACTGCCCCACACACGAGAGGCCACTTTGACAGCTGCCTCTAAACCGTATGGCAGGAGAGGCCGTGAGGCATCAAAGGCAGCTGGCTCTAAACAGTGAGGCATCAAAGGAACCTTCCTTTGAACATCACCGGCAGATTGTGTTGATCTGTCACTCGAGAGCCTCCATGAGATACCGCTGCCACGACTCGAGCTGCCCTGACTGGTGAGAGGTAACTACAGAGAGGGGGGTGGGGGTGCCAGTGTACTGATGTCACCAGGTGTGATTATTGATGTAAACAGTGTAATCCTGATTTGATGAAGTGTTATTATTATTATTATAAACAGGTGGGGTTATTGATGAACTGATGACGTGTTATTGATTATTGGTTTCAGTCTTTTCTCAGATGAAGTCACTTCTCACTCTCACATTACATAAACAAAACCAGCGTCCTTCCCCCATTGGTCTAGCCAGGTGTCACTCTTAGGCTGCATTGCATCACTCTGCCACACACTCGCTCGGGATTGGCCGCTCTCTCTAGTCGCTGCCGCCCCCTGGCCTCTGATTGGCTGAGCCCTGACATTGCCGTACAAGGTAAAAGAGATTTCGCAATCCTCTGCTCTCCATGTTCCAAACAAAAACAGTCCGCGCTCCGCCACACGGAATCGAACTCCAACTTTACCCCCCGAACTTCCTGCGCTTTGACGGATGGTTGACTCCACCGCGGCCCCGTGAAGGTAAGCGGCCGTTTAAAGTGTCCGCGGGTCGGCAGCAGGCGGCTAACAAGAGGCGGAGGGGGGGTTAGCATCGGGAGCTAGCTAGCTGGCTAGCTGCCCGGCTCCGACAGAACGCAGTGTGGACGAGGCGCGTTGTGTGTTCGAGTAGAAACGAGACGCGCGTGTGTTTCAGACCGAAGAGACGCAGTGTTCACGCTCAGCTGTCAATCATCGGTCAGTCATCTGTCAATCATCGCTCCACCGCCTCCGCTAAAAGTTCACTAAACTCTCCCGGAAACAGAAGCCTCGGCCGCGGCTCGGCTCGCTCGCCGTGCGCGGAGCTCACCGGGCTTTCATTTGAGTCAGACCGGGTTCAGAGCCTCTCATCGGGCGGAGGGTTGAGCTGAGCCCCGCATGACTCCGGAGTTCCCCTCTCCGAGCACAAAGAGCCGCGACGATGATGCAACAGCAGGCAACAGCCGGAGCTCCGCTGTTTCACCCGGAGCGATTTCCCCTGCGCACAGCTGACTGGCTGCATGGCAACGCGCCGACCAATCACAGCGCCGCTGCTAATTGGACGTGCGGAATAGAAAACACCAATTATGTCGTCAGAGGGGGAGGGGCTGTGATGGATCCAGGTCAGAGGAGAACCTGCAGAACCGACTGCGGATTATTACTGGTTCTTACAGAACACTCACATGGTCAGGTTCTTAGTGCTGTAACCAGTGTGTCATAAACCAGTCAACAGCTACGTTCATTACGGATTCTGATCATTAATGATTCTGATACTTTAACATAACATATGTTGATGTATTCTGATTGGAAGGTAAATGGTCTGTTTATAGTTCTTCTCTGGTCTTGATCACCACTCAGAGTTCTCTACAGAACCGTTTATCATTCACACTTTCACACATCCATTCATACAGTGTGTCTACGAGTGATAACGTCGCATGATCTGGAGATGAAGCATTTTCCAGTTACCATAGTTACAGTTGAGAATCCTTCCATTTTCTTTAAACGAGATGAAACAGAAGAACGTCAGAGTGAATCAAGTTTTATTATAATTAATAGAGGATGATCAGTCGTTAGTGATAAAGTTTCTATGGATCAGATAATGACAGGTGAGCACCAGTGACCTCATGTTTGTGTGAATGGTGTGAATCTCTTGCTGAAACTAAACTTCTAAACCAACAGAAAATATTGTTTGTGTAAGAAAATCACAAAGAGTTCACAAACTGAAAGCGCAGGGACACAGAGCGCAGGTGTGTCCACTGAGGACAATAACAACCTAGAGTTTATGACGCAGGGAGAGAATTTCTTCAGTCTATTTTTGAAGAGCGTGATATATTATATGTAGTTAAACTCCTCTCTTGTCCTCCAGGTTCTCGTGAGGTGAACAAACTGCTTCCTGTTTCTTCTCTCCCACCCTGAGGCGCCGGAGAGAGCGCCACCTGCAGGCAACACATCCAGACGAGCCAGCCGTCGCAGGCCACATCTGACCACAACCCCTGTGAGCGTCCTCCGGAGACAGACCCAGGTCCCCCAGCTCGTCCCCCCCCAACCCCTCAGCCGGAGGCGGTAAGGCCCCCCACCCCACCCAGCAGGATGAAGAAGCCCCATGCAGACAAGGACAGCGATGAGTATCGCCAGCGACGCGAACGCAACAACCTGGCCGTGAAGAAGAGCCGGATGCGCAGCAAGCAGAAGGCCATGGACACGCAGCAGCGCGTCAACGAGCTGAAGGAGGAGAACGAGCGGCTGGAGGCCAAGATCAAACTGCTGAGCAAAGAGCTGAGCGTGCTCAAAGACCTCTTCCTGGAGCACGCCCACAACCTGGCCGACAACGTCCACCCGCCGGCGGGCGGAGACGGCCCCAGCCCCGCCCCCAACAACACCTCCACCAATGGGCAGTGAGGGTCACAGGGATGTTTGATATCTGGAGCTTTTTCTGGGAACTTTGGAAACATGGCCGCACGTCTTCTTCACTGCTTGTCTTTGTTAGAAATGAACTCCCCCCCACCCCCTCCCCCCTCTCGCCCTTTAACCACACATCTTCCAAAAAGTTGGTCTCTTACGATCCCTCTGGAAAAATATTTTCCAGCTGAAGAAGTGATGAGAAATAATGAGGATCCAGGAGCAAACAGACCCATGAATATTTTAACATTAATTTATTGGACTCTTGAATAAAAGGCTTTTATTATGAAAGGCGGCCACAGCTTGTGTTAATTGGACATTTTCTTCCAATTAAAATGAATTGCTGGAGAGTTTGTTCAGTGACAGAAGAAGAAGCGGCTCCTCCACAACAGACTGAGTGGAGGAACTGAACCGACTCTTTGTGTTATTGATGGATCGATTGATTGTGAGAAGATGTGAACTCATTTAAACGGAGACTTTGTCCAATCAGAACTCACCAGCAACCGAAGCACTTTCTTCCTGTGCTTCCTCTTCCTGGCGTCTCGTTTCCATGCCGACGGGCGGAGACGAGGACGCTGCTGGACGAGATGCTGGACAAACTCTCTGCTCGTCCTCAGCTGCAGGACGGAGATGATTTCAAATCTTAAATTCCTTTTTTAGGTTGTATATTTTTTTCCTTTCTTTTTTGAAATGTCTCGTTAGAAATACCCAATGAGATTTTTAAGGTTGTTCACTACATGATGATATTTAAGGGACAATTCAGCTTTTTACAGTTTGTTCTTTCTACACTCGTATAAATTAAAAGAAAATTTTGATACTCGGCTCAGCTAACGGATGAGGGTGAATGTGTTAAAACATAAAAACAGCAGAATTGTCCTTTATGAGCAGAACAGAGCAGGTGTGACTCTTGAGTGAGACGCAGCGATGGGGCGTGTTTGATTTGAAAACCGGGGTCAACCGTCATGTGTGGGGCTGATGCACCTGCAGATGCACGTGTGTCTCCAGGGATGAAATCGAACAGAGCAGTGCATCCTGGGAAAGCTGTCGTCACTTCTGATCCGATGGTTTTGTGACGTCATCACATTGCATATTGATTATTTACATCATCAAAGAATCAGCTGATTATTTTCCCTGACCGATCGTTAGTGAGAGAAATGTTTAAACCACATGATCAGTTCTGATGTTTTCTCTGATGAATCATCTCCACACGATCGATCCACAGATTATTGATCGTGTTGAATCTCTGATGAACGCTCGACTTCCTGTGGACGTCACGTGATCGCAGCATCTGACTGTTACCATGGTTACCGTTCTTTTAAGATTTTCAGATTAAAATGAGATGAAACAGAAAAACATCAGAGTGAACAAAGTTTTATTCTGATTAACTAAAGATGATCAATGGTTGGTGAAACAGTTTGAAGTGATCAGAATCTGAATGGACCGAGTGGCTGCACAGGTTTCTGATGAACACGTCAGGTGTGTTCAACAGGTCGACCCCGCCCTGCTCGCCTGAGGGGGGTCCTGCTCCAGACGCCTGTGTGTGTTAACTGTGTGTGTTTAGTGTGCGTTTGTGGTGCTGGGCGGATCCAGACACCTCGAGCCGCAGCTTTAATTAAATCCAGGTTTAAACCGGGCCGGGTCGTTAATGAGGTCTGAGCAGATCCGAACAGGCCCCCCCACCGCCCCCCGTCAGCACACCGCAAGGGGGGCGGGGCCGCGGCGTGTTGTTATCGGACTTAATAATTATGTGAGCTTTGTGCGGGTGTGGAGTGTTTTCCCTGGGATTTGTCTGTCAGGAGCTTCACCTCCCTGCAGCAGTGTTGTTGTCTGAGTCGCTCGCTCGCTCTAACGTTCCCACAGCGTTCCCTCGACCACATGACCGCTCTGTTTTAAACATGTTCCCTCACGGCGGCTGCAGGGTCTAACGCCTTCATTTCCATCATCAGTTTCTTGAGTTTGCTTCTAAAGTCAAACCTGCGGCAGATCAATCAGAAAATATTGATATTTAATATTTTCAGTTCAGGGTGTCACGCGACGCCACCTCTGACGTGCTGATGCCATCAGAGAAATCCTGTTAAATTCAGTGAGATTAATATTATAAGTTATTTAAAAAATATATATATATATATAAAAATGACCAAAACAAGAAAAGAAAATGTAAATGTTCCTGTTTTTACAGATGAACTGTGAAAGTGACACAAACACGATGTCTATTGTGTGACGTGTTTTAACGTAGTTGAAAGTTCACAAAGATTTTAAACATTTAAATAAATGTTGAAGTGAGTCAGCTGACCTGTTGGAAGTGATCAGAGACGTTGTGGGAACGTTTCCTCACGAAGCACAGCCTCCATCTTTGTTTCTGTCGTTAGAGTTTTCTACTTTTCTTCTGAACAGCAGCATGTTTCTAGAGAAGTCTGCATGGGGGGGGGCTGAATGGACATTGGATTTGATTCAATAGGAACAGATCAGATCTGTTGTGTTCAGGTCTGAATGTTGCTGGGCAGCATTTCTGTCACTCAGCGTTTTTGTATCACGAGCAGCGAAAATTAAAACTGATGAAAAATTAAACCAAGTGTTTTTTGTGTTCATTTAAAATGTGATATCAAATTTTTATCACGATTCATGAACTATCAGTGAGATTAGAAAATGAGATTCTAAAGTGAACGAGCTCCTTCAACATCTTCCATCAAGTCAACAGGTCGAGTGACGAGTCCACGTTTCAGAAGCAGAGAACATGTTGACTCAAAACATTTTACAGCAGAACTCTCTGTGGTTGTGTGTCTGTGTTGTGTAGTTGTGTGTTAAAGTCATGTACCCACTGAGAATGTTTTTTTTAAAAATATGCAGTTAAGACTTTTTCTAACAGTTTCTTTAAGAGAGGATTTGGCTTCTTTACGTTTGTTCTGTTTTTACTCAGATTTGTTGTTAAAAATGAACTTGGGTAAAAAATGAGACATACACACACACACACACACACACACACACACACACACAGAGGCTGAGTAATGTTCCTGATAACTGGGGCTTAGCAGAACATTAATATCACATTCAGCTCTCCTGGCCAGAAACACCTTCGCACGCCCTCAGCCTGACCCTCTCTCCCACAGGTACCAGAGAAATGGGGTGGTCAGGAGCCAGGAGCCAATCAGAGTGGCCGATCAGTGATGTGAGCTCATCAACGTTGTCCAGTATTCAGCCTTTAGTTTCCAACATGGTGTCTCACGAGCGCAAGCATGACTTAATCTCAGTAATTTCTCCTGTGAGTTGTTAAAAGCTGATGTTCCAGTTTCGGGCAGACGGACGATGACGGCCGACACGTCCTCCACATGCCGAGGCAGCCAGCGTGGTTATTTTTAGACGCTGACGTGACACTGATGGTAATTATGGGAACAATGGGAGGAGGTGGGCGAGGTGGGAGGAGGTGGGCGGGAACACGAGCCCTGTGTCAGGCGGAGACGTTCGACTCCTCGCCAGAGAACAACCCGCTGACATGCTCGCTCCCTCCCATGACCTTTGAGCTTCAGAGGAAGAACTGTCCCAGTTTGCTTTATTGGTCTCAGACGATGATGATGTCATCACACCAATATCCTGTCAATCATTTACCATCATCAAGGCCGATCAGTCGTGCTGCACCTTCACTGTTTGATAACCGTTAATCAATCATAAGGCCTTATCTGAACACACACACACACGTACGCACACTTACACACACACACACACGTGTGACCCTCTATCTCAGTGATAGACTCATTGGCATAATGCATCACCTAGCCCCCCTCACCCCAACCTAAACCATCCAAACCAAATGCATAACTTATCCTAAACCTAATTCTAACCCTCAAACAGTCCTGGAGCTGGACCTGGACAAGGAGCTGAACCAGGACACGGAGTAAACCAGGACCCGGAGCTGAACCAGGACCAGGAGCTGAACCAGGACCAGGAGCTGGACCAGGGGCTGAACCAGGACCCGGAGCTGGACCAGGACCAGGAGTGAACCAGGACCCGGAGCTGGACCAGGACACGGAGTGAACCAGGACCCGGAGCTGGACCAGGACCAGGAGCTGGACCAGGAGCTGGACCAGGAGCTGAACTAGGAGCTGAACCAGGACACGGAGTGAACCAGGACCAGGGGCTGAACCAGGACCCGGAGCTTGACCAGGAGCTGAACCAGGACCCGGAGCTGAACCAGGACCAGGAGCTGAACCAGGACCAGGAGCTGGACCAGGGGCTAAACCAGGACCCGGAGCTTGACCAGGAGCTGAACCAGAAGCTGAACCAGGACCAGGAGCTGGACCAGGACCAGGAGCTGGACCAGGAGCTGAACCAGGACCAGGAGCTGGACCAGGAGCTGAACCAGGACCAGGAGCTGGACCAGGAGCTGAACCAGGACCAGGAGCTTGACCAGGAGCTTGACCAGGAGCTTGACCAGGAGCTGAACCAGACGCTGAACCAGGAGCTGAACCAGAAGCTGAACCAGGACCAGGAGCTGAACCAAGACCAGGAGCTGAACCAGGAGCTGAACCAGGAGCTGAACCAGGAGCTGAACCAGGACCAGGAGCTTGATCTGGAGCTTGACCAGGAGCTGAACCAGAAGCTGAACCAGGACCAGGAGCTGAACCAGGACCTGGACCAGGAGCTGAACCAGAAGCTGAACCAGGACCAGGAGCTGAACCAGGACCTGGACCAGGAGCTGAACCAGGAGCTGAACCAGGAGCTGAACCAGGAGCTGAACCAGGAGCTGGACCAGGACAGCAGATCTTGTCGGACTCTAGTCAGACTCTCCTCACTCTGACATTTACACCTACACACACAAACACATAGACTCTCAAGAAAAATGTATATTGTTAATGCAACAGCACAACATCAGACTTTTATTTTGAAAAAAACCTTACCACTTATTTTTACTTGCTCACATGATAGGTGTGTGTTTGTCTGTGTGTTTGTGTGTCTCTGTGTTTGTGTGCCTGTGTGTGTGTGTGTGTGTGTGTGTGTGTGAGAACAGTAACCTCCTTCTTCCCACGATGCTTTGCTCTTTCTCACTGACCAGATGCGGGGACGTGTTCAAACATAAAATTGAGCGATGGCCTCGTCGTCCGTCGCCAAGATGCGTTTGTTTAAAATCCACCTCCTCCGAGAACCTGGCAGAGAGCTTCACACACAAACATCTGGAAAACATGTTCTGCATTTGGTTCCCCTGTTTTCTTCTTCAGCATCTTACAGCGCGAAGCCACTGAACGATGTCCACCACAAAGACACACATACACACACACACATCTGTGTACTCATGAGGACACACTGACAGGAAACAGTTTCTGACCTTTAACCCGGAAACAGCCATGGTCACAACACGCCGGCGTTAACTCAACATTTACGTTAATTTCTCTGAGGTAACGTGGAAATACAGTTTGTATGTCGTCGTCGTATTCTGCAGCTCCCCTAGTGTTTGAATCATGAAACTAACCCTAGCCCTAATATTGTAATATAATGGGCCAGTAGGTGGCGATAATGTCTAGATCAACGATCTGTCAAGCACCAGAAAGGAGTTCTGTGGTGTCACTGTTCGATGCCCACGACTGTGAACGTCGGTAATGTGGTGCAGTGAAGCTACATTTAGCTGCTAACGTGTAATTAGACCCAGCCGATAGTCACATGTGTGACGTAAACTGTGACATCATCGTTTCCCCAAATCAGGACTTTCGAAGGTTTTTGTAAAAATCTGGACGGAGGCTCAAACACGAGGAAACTGTTTGTTATTTAAATAAACAACAATATGTGTGGACATCTTCAGTAGGAACCAATGAGTGACACAGAGAGGGGACGGTAGACTGTGACGGACACACTGAAGAACACCAGCACATCTGGATTCATCAGAGCATCAGCTCATTGTCCAGCAGAGATCCAGATGGAGACAGATGTTCTGCTCGACCTGAGAAATCCTCGTCTCAACCTTCTGCTTCACACGAGATCCTCGACTCAGACGTCCACACGCGTCTCACGCCGTCTCGTTTTATTCTTTGCTTTTACAATAATCACTGTTCTGGAAACGCATGATGTCATCATTGATGACAGCTGTGACGGCCTCAGTACAAGTAACATTCATCACAGGCCCCCAGCCAAGAGCTAGTGACCTTTGACCTCTTGAGTGTTAGAAGACTGAACTGACCCGGATCAGGATCTGGTTTAGTCTCAAGACCTCTTCTCACGTAACGTTGTTCAGACCAGAGAAGAAGCTGATTGGACGTAGACCTCAGAGGGAGGAGCTTTATCTGGTAGTTCTCGTCTGTTACTTCCTGATAAATTTCCACATCCGGTTTCCTGTTTTATTTTGAAATTTCTTTCTCATCAGTCATTTTGGCTTCCTGTCTCATGATCAGTCACACCTGTTGCCCAACAGCTGACCTGCCCCTGCAGCTCCTGTCGGTCCAACCTGTGTGTTTACATCACTGAGCGGCGGCAGTAGACTCTTGTTATCGCTCCTCTTCCTCGCTCCTCTTCCTCGCTCCTCTTCCTCGCTCCTCTTCCTCGTCTGTGAGTCTGTTTTATCTTTCATCTGTTGTGTTTATCTTATCTGAACGACTTCTTGTTAGAACTGTGAGTTTCTCCACATTTCAGCCTCGTCCTCGCTCTTCCTCCTCAGTGCTCGCTCCTCTTCCTCGCTCCTCGTCCTCGCTTGGCTCATGAACATGTTTCTGGTTAAATCTGTTCGTACACAATGGGAAGCAGGAGAAGAACAGTCCTGCGTCGGGTTCCAGAGGTTTGACTGAGTTTGTGTTTGGACTCGAACACAGTTTGACGGATTGGACGTCATGAGTCTCTCTGTTGGTCGAACGCAGAGAAACCTCTGGAGGGTCAGAGGACGTGTTTTCTGAGGAGGAGGAGGAGGAGGAGGAGGAGGAGGAAGAGGAGGAGGAGGAGGAGGAGGAGGAGGTAGAAGGAGGAGGAGGAGGAGGAAGAGGAGGAGGAGGAGGAGGAGGAGGAGGAGGAGGAGGAGGAGGAGGAAGAGGAGGAGGAGGAGGAGGAGGAGGAGGAGGAGGAGGAGGAGGAGGAGGAGGAGGAAGAGGAGGAGGAGGAGGAGGAGGAGGAGGAGGAGGTAGAAGGAGGAGGAGGAGGAGGAAGAGGAGGAGGAGGAGGAGGAGGAGGCCGAAGGTGAAACTGTTTATACCGACGATCGATCAAACGGCCGCGGTTCGGAGGAAACTGTCAAACTTCCAGATATCTGTAAGCAATCAGGAGCCGTGTGATTGACAGGTTCAGGCTCCGCTTGTCAGAATGAATTAGACGTGAACAACGCCTCCTGTGTTTCTGATTCATGGCGGAGGGCGATCCCGTCACTGGGAGCTTGGCAGCGCCGCTCTCCACGCCGCTGATTTATTCCAGGTTTCACAAGTAATAAACAAGACAAACGCTCGGAGCCGAGCTGATCCGACGCTCGATGAGCTACAACGATGGGAATGTTCTGTCGTGCTGAGAGGAGCCCGGAGACATGTGCACTTCATCTCCTCAGACCCCCCCCCCGAGCCGAGGCCGCTGCCCCTGCTGGTCGTCTGTCCTCTGGACGTCCACACTGTCCCTCTGCACCGTCCTCCTCCAGTGGGACTCTGGATCTCAAACTGGTTCCGTTCAGGTTCAGGATTCTTAGAAACTCAGTGTCAGGGATATTACATGATAACCTGTGACTGTGCGTCTCTCTCTGTGTGTCTCTCTGTGTGTGCGTGTGTGTTTGTGTGTTTGTGTGTTTTAAGGTCTTGCTGAAATAAGACTTTAGATTTTAACCATGAGTCCAATATTCATCGGTGCACATTTTCTAATCTGATATTTTTAAAGTCGACATCATCACGGTTCCTCTGAGTGAGTCCAGATTAAATCAGTTCATGTTTTCTTTTCAAATGACACATGAATATTTTCCTTCAGTGGGATTTCTTCTCCTGCTCGAAGCTTCGTCTTCGTTTAAATCTAATTTATTACATTTACACTCTGAGACAGTTTGAGTCCAGAGACGTTTCCGTCCTCCTCGTCCTCTAGGAGCTGGATCAGATAATCGGAGTTCAATCCAGTGGGAAGTGTTTGAGTTGGATCTGAATCTGTGGAGATTAATATCAACCTGTGAATCATTTAGTCTCCAGAGAATCAGTCACACACATCAACACATTTAATCTGAGAATCTGGGACTGGAGTCAAATGAGTCATTTTTTTGTTTGCAGAATGATTTAAGTTTCGGATTCTGTTTTGTATAATGAGACCTAATGAAATATTGAACATGTTAAATAGGAGAGGACCGAGGATTGAGCCGTGGGGAACGCCACACATCACGTTGCTCCGGTCACGTGCGCTAATTAAAAAGTTCCTGTTCCAGGGAAATGACTTGAATCATTTTACCACGTTGACTGAGAGTCGGCCTAGTTTCCAGATGCTCGTGTGTTGAATCCAGCACTTGACTGAAGCCTGTGTGAAACCTCCCTGGAACCTGGACTCTTGTCTGTGCAGCGAGGCCGCGGCCAACGCCCTCGTCTGCTGCCTCGTGTGAATAATTAATCAGAGTAAACAGAGGTGGGGGGGTGAAGCTCTGTTCTATTCAGAGCTGTTCAGGTCTGTGCAGTCTAAATATTAACCTGCAGATAGCACCGCACTGACCTG
The DNA here is from genome assembly GCA_038501795.1 of Pseudopleuronectes americanus. Classification (NCBI taxonomy): domain Eukaryota; kingdom Metazoa; phylum Chordata; class Actinopteri; order Pleuronectiformes; family Pleuronectidae; genus Pseudopleuronectes; species Pseudopleuronectes americanus. The sequence continues at coordinate 320,810 of JBAMIH010000029.1, read as the reverse complement.
GATACACACACGAAGCCCGTCAGGTGGACAACACCGGCCGAGGCTTTGTGATTCCTGTGAGATGTATCACAGTCCCTACCAGCTCTGACAGGACAGAACGTCTTTACACAGCGATACAGAGACACTGGCTTATTTCTGTCTCTCTCTCTGTCTCACCTGGCAGCAGGTAGACTCAAGTGGATCAGGTAGACTCAGGTAGACTCAGGTGGATTCAGGTAGACTCAGGTAGAGACTCAGGTGGATTCAGGTAGACTCAGGTAGACTCAAGTGGATTCAGGTAGACTCAAGTGGATTCATGTAGACTCAGGTAGACTCAGGTGGATCAAGTAGACTCAGATAAACCCACGTAGCTCAGTGGATTCAGGTGGATTCAGGTAGTCTGAGGTAGACACATGTATATTAACCCACGCCGTTTTAAGAAGACAGTGACACTGTGGTTTCTAAAGTTCTGAACAGTTCTCGTGCCGCAGCTGCTGATTGGATATTATTTCTGAAACGGAGCCAAAACACCTCCAGAACGTGTCCCTGTGGGCGGAGCTTTAAATGAACCTATAAATGCACCTGTGTTCTGGTTCCGATGGTGTCACAGGATCCATCAGGGTTCTGCAGGAGGGACGTTAGTGCTGCAGCTGTCATCAGACGCTGGAAGAGTTCCACACGTCAGAGGTTTCAGAACCCTTTGACCCTGTTAGGAGTCACCAGCAGGTGGCAGCATTTCACACCCAGATGCACAGAACTCCCATTCTAACCAACAAAGAAGAAACATTTGAAGCCATTGGGTTCATGATGCTGCAGCTGCCTCACCTCTGTACAGCAGAGACCAGTGGCTCCCCCGTCTGAGGGGGAGGATGTGCTGGTGGGGGGGGTAAATGACTGCCCTGGGACCTTTGAGCAACGCTGGAAGTGTGGCGTTCACGTGTCCTCATTCCTCTCCACTCGTCTGTGTGGAGGGGTCACTGCAGCTGGGGCCAATCTGATTGGCTGTCTGCCTAAGACAGCGATGACCCTGACGAGTCAGCAGATGGACGACAGACTGGGGGCAGCTGCTCCTTCTCTCTGATTGGCTCACGCTCATTAGCTTGCTGTTCCTTACCGCTCAGTTCACCCAGGTGAGAGGCGACTGATCACCTCCACGCCGCCGCCACGTCACCACAGAGGAGCCGAGATTCACTCACTTCCTGTCGCAGACTGACTCTCACTTCCTGTCGCAGACTGACTCGCTGCCATCGACCTCGTACAGAGTTCAGCTTTAAACTTTGACCCAACAAACAAATTCTTCGACATTCGTCTTGTTCCAAAACCAGTGAAACAAACTAATCTGTGAAATACATGGAAAACCAGAGAGTACAAATAAAAATAGAAGACATGACGGCTTCTTAAAGGGAAGAGAAATCATCTCCCGCCTCCTCCATGTTAGCAGATGGGAAATTAACCAAACAAAAAATCAAAGTAGATGTTACATAAATGTTTCTAAAAGACGGTTTCTGTCACTTTAGGTTCTTATCAGCTGATGTATTCTAATCGTCTGTATATACAGTCAAGTCTGAAAAGACTTCATGAGTTAATAAACATTAAAAAATACATTTTAAATATTCATTAATGTGAAGTTATTATTCTTATTGTAGTAAATGATGTTGCTGTTACTTCACATCACAATGAAGGATGTAGTTATTTGAAGGTCACAGAGGGAACCGCCCCCTCCCGTCCAGACGCCCTCGTCACGTCTGCTCATTAAACCAGTTTGACAGCGTTTATCAATCCAGTGTTGCTCAATGGTTTGTGGTTTTATTTGATCAGCTGACAAATTAGAGCGAGAACAGAACAGAGCTGATGCTGGGAGATAAAACCAATCTGAGGCCGATCTGCAGAGTGTCACCTCGGCCTCGTCTTATCTCACCTGGCAGAGGAAATCTTTGATACCTTGTCATCGACGCACTCGGTGACCTTTGTCATCACTAAACTCAGTCGCTTTATGACCTGTCTGCTCCGACAGACACACAATGAGTCTCTTCATCGTGGACAGAACCAGGAGATCAGAGAAAAGTGCTTTATAAATAAAGTTATTATCATTGGAGACACTTTGTTCAGTAGAACTCCAATCTGCTTCCATGGAGGAGGCGGGACAATTGAACTATACTGCAGCCAGCCACCAGGGGGCGATTCAGAGGATTAAAGCCGTCATGTCGTTTACAGTCCATGTTCGGACCACTAACAGTCACACATGCTAACGTTCCAATGCTTTTTTACATCTGAAGGTGTTAAAGACAAACTGTTTGGTGCAGGTGACGTCTGGGAGGAGACAGCGCCATCCAGTGGTGGTGCAGGAGCGAAGATGGAGATGTTACAATGTTCTATCAGACGGAACATGGACAGTTAAATAACTTCATTCAGACGAGCACAGAGCTTCTCAGGATGATGACTTCAGGTTTACACTTCATGTGTGGAAGCAGTGGACACACACACACGCACACACACACACACACACACACACACACTATACCTCTCCAGCTGACCTGCAGGTCCTCAGACAGTGGGTGGAGTCCTGAAGATACTTATCTAATTATTCTTCCCAGTATCTCCAGCGTGACTCTGATCACCTGACGACAGATCACAGCTGGAGATCAACGTCTCATCGTGTCGGTGAAGAGAGAGAAGAAGAAAAGAGACGTCAGCGTCATCACAGTAATATTCAATAAACCATCTATTATCTATAACTGTGTATGTGTGTGTGTGTGTGTGTGTGTGTGTGTGTGTGTGTGTGTGAAGACGTCAGTGACTCTGATTTAACAGAGTCACTTTATTAAATTACAGACTCATTTTCTGTTGTTAATCCTCAGTGATCATGAAGTCAGATTATGAGCATGTGTATCATCCATTGAATATAACAATGATCATTGACTAAATGAAGATGGACGACACGTCTCCACTTCCTCCACACATGATATTAAAATACTCTGTGTGTGTGTGTGTGTGTGTGTGTGTGTGTGTGTGTGTGTGTGTGTGTGTGTGTGTGTGTGTGTGTGTGTGTGTGTGTGTGTGTGTGTGTGCGTGCACGGCCTCTGGATTCCTGTTTTCCGGCCTAACCACCATCTCCCCCGATCTTCCTCTGGTCACCTTACAGTTCACACACTGATACGAGCCCAGAGAACTGTACATGTATCTGAAGACGTGTTGAGGGAAGTGACATCAGAAGGTTTCCTCCGTGCAGACGCTCTGTGGCGAGGTCTGAGCGAGGCCCCGAAGAAGAGACGCTCTGTGGCGTCTCTTCTTCGGGGCCTCGCTCAGACCTCGGCCGTCCCAACGAGCCCCAGAGGAAGCTTCTCCCTCCTGAAGGCTCCTGGACTCTGGGGCTCGTGTTTGGTGCTGGAGTGCAGCTCTGGAGCGTTCTGGTGCCAGAGCGTTGGAAGGGAGCAGAGGTTTATTCGTGTCGAGGAGGGGAAGCCTGTCAGAGAGGATTTAGAGCATCATGGGAGTTCGGCAGTCGACGAGGAAGCTCGTGAATCAGGCGGCGACGCCCTCCACGCTGAGCTGCGTTAGATCAAGACGAGACCGTGGAGAGTGAAATATAGAAACTGAAACAGTGTGTGAGCATGAGGGGGCGTGACCTCTGACCTGTGGACAGGGCACTGGTGCTATCACAGTGAATTATGGGAAATTTAGTTTCCAGCGATTCTGAATAGAACTAGAGAAATCTTCATCTGTTTATAAGAACGAGACGACGGAAGATTCACTTCAACGTCTAAAAACAATAAAATCCATTTTCTGAGCCGAGTTTTCCCAAAAGCATCGTAACAAAGGACAAGTTTAGAGTCGACGAGAAGATGATGAGCGACTCCTACGAGCTCAGGGAGCCAGAGGGCCGCTCGGTGGTTATCCTTCTGGGTTGTTTTTATTGCCTGAGACTTGGACCATACTGAAAATCTAAGTAGATGTTGAACATGAGTTTGTTAAAGATGGTTTCTGTCATTTCAGGTCGTTCTTATCTCACTGATCTGTTTGGTTTTTAATAAGTTATAACAAGCTGAGACCTGATGATTGACAGCTGGGACTCACTATGGGTCGGGACCTGGATACCTCAGCTTCACTCTCAGTGTCTCAGTTCAGACTTTAAACTTTGTTGAAATTCTCTTTTCTGCTCCACCGGCCTCCTCTGATGTCAGGTTGGGTCAAACTCAGGATGAGGGAGAAAGGGAAGAGCGCGTTTAAAAAGATGAGATAAAAGAGAAGAGGCGAGGAAAGGAGATAAAGAAAAGAAGGGAACAAACATGGCCTCGTCTCAGAGTTATCTGCGGCGTCACCAGGCTCCTTCACTGGTTCTTCCATCCCAGAGAAACAGGCAGAACCTTCCCAGCATCATCGACCTTCAGTGACGAGCCAAGGTCACGGAAACAGAGACAAGATGTCCAAATCCTCTGATTCACACCTGAACTCAGTTAGGTGTGATCAGAGACCGAAGATATGAACCCAGCTGCCCTCACACACACACACACACACACACACACACACACACACACACACACACACACACACACAGAAACTGCAGCTTATAGACATGCACGCACACAAACACACACACGTCTCCAGAGGTGAGCCCCCGTATGCAACCCTATGAACAAATGTCTGTCACCACAACATGATGAATTAAATCACACACACACACACACTCACAGACACACAAACACACAGTGGCACATCATTAATCTCTGTATCTCCTTGTGTGCGTTGGTAACAGTGGAGCTGCACTCTTGTTGCATCACCACGTTTAGAAACTCCTCCTGCTCCATGGACCGTGGAGGCAGCGAGCGGGCCACGCCACGGCACGGCACAGACACACACACATCAGACACACACACATCAGACACACACACATCAGACACACACACAGATCAGGCAGTTTGGCGTGTTGGCCGGATGCTGGGAGCACAGCCATGCTCCACACTGAACTGGTTCTGGGTGACGGGGAACAGAGGAGGCGCCCGGGGAAGGAGCAGGCGGCTTGAGCAACAGGAGCGAGCCGATTGGGCCGACTGCCACCCTTCACCCAGTTGGTCTGCTCCCTGATTGGACGAGGGATGTGGGGGGAAGGTGGCCGACCCCCTCTGAGCAGCGACCCACAGAGACTGGTCACATGTGCTGCTGCTGCTGCTGGGACCATCAGCCCCGAACCAGTTGGATGAACCATCTGTCAATCACCGTGTTGCTCTTTGCTCCTGATACAGCAGCAGCTCCGCTAACAGTGGCTGCTCACACCTGAGACACGCCCCCTCTGGATCCTCCCTCATAGACAGGGCCGTTGCATCAGAGCAGGTTAAACATGCAGTTGTCTGGGGCCCTGAAATGAGACAGGGGCCCCCCCCCGAGGCCCAGCTGATCCATCGCAACAATCCAATGAGAACCGTGTTAAACTGGTTCATCAGTGAGGTGCAACGACAACAAGGTCAGACCCCAACGAGGCCTCATGCCACTTTCTGCTAAAAAGCTTTGAACCTTTCAGACTGACGACAGATGAAGACGAGGATCAGGTCGTAAACACTCGTTCGATCACACGACACGTTCGTCCGTCATGAATCTGCTTCTGAATTTGAATCTGTTTGAATCTGAGGATCAGAGTCTGAAGCTTCAGGCTCCAGACGTCCTGCAGGACAGGTGAGAACATCACAGGTGAAAAGTGGGAACATGACTTTCACTGCAGCTCCACCCGTCCCTCCTCTGCTGCAGAGTAAAACAAACACACCCAATCTGCACAAGGTGTGAAAACTGGAGACAGCAGCAGGCAGCTCGTCAGTCGCCCCCATACACCTGAAGTCACCGTGTATATATATATATATATATATATATAAATAGTATAAAAAAATGTTATGGTTTTTTTGTAACTTTTTTTTTCTAGTAACAGTACAAGAACAGATGGTGTTTTTTGTGGAACTGGCATACCGTCCAGGTATGCCAGTTCCACAAAAAAGGCGTTATGGCGGAGCGTTAAGGAAAGGCGCAACCGGAAGTCGCCAACCGGAAGTTGCGAAAAACTTTTTTTTTAAATGTTTTACAAAAAAAATTTAATATTCTAGTAACAGTACAAGAACAGTTGGTGTTTTTTGTAAACGGTATCCAGACAGACAGACAGACAGACAGACAGAGCTGATGAACACCATGGTATATGGACTGAAAATAAATCACCATAAAAATTGACTTTAGCTGTGAGTCACCTGTAGAAGTTGCGAAAAACATTTTTTTTTGTAGGTGTCGGTTCTCATCACATGATGAATGCAGACGTCTCACAGGTCAACAGAATAACGTTGGTTCTAAATACAGCTGCAGAGTTTGGGATGATGTGGAGTCGATATCGGGTAAAACACTCGGATGGCGTTTCACTAATCAATACAGGAAGTGACCACGACAACGAGGTGTGAGCTGACAACCAGCTGCAGGGGGCAGCACTGAGACCAGAGTTGACCCAGGGTCTGTGAATCAAAGCCTGATCCCTGTGATCCGCCAGGAGCCGGACACCAGCTGAGCTCAGGCAGCAGCCGGGCTCCAGCACAGTGTTTACCACAATAACTCGAATGTCTCAAAATCAAGGTGCTGGGCATTTATAAGTGATTAAATGTTTCTCCTCTCTTCTCGAGATCAACCCAGCTCACCTGCAGCAGGAGGCAGAGCCGCCTGAGAAGCTCCTGGTCGCTGCTGGTTGTGTTGAATCAACAAAGCAGCCGATGACAGAGATTCACAGCCTGAAGAGCGGCTGTCTGTCACCGGCTGCTGTTTCAAACCTGCAGCCAGAGAATTCCTGGCCTCCGACCAGCGGCAGGTCCACACTCATCATGAAGCTGCAGTTTCTGTGTGTGTGTGTGTGTGTGTGTGTGTGTGTGTGTGTGTGTGTGTGTGTGTGTGTGTGTGTGTGTGTGTGTGCAGTTTCTCTTTCTATTGTGTCTTCGGTGCAGGTTGGACCAGATCTGATCAGACACAGAGGTGTGAACGCTCAAGTATGTCACGCTGGAAAAATAGTTCTCTATGGTTCAGCTGCCGCGGATTCTAAAGCATCTGTCAGTCACAAAGACACTGGAAATTCCAACTGTGATGCACACAGACACACACTCACACACACAGACACACACTCACACACACACACACACACGCACAGACACAGGTATGCCAGTGGCATGCAGTGACACTCACACGTCAAGGAAAGCAGAGATGTTTTGTGTTTCCGTGTCACATTGATCTGATGACACGTCTCTTTACATCACTGAGTTCACAGCAAACAGGAGCTGATCACAGTCAATTCAGCTGCTTTTATTTTGAAGGAGCTGATCTGTTAGAAAAGTGAATGGCCTCTGTGGTGGTGAGGCAGTGGTGGTCATTAGGAGCGGGGGGGCTCGTCTATCATCGTCCTGTCCTCCCTTACCCCCCCCAGCAGAGGTTGCATCACGCTGCTCTGTCCGTTCATCTCGTGTGTTCTCCTCTTCTCTGGTGGAAACACGCTGACTCAGCGGTTGTGAAACGGCCGGCGTGTTGCTGTCGAGGAGTCGCCTGACCCCCGACCTCTAATGCTCACTAGATGTTCTGGGAACACGTCTGTCAGAGAACTGGTTGAACTTGTTCATCTCCACCGAGAACGAACGAGAATCAAACATTCACTTCCTGGAGCGAGTGAAGTCGCAGCGTCTGTGACCACGCCCTTACTTCCTCTCCTACACCCTTCTCCTTGTCTCCTCTCCTCCACCCTTACTCCCTCTCTCTCCTACCCCTTACCTCCATCGCCTCTCCTCCTCGTCTCCTCTCCTCCACCCTTACCTCCTCGTCTCCTCTCCTCCACCCTTACCTCCTCGTCTCCTCTCCTACACCCTTACCTCCTCGTCTCCTCTCCTACACCCTTACCTCCTCGTCTCCTCCTACACCCTTACCTCCTCGTCTCCTCTCCTCCACCCTTACCTCCTTGTCTCCTCTCCTACACCGGCTCTTTTGCAGCCTCACAGATTCAGACGATGAATGATGTCATACATAAATCACATGACCTAAACGTCATCATGTGTGGACCAATGAGGAGACAGCGTTCAAACATAGTGTCACCTTCACAATCAGGTTTTGGTTCATCTCTTCTTCTGCAGTGGTGTAATCACAACTGACTGGGGATCAGCGCCACCTACTGATGGAAATGAGCAGAGCACCTCTCCTGCCTGAAGGAGACATCTCCAACAGGTGGAGGAAACGAGGTCACACCCCAGGACACTCGATGCTGATGTTGACCAGAGGAAATAAAAACACGCTAAACTGATGTAATCACGTGTGAGTGAGACGTGTGAGTTTATAGAAAGCGACAGAGAAACCGTGGCGTCTCCCGAGGGAGCGTGTGGTCACCAGTTCACGGGCTGTGGTTAAACTGGTGGAGTCCCAGTGTGAGTTACGGTCCAGCCGGGTGGAGCCAAATGAAAACAGCTGCAAACGTTCACGCTGTCAAAACTCTGGGACGCACTCAGAACCAGTAACCGTGGCAACCATGGCTCGCAGCAGCGCCACTGAATCGTGATGAGTCATCGAGTCGCTCCAGCTTCTAATTCACACCCAGTTCTCACCTCAGAGGTCAGAGGTCAGCGACAGGTGGACGTCATGTGACCGCAGCAGCTCCCCCTGAAGACGAGGGGCGGGGCTACAGACTCCAAGGTTTCATATAAAACATATAAAAATACATAAATATAACTGATTCGAACTCAACAGCAGGAGAGAAAGAGTTTGTTTACTTCTCCATGGGTTCACTGATGTGGTCGCCATTGATTGGCTGCTGACAGCATGGTGGGTGTGGCCTGATGTGTCAATGCTCACTGTCACAATGATTGATTGATTGATTGATTGATTTGCAACAAGAGGAAAACAACCAATAATGTCTGTGTGTGTGTATGTGTGTGTGTGTGTCCGTGTGTGTGTGTGTGTGCGCGTGTGTGTGTGTGTGTGTTTGTGGTCCAGATATGACTCATATTGTTGGAAACTAAATCTGAATCACATTGTGGGGACTATTTATTTTATAAAGGGAAAAATCACTTTGAAGTTCAGGGTTAGTAAATAGATTTGCGATGAATATAAGATTAATTTAAGTCATTCATTGTAAGTTAATGTAATGTCTTCTGAAGTCGTGAGACACAAGTGCGTTTGTGTGTGTGTGTGTGTGTGTTGTGTGTGTATGTGTGTGCGTTTCAGCTTGTTTCATCACTTTCTTACGCAATCCTGCTGTAACAGTCCAGACTCCAAATATAGAGAAACAGCACCACCTGCTGGATCAAACACAAACTTCTCCATCGGTGCTAAATCAAATATGATCATGGTACAAACGTTTTCCATTTGAAAACACACAACCACACACATGTACACGCTCAGACACACACACACAGGAAGGAGAAACTCAGGACAAACATCAGAGAAGCAAAATGTCAATGATTAAAAATAGATTCACTTCAAAATCTGTAAAAAGATAAAGGAATTTAAATGTTTTAGGATAAAACAGTTTAATGTGATTTATGTTTAAATGTATTGAGCTGCAGTAGAATGGTTGTTTTCTTCTCGTGTTCTCAGGTCAGCAGGAGGTTTCTGATTGGACTATAACAAACCACCTGGAACAATTTGTAAAATTCACGAGACCCTGAGACAAATAAACAGACGACTGAAGGTCAGAGAGTCGATCACAGAGAATCAGAGACATGTTCTCTGATTGATTATCTGTGATCGACTCTCAGACCTTCACGTCTGTTCTTCTTCTGTTTGCACCGGAACGTTTCATTACAGGTTTTATTAAAGTAGAACATTCCACAGACACAGTGTTTGAGTGAAGGCAGATTGATGAGCTCCACACAATCTGCTGAAAGATGAAGCTTTAATATTCAAACAAACCTTTGTCTGAATCAATATGACAAACTTAAGTTTAATAAATCACATCCCAAATGGTGATGAAATCACATGACATCCACCTTTTTAACTTTTCTCAGTTTTTTTTGTATCTTTTCATTTCTTCAGTGGTTTTCCTGAACGTGAGTTGTGTCTCAATCCAGCGACGCTTCCTTCTGAGGACTCGGTCCACGCGTCCAACGTCGAATGAGATGCTCTCGTCTTTCTATTGCGTCCCCAGCTGGTCCCGCCCTCAAAGCTGTCGCATAGCAACAAAGCTACCGAAGAATAACGTTCTACGCTCGATTGAAAATGTAAACTATTACCTCGTGAACAACAGCTCTGTTAAATAGAACTGGGCGGTGAGACCTAGGGGGTAGAGTGGTCGTCCTCCTACAGAGATATTGTAGTTTCCTTTCTGTATAATTGGAGGAAGTGGAGACGTGTCGTCCATCTTTATTCCCAGTTCCTCCCTCAGACAGATGTTTCTCCAGCTGTTTGTCCAGCTGTGTTTCCACATCAGTCAAACTGCTGCAGTGCGGTGACCAAGCCACCAGAGTGCGCTGCTGCTCCACAGCAGGTTTCTTCTTCATGTGTTGTTACCTGAGATCACGCTCACATTCACCTGTTCGCTGCTGATGTCACATGACGTCACCACTGGACCATCCACCATCAAGTCATCCTCCATCCAACCGGATGTTCCCTCATATTCCCTTCAAAATAAAAAGATGACACAGTTTAATTAGTCTGATAATTACATAATGTTCCTTAAATATTTGTTTGATTATTTAACTAAATGTTCCGTATGTATTCCAGATAAACTGTTTCTTCTCCAGGAGGAACCACGTCCACCTTCAGGATCTAAACTTCTTCTAGTCACAGTGACGACTTGTGTTGATCAACTGAGACGTTTCCTGTTCACGTGAATGAAAAAGTTCTTTCATTTCCTTTATTCTGCAGCAACGTTTCCTCTCCTCATTCTTTTTATTTCATGTAAAAATGTTTAAGTTATTTCCAGTTTTTAATAGAATCTTTGTAGATTTTCAGTTTCCTGATTCTCCTGCAAAAAACTGGTTTATTCTCATGTTGGTCTCAGTGTCAGTGTGTTTGTACATTTGTCAGAATAAATGTACAAACATTGATTATGTTTGTACATTCAGACATTGATTTACTGCTGAGAGATGTAAACATAAAGTTGTGCAGATTATTATTCCTCCAGCTACTCGACCTCAGCCTGAGAACTCGTTTCACCTGTGTGCAGGAGGAAATAACTTTAACCTTCGAGGGTTTTAATGTATTTAATTCAGAGATTTTATGTTTGTTTTTATGTAAATGTGATGTAAACTGAAAATGAAGAAAAGCTCATTATTTAACTTCATGCTACATGCAGTGTCACAGGCTGACTTTGATCTGCAGTTCATTTGTGGGTTGATTGTCGAGTTGAAACATGCTAAAAACATAAAGACACATGATGCACATTCTCAGAAACTCACAAATAATAAATCAAGACAGAAATGTAAAGCAATGTGAGGCAATACAATACAGAAAACATTTCAATAGAAATCTGAAACACAAGCGGATAATACAAAGACATATCACCCAAATGCACATAATAAAAAAAAATATTCATGATATTAGACAGAAAGAAGTAAAACAAGATAAATCCAGATTAAATGAAAGAACAATTCAACCCGATCAAAGAGTAAAAAAATAAAGCTAAACCTGAAGGTTATTAGTGATCTTTTTTATTGTTATCAATAATCATCAATAAGTGAGTTTTCTGACGTTTGTTTTAAATTCATTTAGAACTGTTTATTTTGAAAGGCAATAGCGGATGTGTGTGTATATCCTCTGTCTTATTTTGAAAGGCCGGACGGAAGTGTGTACTTCCTCTGTCCCCGCTCACTTGACGTTCGCCTCGGTGGATCTCGAACCTCCGCACCGAGCCGCTCTCACTCTGCTCGCCGCCGCTGGGTTGCGGTCTCTCGGCCATGGCCTCCATCGTCTGCCGGGTCCAGTTCCTGGAGGACTCGGACCCGTTCATCTGCACAAACTTCCCCGAGCCCCGGAGACCTCCGACGGTGAAGGTGGAGGAGAACCTGCCGCTCAGCGAGCAGCTCCCCGGGATCCACAAGCTGCTGGAGGCGCCGCTGAAGGTGGGTCACACACGGAGCTACCTGCCGGGAGGAGGGTCCCCGGGCCGGGCTTCATCCCGGCCAACAGAACCGAGAACAGAACCGAGAACAGAACCGAGAACCGAACTTTAAATAACATGAAGGAAACAACCAGTGAAGTTAGACTCGTTTTCACCAAACTCCAGTTAAAAATCAATCTATTGAATTTTCCGTCGCTGCTCCTTTGTGTAGAGAAGTTATTATTTATTCTTACATATTAATTTGACATCAATCTCATAAGGTCTCTGTTTGGTTTCTACCGTTTTAATAACAGCAGAACGAAGCAGACTTTTACTGTTAGTTTAATAAAACACCTGAGAACAGGAACATTTCAGCCTTGAAGCACCTGATTCAGATTCATTATGAATAGAATATGAATATGATCATAAACAAGTCTAACCTGGAATAAAACAGGACATTAAAACATCTTGTGCAGCAGCAGATGAAAAGTGTTCAAAGAATTTGAAGGTTATATCAAGATAAACATGTTCAGTTGATATTTATCACATTAAAAGTCTCATCACAGATGTTTGCTCCTGAGTGAAGGTTTGAAACATTCCTCATTTTCACTGATACACAAACTGCAACACAACCAAACACAACCAAACACTGAGGAGCTGAAGCTTCCAGGTCAGAGACACAAAAGGTTTTTACTCCTGTTTCACGTGAAGCTGGTTTCTCTGGATCTCTGGACCGAGGGAGGGGGGAGGAGGACCTGCTGGGGACCTGTGGGGGACACTTTGGATGATGTTGTCCCTGATGCTCAAGTTACAGAGACAGAGGAGCTTTTAGAACAAGGAGACCATCTTTATATTACATTACACACTGAAGGTCTAGACTCTAGATGGTCTGGGGTTCTTGGGACTGAAGGCCTGAAGGTGTAAAGTTCTTGGGTCTCAAGGTCTACACTCGAGAGTCCTGAAGGTTTTGGCTCTGGAGGACTTACAGTTGCAATCGGAAATATTCAACTTCAGTAAAACAGTAAGGATTTACCAGTGGACGCTTGAGAGGATCTGCTGGTCTGAAGGTCCAGCAAGTCTTAGGTCTGAAGGTCTAGACTTGAGAGGATCTGTTGGTCTGAAGGTCTAGACTTGCGAGGATCTGCTGGACTGAAGGTCCAACAAGTCTAAGGTCTGAAGGTCTAGACTTGAGAGGATCTGCTGGTCTTAAGGTCTTAAGCCTAAGCGTATAGAATATGGAGTTCTGAATATCTTGGGTTTGAAGTTCTGAAGATTTAAAGGTCTCTACTCTGGAGTCTGCAGGTCTGAAGACTGAAAGGTGTTCTTATCGTGTTTGCTGGTTGTTGGTCAGATGCAGTTTTCCTCTTCTGTAGTCCGGCGATGTAGTGGAGTACAAGTATACAGTAGAGTACATGGAAATACTGGATTACAAGTAGAGCAGCATTGCAGCAGTACAACATTTAAAGTCCAGAGTAATAAAAGTCCGGCAGTTTCCTTTCTGTGGTTTCTCTGAGGACGCTGCTGCAGGAAGTCCAGTTTTCCCAACAGGAAGTGAAGGCTGCTCCATCTGTCAGTGACTCAGTCGTTCTTCACTTCACTCAGGCTAAAGTGCACAGAGATAAAGTCACAGTCTGTTTCCCTGAGTCGCTGTTAAATGAGCAGATGATGACTCAGCAGGTTGTGTCTCTGACATCACAGTAATTCATCACTTTTCTCAGACGTGTTGGAGCAGAAGCTTCAGATTCTTCAGCGCAGTGCGACATGCGTCCGGCTGCGAGGCGTTCGGAGGCCGCGGGAATCTGCAGCATCAGATAAAGACCAGCGAGCGGCCGTCCCACTAGATTACATTCCTTCACCAAACACTAATTGTTCCCAGCATGCCCCGGGGCTCGGCCTGCAGCCGGGCCTCCTCTGTGGAGGCTGTGATAGGATCAATGTGGAGACTTGATTCTCCTCATGAAGTCTTCTGCAGCGTCCCTGCTTCTCAGGACCAGTCCCCGCTACTGGCTGGTGTGGGCCGAGCGGAGTCCTCGCAGGAAGAGGGCGGGGCCTGTAAATCTGAGATAAGGAGGAGGGATGGACGGACGGATGTAATGCTAACAACCGAGTGTTGATAAGAGCTGAACAGCTTCTCCTTCTGCACGTGGGGAGCAGCCGAGACACTGAGATATAAACAGCATCAAGTCCTGAGGAGGAAACTGTTAGCCTAGCTTAGCACAAAGTCTGCAAGCTAAGGAAACTGTTAGCCTAGCTTAGCACAAAGACTGCAAGCTAAGGAAACTGTTAGCCTAGCTTAGCACAAAGAATGCAAGCTTAGGAAAATGTTAGCCTAGCTTAGCACAAAGACTGCAAGCTGAGGAAACTGTTAGCCTAGCTTAGCACAACGACGGTACGGGAACGCTTTTAGCCTCGCCGAGAACGTGACTGGGAACAAGCGGAAACTTAGTTCATTTTCTGTTTGATCAAAGTTTGGGAAATAAATTTAGTTAATTAAGATTTAGATTTTTTAATCATACACATTTTTTCGTGCATGAACTACATTCCTCAACGTGACATCATTGGCCCAGAACATGGAGGTGATGTTATGTGTTGGTCACAGGGCAGCTCTGAGAGTGTGTGTGTTTTCAGACAGGGTGTGTGTTAGTGTGTGTGTGTGTAGAAGAATGCCACTCTGCAGGTACGCATACGCACTGAGCTCACATCAACATCGTTCTCTGGCCTTGTTTCCATTTTCATACCTCACCATGACTCACAGCCACACGACCCTCGGCCTGCCAGGCCCAAGGGCACTACAGAAATAAATGCACAGTGAACTCGCAGCCTGTTGGTTTGTTGCTTCACTCAACAAACCTTTAACCTCCATCGACACCATCACATCAACTGCACCTGCTGCTCTGAAGGTATCCTGAGCTGCTTCTTCAGACATGAACTGAAATGTTCAGGTGATGAGGGCCGACCCCGGTGTGGAGGAGCTGTAAACAACAACACTGATCTTTCCACAGCAGAGATTATACGTCA
Source organism: Pseudopleuronectes americanus (assembly GCA_038501795.1). Lineage (NCBI taxonomy): Eukaryota > Metazoa > Chordata > Actinopteri > Pleuronectiformes > Pleuronectidae > Pseudopleuronectes > Pseudopleuronectes americanus. Next base: position 305,788 of record JBAMIH010000029.1, on the reverse strand, counting down.
TGTCCGGCCTCCTGCTGCTCCATAGGCTCCGCCCCCTGCTGCTCTACAGGCTCCGCCCCTCGCCTGGATGTTCCCACAGGTTCCTTTTGGTGGAAACGAGTCAGAACCGACAACCTGCTGCTGCCTGATATCTGGACGTTTTTCCCAGAGTTAAGTCGAGTCCTCAAGCAGAATGTGGTCATTCTTCCTAACTGCCGGACCTCGGTGCTTTCACACTGGATATCTCCATCGTGCAGGTCGAGGAGTTCTACCAACAAAGTCACCTCTTGTTTTACTGACACATCATAATCAATGATCCAATAATAATATGAATCATATTATAAATCTTTCATCAGAATACACACAGTCAGACTCGATCTCTAAAGTCCAACAGGAAAGAAACTACTGATCTCGTTTGAATCTTTATTTAAAGACAAAAGAGGTGAAAGGAATTAACCTGATGAATGAAGAGGAACAACAGCTCTCAGATCAGATCCATTACTGACCTCAACCTGTGATTAGAGCCCTGGGACTCCACCTTCCTCTGTTCACAGTACAATTCATTATTAAAACATGTGATTCATCAACATGCGTCATCAGAACAGCTCCAGAGATCACGTCACTGTGTATTTCACGTTGTAAGATGCAGTGTGACATCACTTCCTGAAACTTTCATTATCCACAACAAACAGAAATCAGAAGTGAGAGGAACTTAATGTTGATGTTTTTAAGTTTCCTTCAGTCTCACGTGTGAGGACGCCCTGATGAGGTGATATGAGCCGTGTGTGTTTGAGTGTGGATCACTTCAGGTGTCAGGTTTAACATGTGAGCGGGTGTGATGATGTGTTCATGGCTCTTATTTGATGTAGGAATATTGAGCTCTTCAGTAGAACAGGATCTGGAGCTTCTGCTTGTTTCCTCACAGCAGCTGTTCACTCTGTGGATCATCATCGGATCAGATTCACTCTCACAAAGCTTCAGGGACATTTATTTCATTCAGTCTCTTTATTATGAAGGTCAAAAATAACACATACTCACTCAGTTTAAGTAGATTAACTGTGTCTCTGTGTCTGTGTCTCAGTTGGAGGAGTGCACTCTTCAGTTGTCTAATAATGGAAACTATCTGGACCTGGACTTGTCGCTGTCGGAGCAGAGAGACGAGCTGGAGAGTTTCTACGAAGACGTGAAGTAAGAACACTTTGTCTCATTCTCGTGTTTTAAGTCTGAAATGTGTAAAGACGTCACTTCCTGTGCAGAGAGGAAACACCAGGTGAGTGTGGTGACGGTGAAGAGACGGAGCCTTCATCACGTCAACCAGTTAAAGTGGCCCAGATGTGGGAGCCAGCTGTGATATGGACATTCAGACACTGTGCAGAAGAGTTCTGGTTCTGGATGTTTCCTCCAGCAGCGTCGGCCTCGTCCTTCTCTTCTCCAAAGTTTCCTTCACTCAACGAACCTTTAACCTCCTCTTGTCTTCTTCAGTGGTTTAACGTCACCACCTGGAAATCAAACAACTACATTCACATACGTCAGCTTATCACGGTGACTGGTGCTGAGTCATGAAAACACAATGCTCAGTTTTAAAGTGGATTCAGTTAAACAGTGACGAACACTGAAGGCCGGTGCATGCTTCTGCGTTTTCAGGGACACGAGAGCTCAAGAGATTCTTACGTGCTTACGTGCTTCGCCCCAATTATACGACAAAGCTACGCTAGCCTCACGCAGCCCGCGAGGCTGTGATTGGTCGGCTAACTAAATCCTTTCCAGAGTCACATTTCCGGTTTCATGCCACATAACACCGGCAGAAACAACGGAAGATTTAGAAGAACGAATATGGACCAAATAGAAGAGCGTTCGGCAGAAGAGATCAGAAAGTATGATCACTTGTATAAAGGAAGACGTGGGACAAATTCGTCCTCGAGAAGAAGTCTCTGAGTGGCGATGTCAATAAACAGTCGACTGCCACACACAAAGAAGGCGTCTCTAAGGTCGTCTGCGACATGAAACGTGACTCCCCCTAGTGTTGTGAAGGTGAATTGCTTTGTAACACGTGCAACGCTTGGATAACCATAAATTAAAACGCATCTGTTGACACAACTGCGTGAAAAACCACAGATGCAGAAGCATGCGGCGGCCATGAGTCCACCGACATGAGCCGGACACACACACACACACACACACACACACACACACACACACACACACACACACACAAACCCCCCATCAGACATATTGGTGCAGTTCATCAGCAGCTTCTGAAAAGGCCCCTGAAGAAGAAAATGCTGCTCGACCACACTCTGTGTATGACACATTTCATTGGCTGTGATGTCATAGTGACAACCAGCAGGGGTGTGTGAGAACATGTCTTCTTATGAATGTGAGGACATTTTGTCCAAAACAACAAGCAGAGCTGTTTGACACTTTAGGTCAGAATCAGGGTTAAAGAAGGACCAACGTGTGTGTGTTTGTGCGCGTGTGTGTGTGTGTTTTGTGTGTGTGTGTGTGTTCCCAGCTGAGTCTCTGGCAGCTGTAAAGATCTACAGGGTTTATAAATGTGGTGAACACGTCATTGGAAAAGGACCTGGAAACTGTGTGTGTGTGTTTCTTTGTGTGTATGTGTGTGTGTGTGTGTGTGTGTGTGTGTGTGCGTTATGTTGACAAAAAAAATCTCATAATTGTTCCTTCTTTATCCTTAGACAAACACAAACTCTTACTTTCTTTCTCTCTCTCTCTCTCTCTCTCTCTCTCTCTCTCTCTCTCTCTCTCTCTCTCTCTCTCTCTCTCTCTCTCTTTCTCTCTCTCTGGGTCTCGCTCTCTCTTTCTGTCTTTCTTTCCCTCTCTCCTCCTCTCTCTCTCCCTTTGCCCCCCTCTATCTATCATTCTTTCCATACCTCCATTCCGTCCTTCTTTCCAGACTCTGAACCCAGCAGGCCTCAGTCTGTAGGTTTATGAGGAAACTGTTCTGGGATCAGTTCAGAGAGGCTCAGTCACTGATGATGATGATGATGATGATGATGATGATGATGATGATGATGATGATGATGATGATGATGATGATGATATGACATATATTGATCACCCTGTATAGGCCATGAACCCCCCTCCTCCTTGTTAGTAGATGAGACGTGGACCAAACTAGAAAATCAAAGTAGCTGTTAAATAAATGTGTCGTCCATCTTTATTTACAGTGAACTTTCTAAACGTCGACAGTTAGTCACACGTAGCCTTCTCTGATTCGTCAGGCTCCGGTCACATGACCTCCTCCCGGAGTAGAAACAACATGGAGAATCCATCACAAGAGTCCCTGATCCTGCTGTCCCGTTACATTCTGTATTTTACAATAACAATATAACTGTTTACATGTGGAGGAGACCACCTGTTATTCCAGCAGTGTTTTTACACCAGTGTACATTGTTGTGCGACTTTGTGTGACTGTAGCCTGAGGCCTTGTCAGTGTCTCTGAGGTTGAACCAGTTTCTCTCCACAGACTCTCACTGTCTCTCATCTGATTTTTCCACAGCAAAGGAAAGAAGCCGATTCTGATCCTGAGGACTCAGCTCTCCGTTCGTGTTCACTCCATCCTCGGTAATTATCTCCTCCGATTCCTTCTTTCCAGCGGCTCGTCCCTCCTGCAGCTCGGTGGTGATGAGTCAGGGGAAACTCTCGGTCAGGAGACTCTCTCTCTTCTTTCCGTCTCTCTGTCCAGTCTCTCACCGCAGTGACGTGTTTCTCAGTCAGCTGCAGGTTTTCCTCAGATCGAGAAGCTTCTCACAGTGTCACGTCTGTTCAGAAAATAAAGATAGAACTCATGATTTAACAGTGAAGACGTTCCCTGGAGGTTCTGTAGCGTCACCTGACACTGAGCTGTGATGTTGTGACCTCCTGTGTGCGCAGCAGGAGGTCGGTGAAACGCTGCCGGTCTTGTTTTAGTTTTAAACTCCTGGGTTGTGTGTTTGATTCTGGACAAACAGAAACAGAGGTTTTTGTAAACAGTGACGCCGACCCCACGCTCTCTTCCTCATTCACCGTTGCTCCAACAAAAAAAAGATCTCGGCTCTTTTCACCATCGCTGTTCCTCAGGCGTGTTATTTTCTGCAACTAAGCAACCAACTGCAAAGTAGTTGTCGTGTGGTCGCAGCCTCAATGTTGTGTTGTTTACATCCTGCACATGTTACAATAACTGTTGGTTTCTTGGGGAACATTAAGTTTTGGACTTTTGCTCTCATTGTGGAATTTGCAGCTTTGAACGTGAGAATAAACTGTTGATGAAGTAACTCCAGCTGCTCCTCAGACAGAATGAAGCAGACGTGTCACTGAGGTTTGATCCTGTTGTTCCACAGAAAGATACACGACAAAGAAAGTGGAGCATGATTCAGTTGTCGCTCTTGTCAGGGCTCGTCCTGCAGCAGCACGTTAGTGATGAAGATGATGAAATCTGATTCCATTCAGATCAGTCCTCGGCTCTTACTTCTCCTGTGTTCAGTCAGGACAGATATTGTATCAGGGAAGCTCTGCTCACTGTGACCTCTGACCTGAGGTCAGACTGGAGGGAGCTGTTCTCTGAACCTTTGAACATCTGTTAGAACATCTGCTCTGCTGGACGGCCTCAGGTTTCTATACAGAGACAGTGAGCGTGAACAGGGAGGTCAGGACAGAGCCGCCATTGTTCAGGAAATCGTCTCTTTGGTGCAAAGACTCTTTCTAAGAGAAACACCGGTTAGTTGAGCTTAGTTTGTTTTAATGTAAGAAGTGACTGTGGTTCAAGTTAGAGTGAAGTAGAGATAGTGTCCTCACAAGTGAGGAAGTGTGTGTGTGAGCGCTCAGTCTCTCTGCTGATGGGATCCTTACAGAACAGACCACAGATGTCAGTCTTGTGTTGTGTTGTGTGTCTGTTTGTGTGTCTGTGTGTGTTCACAGCCACTGGACACAACAGGACCAGCAGGATTTTCGTTAACTGACGTCCTGAAACTTAATGAGATTAAATCTGAGCTGTTTTATGTTGATGTTCGTTCTGATGGATCTGTTTTCGAGCGATCATCATCAGTTTCAGAATGAAACCTGTTCTCACACTCTGCGTCTGACCTTTGACCTCAGTGACCCCCCTCTGAGTGACAGGAAGTTACAGGGACTCATCACACAGTGTCAGTGATGACTACACACACACACACACACACATACTTATAAGATCTGACAGTAGAGCTGAACCTCATGAACCTCGTCAACATGTTCAGACGTGAAGCTGATCAGTGACTTTCACTTCAATTCATAAATTAATCCTTTCTTGAGAAACACTGAACATTTTCCCAGAGTTCCTCCTGCACCCTCCTCCTCCTCCTCCTCCTCCTCCTCCTCCTCCTCCTCCTCCCTCCTCCCCTCGCGCTGCCTGGCATGACCCAGCCCTTCCTGCAGCGGAGGGAATTTCCCAACATGCTTCTTCCTCTGAGGCGGTGCTTTGTTGTGAGGGACGGAGAAGACGTGAAATCACAACCTCTCTCTCCTCCGCTGCCGTCAGGGTCGAACGAACGCTCAGTCTGCATCAGAGTCGTGGACTCTGGTCACATGTGACATCATCATCCTGAATGTGTCTCCTGTGATCATGTGATCAGATCCCTGTGTGAGTGTGAGTTAGACCTTAGACCTGTCACAGCCTGTGTATTAAAAGGAACGGTGTGATTGACAGCTAGTACCGCCCAATGGGTGCAGGTGCCAGGTGTAGGTGGGCTGGATTTCCAACATCAGCCCGGGGTCCCAGAGCAAAGCACTGATGTGTCACCGGCAGCCGGTTCAGATTCTCCAGAAACCAGAACCGTCTTATCACAAGAAAACCAGATCAGGAAGAGTTTGACTCCCACGATGTGAGGGGGATGTAAACACAGCACGGAGAAGCAGATGATGCGTTCACTGACCGGCCGTCGCAGCTCTCTGTCTCGACCTTCAGGTCGGGGGGGGGGAGGGGGTTCTGAGCTCTTTCTCTAAATAATGTTCTCAGCTCAGTTTCAGAGTCAAATTAGCAACAATGGCACAAACAGGAAATACCACAGAGTTTATCTGGGTCACTTCCTGAAAAAAACACAAGCATCCTTCCCTCTCTCTGTCCTTCTGTCCTTCTGTCCATCGCTCTCTCTCTCTCTCTCTCTCTCCATCCATCCCTGTGACATCATGAAGACGTTTGAAGCATCGTCCACTGTCACAGCTACATATCGTGTTCTGTCACAATCAGATTCATAAACTGTCACCTGATTGGTTGGCGAAGGCACGTGACCAAGTGGTGGTACATTTGCCATCAGTTAGTTTCACTACTGCTCTGGTTGACTGAGGAGAAATACTTTAAATCAAACAGTCCTGCTGCATCATAGTCTAAGGTCAGGATATGATTTGTGTCTTCTTGTTGTCGACTGCCCCTCGAGCGTTGTGTTGTCTTCAGGACCCGACGTCCGGCTGCAACTTTGATCGTCACAACTTAAAATAAGTTTGACGTGTCTCTTTATTAACGCCTGTGAAATGTGAGCACGATGTTATTGACCACAAAGCTCTTTTTAACAGGATGACTGACTGAACATGAATGCAACACGACTCCTCCAGCCTTCACATACACATACCTGTGTGTGTGTCTGTGTGTCTGTATGTGCGTGTGTGTGTGTGTGTGTGTGTGTGTCAGGAGGGAGGGAGGAATTTCACACACCCTCAGCTGGTGTGTGTTTGTGATCCAGGGACGTTCCCTCCTCAAGCCGCTCAGCTGTTGCTGCGTTTGGCCGGCGTCCATCTTGGGTCAAAGTCTCTTGGTGACTCGAGGTCAGAGAGGAAACATCAGTCCGGTGCCTCCCTCCACGAAGCATGTCGAATCACAGGCACCAGGAAAAAGGCTGGATTCTCCTCCTCAGGGGCCCCGGGGCAAATCATGACATCGGAGGTCGGGCCCCTTTTGACCCCCACTGACTGTGGCAGTGGCATTATATGTCCAGAACCCCATCAGAACTCTGGAGCTGAAACGATTATCAGATCAGTGAGTGGAAAGAGAATGAAGTCAATCAATAGATGATTCGGGAAAATAACTTTTGTTTTGTCCCGGTCACAGTCGTTGTCCCCAGAAGACGGACACAGTCAAAGCTGTGGACTCAGCCGTTCACCCGAGTTTTAAAAACATGTATTTATATTTATAGTTTTGTATTGTTATCGTTCTTGTTTTTAAAATGTCAGTTTCCCAGAGTTCAGAGCGACGTGTCCGAACTCAAAGAGACGTGTGTCCACATCACTGCTGCTGTGATTAACGCCTGGCGTCCATATCCAGAGGCTTCCTGATTGGTTCTTATTGGTCACATGACTCGAGCACCAGCGGTGAACACAAAGCGTCGCTCACACTTCCTGTCAGTAACAGCTCCACCTCGTGGTCACTCCAGGAACAGAAACCCCGGCTCCTTCTTTTACCATCACTGTTCCTGGTTTGAAGTTGTTTGTGTAACTAAGCAACCAACTGCAGAGGAGACAATCTACTTCCTGTTTACATCACATGACCAGTGGGTGGTCACGTTTTCAGGTGTTGGGTGTGGATGGAAACTTTTAACGATCGGATCTTGAAAACTTTTCTAACATGAAACTGAGGAAACGACTCAGTGTTGGACTTTGTGGGGAAACAATAAAACTGTGATGTCATCATTTATTTTTAGTGCTGTGAATCCACATTGAGCTTCTGTGGTGACACACGTGAACAGTGGAGAAATATTCTTTTTTTTCCATTCAGCTCCTTCTCTTATGGTCCAGACCTTTTCCCTCGTGTGACTGATGTGGAACACAGCCGCTCTTTGTTCCTCGTGTCTCGTCCCCGAGCGGCGTCCCACTCGGCTTCATTCAGCTTCCTGATAAACTCTCTGTAGTCTCTCTCTCTCTCTCTCTCTCTCTCTCTCTGTGATTGTGGAAATACCACAAACTGTCCATCTCTCATCTGTTCGGTAGTAATTTGGTTTGAAATGAGAGGTCAGAGTTTCTCCCAGCGAGTAATCAGAAGTGATGACACCTCTTAAAGCTGCTGCACTTTGAATCCTCAAGTTTCCAGCGCGGCAGCAGACCAGAGGAATATTTCCAGAGGCAACGAGGAGTCTGTGGTTTCAGTGTTTCTCTCGGTGGAGACACAAAAAAGATCCCTGCAACAACAGAGATACACAATAACGTGACTCTGAAGATCGGACTCGACCTTTGTCTCTTGAAATTGTGCTGACGAGGAGATTCACAGATTCTGTGAAACATTGACTCAGTCAGTTCCACACCAGTCTGACTACAGCCGGTCGTCATGGAAACCCAGATCACAGAGGGACACTGAGGATTGTTGCTTTTATTTTATCAAATGAAATGAACCTTGTCTTTTTAGTAAAGGTTGAAGTGTTTGAATGTGATGTGGGGTCGAGGGCTGGGTCAGAGGTCAGAGGTCAGGCAGGTTCAGGATGCCATCAGCTCAGAGGTTAGCTGAGGTCAAGCTGCAGGAGATGATGATGATGATGATGATGAAGAAGAGTGTGAGGTCCAAAGGGATGAGACTGTTATTATGGGATGGCTATTTTGCTGGCGGCAAAAGAGAGAAACAGGGACTCATTTATTTTTTCGGCTGCCATGATTTGCTGTTACGTTGTGTGTGTGTGGTGTGTGTGTGTGTGTGTGTGTGTGTGTGTGTGTGTGTGTGTGTGTGTGTGTGTTTCTGCTTTGATTTGTATCATGGGTTCATTTTCTCGTGAACAGTTTGATGTGGTCTTTCCCTTTTAAGCTGTTTATATCTTCTCAGCCTCTGATTGGACAGTTTCCCTCCTTCTGGAAGATTCTCCATGATTCCAGCTCAAATCCAAATAAACAGGAAGTAGCTGAGTCATGTTCTTAAAGTTGCCTGAATCAGTTTCATGTGTCAACACAACACATGTGTTACTGCTAGTGTTTCTCTGGTAGTTGTGTTAGTGGTGAAGTAGTTTAAACCATCCACACACACACAGACACACACACACAGCTCTCATTATTCAGACTTTGCATTGACTTCCATTCATTTTTGACAGTCCAACAGAACCTTAAAGGGATAGTTCACTTGTCATCTATTCAGCATTTTGTCTATAGGTGGCGGGGGTTGAAGTGTGAAGAGTTCACAAAACCCTTCTTGAGTTCGAGGGTGGTGGTGAACAGCGTTGCAGCCGATTCCGATACAAACTGGTGACCACTTAAAAAAAAACTACAGAGAACATTAAATGCCTCAATTGTATTTGATTTGGCTGAAACTCTGTTCACCTCTGAAACTCTGAGTAGAGAATGAGTGAATTTTTGTCCCTTTAACCATGACTCACTCTAACTGTTACCATAAGGACCAGGCTCTGGGCCCCAGGAGGTCAACTGCTTGTGGACAAGGTCAGTGTCTATCCTGGAAAACGTCCTGAAGGAATAACAAAAGAAACGAAAGGACACACAATCACACACACTCAGCAGAACCCGCAGGAGTGTCCGGAATGTGACAGCGGTTGTAGAAGCCACAGTCGTCCCCGTCCAGGCCACCGTAGGACATGTCCCAGCTCTCTGTCTCCACCTGGTGTCCAGCTGTGTGTCCACACCTGAAGGGACCAGGGGAAAGAACCTGTTGATCCTCAGATCATGAGATCGAGTTGAAAGTGAAGCCGAACACGTTGAACCAGATTCACACAACATGTCTGTTGATGTGATATTAACAGAATTAAAGAACTCATCATGATGCTGTCAGACGTCAGGTCACTGTGACCATCTCAGACCACACTGTGATCTCTGCTCTAGCGCCACCTGCAGGACAAACTGTAAACTCACTGTTGAAACCTGCTGCAGCTGTGAATTCACTCAGAGAAACTCGGAGCTCAGCTGATTCTGTTTGTTTCTCTCCTCCACTCGTCGGGAACGAGTGGACCTGAGGTGACTTCCTGTTTCCTGTTCTTATGTGTTTCAGAGAAACTGTACAACTCTCAGGGTCCAGAGCTCCGACGCTCTCTGTTCTCCCTCAAACAGCTTTTCCAGGTAAAACCCACAACGACAACACAACAACACAACAACACATCAGCACGTGCACGTCCCTTCAGAGGTTTATGATCAGACCTCTGGAGTCAATCCAGCTTTAACTCGTTCCCACAACGTGCTTCCTAACCCTGACCTGGTTGAAAGTGTAAAGCTGATGTGTCCTGTCCACAGTTTGACCGACGTGTCTCTCTCTCCTCAGGACGATAAAGACCTGGTTCCAGAGTTCGTGGCGTCTGAAGGTTTGACATGTTTCATTCAAGTTGGAGCCGAGGCCGACCACAACTATCAGAACTACATCCTGAGAGGTGAGACGGACTAAAGGGCTGCTGCACCCAAAGCTCACGTTCAACACGCCTCCAGCACATATGCAACACACGACTCATACTTCACCATCGTGCTTCTAACATATCAAACACGTCCAACACACAACCAATACGGGACAAATGTCCAACAGGCAACAGACTTCTTTAGTCTCTAAATTACAACGTGAAACCAAAACGAACCAGATGAAATGAAACTATGGACCAAACACGTGAAGCTTCAGACTCTCAGATGTGACAACGACCCATGTCTGTGTGTAGCTGTCTGTGACTGTGTGTAATTGTGTGTCTGTGTGTGTGGTCAGCTCTCAGTCAGATCATGCTCTTTGTGGACGGGATGAATGGAGTGATAAACCACAACGAGACGGTTCAGTGGCTCTACACTCTGACAGGAAGTCTGGTGAGTCCGTCCTCTTCTTTGAATCCCTCTGACTCCGTCACATCAGGATTATTTAAAGAGTCAGAGAAGAAGAACAGTTTGAAGCAGCAGGACGAGTCAGTGTGTTGAAGCTGTGACGCCACCTGCTGGACGATAAGTGAACATGTTTCTCCTCAGTCTCGTCTGGTGGTGAAAACGTCTCTGAAGCTTCTCATCGTGTTTGTGGAATATGCAGAGTCCAACAGTCCTCTGCTGATCCACGCTGTGAACACGGTGGACACACGCAGAGGTACACACACACACACACACACACACACACACACACACACATACACACACAGTGTTGACCTGCAGTGAAACTTGTAATCATTTGACTTGCAGGATATGAAACGTGAATATAAATCTGTGTGTGTTGTAGGTGTGAAGCCGTGGAGTTATGTGATGGAGGTTCTGGAGGAGAGAAACGGCTCCGACACCGAGCTGCTCATGTTCACCATGACGCTCATCAACAAGGTGAAGAGACACAAAACAATATCTGGATGCTATACGCTATGAGCTGTATTAATGTGTGTCTGTGTGTGTGTGTGTGTGTGTGTGTGTGTGCGTGTCAGACTCTGGCAGTCCTTCCTGATCAGGACTCGTTCTACGACCTCACAGACAGTCTGGAGCAGCTGGGGATGGAGGACATCATCCACAAACACATGAACAACAGTACAACAGAGACTGACCTGAGAGCTCAGTTCACTGTGTACGAGGTAAACACACACAACACACAACACGCATCAGACACACAACAACAGACACAGAACTGCCGCACTGATAAACACACAAAGAACGAATTCTGATCTCTGCACCACTCAGGAAACATGAAGCCTCCAGTTGAGCATTGAAACCGTGTGTGCGTTTGTTTGTGTGTGTGTCCGTGTGTGTGTGTGTGTGTGTGTGTGTGTGTGTGTGTTGCAGGCAGCTCTGAGAAAGGAGGACGGTGAGGTCGATGACTCCGCCCCTCACCTTCGTAAAGAAAGAAGAAAGACGGCCTCCAGCGACCGGCGCCGCTCGTCCAGTCAAAACCTCCCCGACCTCCTGTCTTCCTCTGCAGGCTCCTCCCCCTCCTCCTCGCCCGTCCCCCCCCGTCTTCTCACCCTCCACCGCGAACAGCCCCCTCTCCCCCACCATCTCCTCCGCCTCTTCCTGCAGCCCCACGGCGGGACTCGGCAGCAGGGCGGAGTCTCCGCTGACCTCCGAGACCGACAGTCCCACCTCCAGCCCATCTGGATCTCAGAGAGGGTCTCCACTGCCCCCCCCACACCGCCGCTAACGGCCCCGTGACCACAGAGCAGGACGCCAAGTCGCCGACCAGCCCGTAAGTGAATGGAGTGAGGTATTTGTATTCTTCCTGTTTCACCTCCCTTATTCTCTGTAAATCAATTCTCTGGGTTTCTGTGGTGTTTCCAAATGTTTCTGATCAAAGACTGTAAATAAAGATGGACGATATGAAAGCTCCTGCCCCCTGGTGGCTGGCTGCAATTTTGGTCAACAGCCCAATGGCTCCAATAAGTTATTTGATTATTTGATGCGGCTCTATGTCACAATCCCTGCTAGTCAGACTCTGACTGTAATGAACCCTGCATCACCACAAGGTGGCTCAATCTAGGGGTTCATTTGAGGTTAACCCTAACCCTATTGGGAGGAAGTGGAAACATGAAGTCCAACTTTATTCATAGTTAGTTTTTGACTAAACAACAAAACCACTTATCAAGTAAATAATCTGCAGACTAATCTATTAAAAGATAATTGCAGCTGATCTAATGTGGGATCTGGTCCTGGTTCTTCTGGCTGTGTTTGACCTGGTGTGGGTTCTCTGTCTCTGATATTACCCCTGGTGTCTGCTGCGGTGTGTCTGGACCACTAGGAGTCGCTCTTTCCTCAGCCACCACATGTCGGCTCTGGGTCTGAGCAGGAGGTCCCGGATCTTCTCCAAAACCAGCTCCATCTCTGAGGAGCCTTCAGCGGCCGGCAGGTCTGTAACGAGACTGACCTCAGAGCAGCTGTGGAAACATCACTAACACCCTGTGTTTGTCTGAAGTGTCTCCTGCAGCTCTGACCTTCAGGACTCATTGCAGCCACCTGAGGGTGGCGCTAGAGGGAAGTTCTGTGGCTCAATGAATTAGAGGATGAATCCTCTGGAGAGTGGAGCAGCACAGAGATGAACCTGCTGCTGTCCACACACTTTTGGCCATGTTGTGAATTTCAGCTTCAGGGAAAGTCTCACATTTAAATCATAAAAGATTCAGAGTTCACGTGACTCCCACTGACCAGTCATTGGCTGGTGATGAGGTGTTGACCTCTGACCTCAGAGCACAGGACGTCCCCTCAGGTAGCTGCAGTCAGATTCATGTTTTTCTGTCTTTGTGAGGACACTGAGAACTGATCATTATATAAGGTCCCCACAAAGACAAAAGTCAAACTCACACGCACACGCACATGTAGCAGCAGCAGTTGGGTGATTTGTCAGAAAAAGTCTTTCTCCCCAAACATGACCATTCATGAATTTAATCTGTGTGTGTCTGTGTGTGTGCGTGTGTGTGTGTGTGTCTGTGTGTGTGTGTCTGCAGCTCGTCCTCCACAGACGTCTTTCAGGAGAAGTCGTCCCCGGTGAATCCAGAGCAGTCGAGCACCAAGACGGAGACGAGGAGCGGATTCAAGTGAGTGAAACAGGAAGTGGGCTGAACTGGGCTGTGTGGTAACCATGGTAACCACAATGCTGCAGTTTTACATTTTCAGATGTAGATCATCATGACTGAAGTGTTTTATTCTGGATTTTCACAAATGTTTCAGTTACTTCTCTGTAATAATTCAACTGTGAACACCTGGATCATTTCTTGATTAGTTTGAATAACTTCTGGATTATCTCATCGTGGTTCATTTCTGGTTTATCTCTGGATCATTTCTGGATTCTCTTTATTTCCCATCTGGCTGATTTCTGGATCATTTTTTGGATCCTTTGTTCATAATGTCACGGTGATGTTATTTCTGGAACATTTCTTCATCTCTTAATCGTCTTGGGTTCATGTTTTTAATTTAAATTTATTCATCATCTCCATCTTTTCTTGATCTTGTGTTTAATCAATTTTCTGCATAATTTTTTTAACTGTCCTGGCCCTGGATCTTGTTCGTAAAATATATATCTTTTCTTCTGGATTATCTCTTTGGTTTGTATCCGACAAACTGTCTCTCTCTCTCTCTCTCTCTCTCTCTCTCTCTCTCTCTCTCTCTCTCTCTCTCTATCTCTCTCTCTCTCTCTCTCTCTACTCTCTCTCTCTCTCTCTCTCTCTCTCTCTCTCTCTCTCTCTCTCTCTCTCTCTCTCTCTCTCTCTCTCTCTCTCTCTCTCTCTCTCGCTTTTCCTTTCAACATCATAACATTATATTGTTTTGTCTGTTGCTCTAATCCTTCTCTGTCTCTCTCTTTCTTTTCCTCCTCCCTCGTCTTTTCTCTTCTTCTCCTCCCTCGTTCCTCCCCCAGCTCTGGGGAGTCTGACCAGCTCTTCTGGTGAGTACACGTTCCTCCCTTCACAGACCTGTCATCAGGTTTTGTGCTGTAGCAGCTGAGGATGATGGGAAACCTGTTGGTGCGTGTGTGTGTTTGTTGTTCAGCTCTGTGTTGTGTCCCTGCAGCTCAGATGACTGTAATGTAAATCAGGACAAGCCGGTTCTAAGGAGGTTTGAGTAAGTACTGCTGCAGCCCCACTGCATGCTGGGAGCTGGAGGGTGGACGGCCGGGCTCTGCTGCATTCGTTGGTGACTCGCAGTGTGTTTGTGTGTCTGTGTGTTATTGCAGTCTGGGAAATGAAGGTGCAGGTCTGGATCTGTTGTGGTTCAGATTGTGATTGTTGTGAAGCTGCTAAACACAGACATGAAGTCCAGATGTTCTGTGCTCCCTCACACAAGGACCAGGTCCAACTGTAACACAACATACACAACTGTCATACATGTCCAAAACTGAAGGAGTGTGTGTGTGTGTGTGTGTGTGTGTGTGTGTTGCTGGTGGTGGTGGTGGGGCTGATCCTCGGAGGTTTTCTAATCCGCCTGCAGCTGGTTTGGTTTTGACGTGAAGAATACAAATTAAGCTGGTGATAATTATTTGACTGTGTGTGTTGTTGGTCTGTAGTTTGTCTGTAGTTTGTCCTCTTCAGCATGTTCAGACTCAAACCATCAGTGTGTTGTCACTTTATGACCTCGCTCAGATATTAGTGCCATCTAGTGGTGAAGGTGCAGATCACACAGTCAGTTTCTGGGGCTCAATGTTTTTCTGCAGTTTGAGTCTGAACATGAGATTTAATGATCAAAGTGAAATGTTTGTCAGTGTCAGGACGATTGCTTCTTCATTATAATTAAAAACTGAATCAATCAAGTGATCAACTCATTTCGAAGCTGAAAGTCAAAGACATCACGACGTTCTGTGTCGGCCATGTTGACTCTGCCTCCCCCCCCCCACAGAGGTAACTTCCTGCGCAGCCTGGCCGCGACGCAGTGGGAGAAGAAGAGAAGAAGTAAACACTTGAGCCAGTCCAGGCTGTCCTCGTCTGATGACATCATAGCCCCGAGCTTTCGGCCCACGGCGGAGGAGGAGGGGGGCGGGGCCACAGAGCCGTCACGTCACGGTCAGGAAACAGAAATACACATTTACCTCTAAAGAAACATTACAACACTGTGACGTGTTTGTGTTGTTGCAGCTTCCAGCAGCTCGGACGCAAACGGACACTCAGACACGCAGAATGACCCAGGTGAGGACTCATTACCCACAAGCCCCTGCTTCCCTGAGTGTGAGAGTCAGGCCTCTGATCTGACCCCTGATCAGCTGCTCAGCTCAGACTAAATGAATCTCCAGTGCAGACTGTAGGTCATCTTTCACCCTGAGTCATTAATCAGTTGTGTGTGACAGTGAACTGTGTGTTGTGTGTCTGCCTGTGCAGATGCGTCAGTGCAGCGTCCCTGCAGCACGCTCTCCAATGACAAGAAGTTCGTGCTGGACATGCTCTACTCTAAGACTGCTGCCTCAGTGCCGCTGAGCCCGACCGCTGCCACCGGCGAGGAACCAGTGAGCGTCCAGGCTGGTGAGAGATCACATGACACTGCAGCAGGCGGAGCTTCAGCTCGAGTGAACAACCAATCAGACGAGCTCAGCAAAACACGTTTAAATATGTTGAAGCAGATCCTTGTGTTTCACTGAGTTAGTTTGTCATTTAATCAGGAGTTAGTCGTCATCCACAGTTCAATACATCACAGCTTAGGGTCGGACTGAGACTTTTTATTTAAAGCACCTTGTGACCTCTGACCTCTGGGAGGTGGACGTCATGGAGAGACTCGGACATCGAATAAAAATCATCTCAGCTCTGGAACGAGGCAGAGTGAGACGTCTGTTGTGTTTCCCTCGTCTCAGGTGGAGCAGAGCATGGCGGTCGGGGGCGTGTCCTGGAGCGTCTGTCCAGCTTCACAGCGCGCTCAGTGGAGCCCCCTGCTGCCTCCGAGAGCAGCGCCTCCCGCAGGGCGGAGCTGGAAGGGCTGGAGGGATCCGCCCAGGCCGCACTGGCTCGACTGGCTGAGGAACGAAAGGTCAGAGACGCTCTGTGCACGTGACACGTGGGTCTCCTGATCATGTGACATGTGTGTCTCCGGATCACATGATGTCATGTGACTCGAGATGAAACCTGACATGTATTCACTCCTTCATATAAACTGTGTCAACGTGTCCCCATCAGAACCGTTTGGTCCGGCAGCAGAGCAGCGTGGACGTGGAGGGCCCCGCCCGCCGCCTGGAGACCGCCCACATGACCCCGCTGGGCCCCGGGGGCCCCGGGGGCCCCTCCGACGCCTGGGACCAGCTGCAGCCCAGCGCCGCGGCCCTGCGCATCAAAGACCTGGACTTCTCCGACCTGCTGGACGAGGAGGACATCGACGTGTTGGACATGGACACGCTCGACTCCACCTCCGCCTGCTTGACAGGCATCCCTCCCCCACCCCCTCCGCCCCCAGGCATGGCTCCCCCTCCTCCTCCCCCCCCACCTCCACCACCTGGGGGCATGGCTCCTCCCCCACCACCTCCTCCTCCAGGTGCTCCTCCTCCCCCCTCGTCCTCGGCGGCGTCCACTCAGAAGAAGAAGACGGTGAAGTTGTTCTGGAGGGAGCTGAAGCAGGCGGACAAGCCTGAGAAGTGTCGCTTCGGCCGGGGGACGGTGTGGGCGTCGCTGGACAAGGTGGCGGTGGACACCGCCCGCCTCGAACACCTGTTTGAGTCTAAAGCCAAGGAGCTCCACGTCGCCAAGGTAACCAGGCCTGGTCCTGATTTAATCGTTTTTTTAAATGATGATTTTATTAGAATGATTTCACATTTCATGATGCTCACTGTGTGTGAACGCTGGTCGTGGTCAGAGCGCCGCCACAGCGTCATTTTAACACCACGTGTCTGAATGTGCAGAAAGCCCCCGAGACCAAGAAGTCTGAGATTCAGGTTCTGGACTCGAAGAGAAGCAACGCCATCAACATCGGTATGACCGTGCTGCCGGCCGTCCACGTCATCAAGACCGCCATCCTCAACTTTGACGAGTTCGCCATCAGCAAGGAGGGAATAGAGGTAACGATCACTTCCTGTCTGAGGCTATGACGACTGTGTTAGAGGTGAAAGGTCACTGAACACCATGTTGAGCAGAAGATCCTGACCATGACCCCCACGGAAGAGGAGAAGCAGAAGATCCAGGAAGCTCAGCTGGCCAATCCTGACGTCCCGCTGGGCACGGCCGAGCAGTTCCTGTTCAGCCTGGCCTCCATCAGCGCCCTGACCCCCCGCCTGCAGCTGTGGGCCTTTAAACTCAACTACGAGGCTCTGGAGAAGGTAACACACACACACCACAACACACACACACAACACACACACACACACACACACACACACACACACACACACAGAGCAGCTTCACGTGATTATTGATATGTGGGGTAACATGATATCATGCTGTGACTCAATCGGTCAGCCTGAGGTCATGTGACCCAGATGAGGGCTGATGGTCAATATTAACATGGATCCATGTGACTCTGTCGCCCCCTGCAGGAGATCGCGGAGCCGCTGTTCGACCTGAAGCTGGGCATGGAGCAGCTGGCGTCCAATCAGACCTTCAGGAGGATCCTGGCCACGCTGCTCGCCATCGGAAACTTTCTGAACAGCTCCAGCGTAAGAACACGTGTGACTCACTAGTTCTTCAGAAAGTAGAGCGCTGCATGATGGACAGTGACCAGCAGTTGTACACGACTTTCACAATGCATTGTGGGAAACTGAGTCCACTGTATAAAAAGTCTTAGAATGAGCTGTTTGATGATGTCATGAAGGGTGTGAAAATCCTCTTATGTTAGATATGACAGAGAGAGGAACACATAACTGGTGCACACACATATCACACAGACACACATACACATATCACACAGACACACAGACACACATACATATCACATGCACACACACATGAATATCACACAGACACACATACACATATCACACAGACACACAGACATATCACATGCACACACACATAAATATCACACAGACACGCACACACATATCACACACATGTCACACACACATATTACACAGACACACACACACATATCTCACTTAAATATCACCCACACACACATGTCACACACACACATATCTCACATACACAAAAATCCAAGGTCAGTGTGTAATCTGTTTGAAGAGACAACAGTGGTTATCTGTGATCACAACTTGTGTGTGTCCAGGCTAAAGGCTTTGAGCTGGGTTACCTGGAGAAGGTGGTGGAGGTGAAGGACACAGTTCACCGTCAGTCTCTGCTCCATCACACCTGCAACCTGGTGGTGGAAAATTACCCAGAATCCTCTGACGTGTACTCGGAGGTTCCTGCCATCACCCGCTCTGCCAAGGTACCGCTCTGTGACATGTGTGTTTGCTCTGTGCTGAGGTTCAGTCGGTTCAGGCTGTGATGAGGGGGTGTTTCTGCAGGTGGACTTCGAGCTGCTCGCAGAGAACCTGGTGCAGCTGGAGAGACGCTGCAAAGCATCATGGGACAACTTGAAGGTGGTCGCCAAACACGAGACGAAGACGCTTCTGAAGAACAAGTTGACGGACTTCCTGAAGGACTGTACACAAAGGATCATCATCCTGAAGGTGGTGCACCGCAGGGTCATCAACAGGTACTACACACACACACAGACCGTAAACACACATTAATGTGTACACACATGTGCACTTTACATAATCCATACTTTACACAGAGATACACAGATGTGAACGTGTGTGTGTGTGTGTGTGTGTGTCAGGTTCCACTCCTTCCTGCTGTTCCTGGGTCAGCCGTCGTCTTCGATCAGAGACATCAAGGTCACGAGCTTCTGTCGCATCATCAGCGAGTTCTCTCTCGAGTATCGAACGACCAGAGAGCGAGTCCTCACCCTGAAGAGGAAACGAGCGACTCACCGAGAGAGAACTAAGACCAGAGGCAAGATGATCACCGAGGTAACGACCCCGCTGACCCTGACGCACACGGGAGGTCAGAGGTCACAACACAACTGACACTCAGAGCGGCTCCATTCTTCTCTGGTTATTTTTAATGAGTTTGACTTTACCCTGTTAAAAGGGTTTTTAGTAGTTTTTCCTCACTCGTGCTGAGGGTTAAGGACAGAGGAGGCCACACCCTGTTAAAGCCCTATGAGATGAATGTAATTTGTGAATATGGGCTATACAAATAAAATTTTATTGATTGATTGATTGAACTGTTCTTCATCCTCCACATCTTTGTTGTCCTCCTCTTCCTCCTCCTCTTCCTCTCAGACGGAGAAGTTCTCGGGGGCGGTGCCTCGTCCGGACAGTCCCTCCCATGTCTCCACGCCGACGGAGGCGGAGCTAGCTCAGGAGGAGGAGCATGAGAACATGAAGAACCTGCTGGTCAGCAGTGGCATCAGTCTGAGTGTGGACCCGAGAGGCCTGAGACGCTCCCGAGCCGTCCGCAGTAAGACCGGAGCACTCGAGTACATGTACTTAGTTACTTTGAGGAACTCAGGAACACACTGAGGATCATCAGACCGCAGGAAGTTACTGTTGTGGACAGCTACTTCCTGTTTTCAGCTTGTCGTACAAATGAAACATCAGAAACGTTTCTCTTTATTTGTAGCAGAAGATCAAAGAGACTTTGATGTGTCAGTTAGTTTATCTCAAAATAAAAGCCTCCATATTTTGAGGTGATTTATGTGCAGACAAAGAGTCTGTGATGAATCAGGTCTGATCGTAGATGGCTCCGTGTCTCTATCACCCCCTGGTGGCTGGCTGCATTATAGGCCATAAACCTCCCCTCCACCATGTTAGCAGATGGGACATGGACCTCCCCCCCAAAAATGATGGTTTCTGTCATTTCAGATCACATCACGCTGATGTTCAAGTTTTGATTAGTTATTTGATGATATATAAACTGGCTGAGATATTATGATTGACAGCTGACACTGACTACAAATACTGTTATCACCACAAGAGGGCAGTGTTCGTATCTGAGATGTTCCTAATTTCAGTTTTTACAGTCAAACAATAAATTAATTCATCAAGAAAATGATCTACAGACAAAATTTGACCCCAATGATTCAGAGTTCGTATCAGACCTGTCATCCATCTTTATTTCTAGTCAGTGAACGTGAGACGTCTCAGACCTTCTACGCAGTAAAGACAGATTTAGTCTTCATCTGAACATCTTGGTCTCTGTCTTGTTCTGGGTTAAGTTCTGGTTCTGGTCTCCAGGTATGGGCAGGGTGAGTCCGTGTCAGATGTCTGTAGCCAGAGACGACGGGACCGGCTCCCAGGACGACGCCACAGACGAGATCATGGACCGACTCGTCAAATCCGTGACTCAGAATCCCACAGAGCGAGCATCAAGCCCCAAGACGCGAGCCCGCTCCCGAGTCAACAGGAAGTCATGTAAGTACAGACACATGTTGTTCTGTTCCTTTAGATCTTCAGAAGGTCGTGACCCCACGACCTCGCCGCCTCGGCCTGGTTCAGACTCTGTTGAGACACAACAGCAGCTCTGTGTCCAAAACACCCTCGTTATCTGAGCGAATCACGTCTCTGTTTTCACTTCATCACTTAATCTGTGTCGTGCTCGTCCAATCAGATCGACCGGCGGCTGTGAAGGACGCCTCGACCTCGACCATCGCACTTAGCCGTCATCACGTAGCTGAGAGTCGTACACTGAACCAAAACTTTATCAGAACCGTCACTCAGCGCAGCACGTGATTGGTCAGATTAAAGTCGGGGCACTCTCACCCTTACACAGCTTCTTGCCCGGTGACATCACAGCTTCAACCAACATTAACGACGTGTGTGTGTGTGTGTGTGTGTGTGTTGACCTCACTCGGCCGTTATTGGCTGTAGTTTTCACCGTGAGCCAAGGGGGAGGAGTCTGTGTCAAAGCAGCTGCAACTCTCTGATCTCGCACATGAAAATAACTCGACAACGCTCGTCAAACGTGACACACCTGATTCCTGTCACATTGTGCGCTGACAATGATGTGTCTGTGTTGTGTTGCAGTGCGGAGGACTCTGAGGAGCGGCCTCAGTCTGGACGTGGTTCAGGCTCTGGGACTCAACAGCAAGACGGAAGACAGAGTCTGATCCGTCCATTGATCGCTGATCATTATCGATAATAGAGACTGGACTCAGATCAGCTGATCAGACGAGAGGCTCCGCCCACCGACAGGAAGGACTGATTAAATCTGAACAAACTTTATTGTCAACACTGTTCATTTGGAAACCGTTAAAAACCAGAGAATCAGTCTCATTCCGACACAGTGTGTGGTTTTATCACATGTTAATGTGATTATATTAGCATGTTGAGCAACAGCAGTTGATTCACACACACACAGACACACAAAACACTGTGCAACCCACACAAATACACACACTGAATTACGTACACTCAGCTGTTTTTATTTTTTAACTACACAAACAAATTTTTAACAAACAAAATTCACAAGTTTCAATGTTTCACTAAAAGTTTTTTTTTATTCATCTCACGTAACTGACACACACACACACACACACACACACACATTAAAGACAAACTTTAAAATGTTTGATACACGTTTAGTTAAATTTAGAGCAACAATCTCTTTCACCAACATTTCACTAAAGTCTGAGTCTGAATCGAGCTGAATGTAAATCGTGTTTTAAAATGAAATCATGGATCAATACTTTTATTGATTCAGCTGATAAATAAAAACCAGAGACTTTGTCAAACTAAAGCAGGAAACTGATGAACTGAGACTTTTAAAAATCTGATCTAATGATCATCTTAATACAGAATGTAAATAGGAATGAAAAGAATGTATAATAAAATATTATTTTACTGAAGTTTCTGGTTGAAATATCATCTGTCACCACTAGAGAGATTCGGACTCGGACCAGGTGAGACGTCACCTTTACAACCAACCTGCTGTGTCAGCGTACACACACACACACACACACACACACACAAATATAAACACTTCATGTCACAAAACAAATTAGAATAAAATCACTAATGTGGAACAAAACAGTTCAACATGTCACTGTCACTGCTTCAGCCCTGCGTGTGTTTGTGTGTGTGTGTGTGTGTCTGTGTGTGTGTGTGTGCGTGTGTGTCAGCTGCTTCTTCTGACCTCAGGTCAGTTTGTGTGACTCTGCTGACAAATACCCTGTTTTAATTTAAAGTGGAAGATGAACATTTTGTAGAAACAGTAGAGGAAGAGTGAACCTGTTCCATGTTCTAAGTAATAAAGTTTTTTATGAAGAAGTTTTGTGTTTGTTTTCTTCAAAAACCTTCATTGTTATTAAAACTTTGTTTTTGTTATTATAAAGTTGATCATTATTAATTGATCACTAATCATCTGCATCGCTTATCAAAACAACTCACTAGTCAAGTCTTATAAGCTTTTATTTTGAAGGCCGTCACAGGACAAAACAAAACACTGTTCATCCTCCGTGAATCTCCCCCCCCCGACCGAGGAGCGGGCTTGTGGGGTCGGGGTCCTGGTCGGGGTCCTGGTCAGGGTCCTGGTCGGGGTCCTGGTCAGGGTCCTGGTCCTGTTCAGGGTCCTGGTCGTGATCCTGGTCAGGGTCTCGGTCAGGGTCCTGGTCGGGGTCCTGGTCGGGGTCCTGGTCCTGGTCGGGGTCCTGTTGAGGGTCCTGGTCAGGGTCTCGGTCAGGGTCCTGGTCAGGGTCCTGGTCGGGGTCCTGTTCATGGTCCTGGTCCTGGTCAGGTCGGTCCTGGTCAGGGTCCTGTTCAGGGTCCTGTTCAGGGTCCTGGTCAAGTCTTCAAACTAGTCCACAGGCAGGGGCCACACAAAGAGCAACTCAATCCTGGAACCAGACCACGACTCATCAGTGGACGTCAGGTGACCAGACTCCCAGCTGACTACAGGCCTGGGTGCACCTCAGGTTCCTGTAGGAGGAACTGGAAGATGATGCTGGGGAGAAGAACATCTGGAGCCTCCTGAATGAAAACACTTGTCAGATTAAACCAGATGTTTTCAACCTTGACCTCTGGGCCTGGTTCTCTGATCCAGATGTGAACACGTCAGGTGGTTGTTCAGGGTCCAGAGTTTGAAGCTCACCCTCACGTATGTGACACAGCTTCCTGTCTGTAAGTGTGTGAGTGTGTATGTGTCTTTAAAGCGGGACTGGGGGGGTCACATGTCCAGCTCCGGTGTCCCCTCCTCCGTGTCTTACCGGTGCGTGTGTGTAGTACCGGCCGCCTCCTCCTCCTCCTCCTCCTCCTCCTCCTCCTCCTCCTCCTCCTCCGTGTCCTCTCGGTGTCCCGGTGTGTATATAACAGCTCCGGGATGTCAGCCCGCTGAGCTCCGGGGTGAAGATGCTGCTGCTCGGTCTGATGCTGCTGCTGCTGCCGGTCTGTGCCGCCGACCTCCCGGGGACGGGTCCGCCGCTCCGGGGGCCGGGGCTCGGCTTCTCTCCGCCGGTACCTGCCTCTGCCTCCGCCCCGCCGCTCCTCCTCCGTATCCCGCAGCCCGGAGCGGAGCACCGGGCTCCCGGTGTCGCCTTGGCCCGATCCGTGGCGGAGAATCCTACCGGCCCCGCGGAGGAGGAGGAGGGGGGGCAGCATCACCACGGCGGCGGGTACCGGGTGGTCCAGTGGGAGTGGAGCTACGTCCAGACCCCGTTCATCATCGCCATCTGGCTCCTGGTGGCCAGCGTGGCCAAGATCTGTGAGTGCGCGCGCATGTGTGTGTGTGTGTGTGTGTGTGCGTGTGTGTGTGTGTGTAATCTCAGGTGAAACATTGTCACTTTACTCTGGTTCTGGTTCTTGTTCTGGGTTTGATCCTGGTTCTAGATCTGGCTCTTGTTGTTCTGGTTCTTGTTCTGGGTTTGATCCTGGTTCTGGATCTGGTTCTTGTTGTTCTGGTTCTAGTCATGGTTCTTGTTCTGGGTTTGGTCCTGATCCTGATCCTGGTTCTAGTTGTTCTGGTTCTTGTTGTAGGTTTGATCCTGGTTCTAGATCTGGTTCTAGTCCTGGTTCTTGTTCTGGGTTTGGTTCTGATCCTGGTCCTGATCCTGGTTCTAGTTTTAGTCGTGCGTCTCCACAGAACCAAACACCTACTTTATAAATTGCATATAACTGATCTTGAATCTGATATAAAACCCGGTGGTCACAGGTTTAATCCAGAGTGAATCCTGTTTCCTCTGTTTACATTGATATGAATCTGCATCGAACTTCAAGTGATGAGTGAACAGATCAAACTCTGGAGCTGATTTCACAGATGAGCTCTGGAAAACCTTTACTGTGGTTTGTGAAGCAGGAGGAGGCGAGGGGCGGGGCCTGGTAGAGGGGCGGAGCCTGTAGAGCAGCAGGAGGCGGGACATGATGTATAAACTCTGCTGTGGAAAGATCAGTGTTGTTGTTTACAGCTCCTCCACATCTGCGTCAAGACGACCTCTTCGTCTTCTACGTGTTCGGCTCCTCTTCTTCATCCTGAGATCTTTGTGTTCTTCCTGTTTCACGTCACGTGTTAGAAACCTCGTCAACACGCCCACTCGCTCACTGGGAAGCTTCCACACATTGTCCTGTGTGTTGAAGGAGAACATGTGAGGAACATGTGAGGAACATGTCAGATCTTCAGGTCGTGTCTGAAAACAGCTTCTGTCTTCGTCTCCCCATCTTTCATTAAACATTCTGTTCTTCTGTCATGGCTCTGTGGACACACACACACACACAGACTCACACACAAACACACACACTCACACACACACACACACTCACATACAGTGTCATGTTTCCTGGGCTGCTGGTGACTCACTGTGCTGCAGGACATTAACAAGATATACATGCTGCTCATTAACGTGATAATGTTACACAAACACACACACACACACACACACCACACTCACACACACACACACACACACACACACACACACAGGCTCTGTTCACTCAGATGAATCCACTTCTCTATCCTCATGTGATGACAACTCAACCTGTCTCACAATTATCTGACGCTCAATGTTTGACTGTTTTCTTCTTGTGAACAGAGACACACTGTGGATCACCACCAACACACACACTGTCGTTTATCTACACTCAGACCAACACTCAGATTGTGTAGACGAAGGCGACACAGAGAATCGTCCCTGTTTCCTCCAGATGTTTGTGTCCGGAGCTGAAAGAGAGAGAGCCCTGACACATCTGGGAGAAGCAGCTGTTTGAGGACTCACTTTCCGAGGAGATAAGGTTTCAGGTATTGTTGTGGAACATGTTGTGAGTCTCTGAGCTGCAGCCGCTCGTCTCCTGAGACGCTTCAACACAACGCTGTGAGACGTCCACTGAGACATTTGAAGACTCGTTCACTTTCTCCTAACACAAGCACAGGGTTGAGTTTCCTGAATCTGTCGTCATGGAAACACGTACAGATGTAACTGTCACATGTCACATGCGTGAACATGGACACGTCAACATCAGGACGATTCAAGTTACATTTGATCTTGATGCTGTTGGGATGTTTGGAAAATCAATTTAAAGGGTCAGTCTGTAAATTTGTCTTCATCAGTTCTTCAGAGGACGAAGGACGAGTTTAAATGAGACTCGTGAACATCTGGTATTAACATCTGTCCTGAGAGATCCGATCACACCTGCCACTTGATCGGATCTACCGTCTCCACACGCAAATCAACACACACGTTGTTTGTGTTAGTCTGTCTGAGCTTCCAGATGTGTATGATCGCACTGTTGTGTGTGTGTGTGTGTGTGTGTGTGTATGTGTGTGAGTTAGAGGGACGAGTCAGGAGAGTAACTTTAACAGAAGTTTGGATCCATATCTTCTGAACCGTGTTGACGTTGAGTCGTTGGTCACAAATCAACGAGAAGAGAAACTACACGTTTGATTGGTCGTGAAACTGCAGCAGCTCAGAGACGTCCCCTGAGGAGGACGTCCTCCAGGTGACGTCCTCCAGGTGACGTCCTCCAGGTGACGTCCTCCAGGTGACGTCCTCCAGGTGACGTCCTCCAGGTGACGTCCTCCAGGTGACGTCCTCCAGGTGTGTCCCATGTACGTCCTCGCAGTGCGTTCACACCTGTATTTAGAACTGCATCCTCAGCTCCTTTGAGCAGCTGCAGCTCGGCCGTCTGCACAGCCACTTCCTCACCAGCACAATGCATCCTGGGATATGCTGTCCAGACAAGGATCCAGAGAAGGATCCAGACGTCATCAGTCTTTAAACACGTCCCCTGCATTGAGACACAGGCAGACTCGAACCATGTGTGTGTGTGCGTCACTTGCTGAAGCCCCGCCCCCTGTCTGAGACTCGCAGCTCATTGGTTCCTGCTGAAGTCTTCAGGCTATAAAACTCATCTTTTATGTTATCATTATTATTCTTACGTCTCAGTCGTTTGCCCTCAAAACGTAAACAGGGACTATGTTGGAGATTATCTTTAGCAGCACATTAATCAACAGTGTGTGTGTGAGTGTGGATGTGTGTGTGTTAGTGTGTCTGTGTGTGTGTGTGTGTGTGTGTGTGTGTGTGTGTGTGTGTGTGTGTATATCTGTATCTATATAAACTACAGTGTGTGTTGAATGATAATTAAATGATATTAGTTTTATCTCTCGTTGTGAGCTGGTGTGTAGGAAGATCAGCTGTGTTTGTTTGTGTGTGTGTGTGTGTGTGTGTGTGTGTGTGTGTGTGTGTGTGTGTGTGTGTGTGTGTGTGTGTGTGTCACTCACTTTCTCCTGGTTCTCCTGCAGTGTTCCACTTCTCCCAGCGCTTCACCACTGTGGTTCCAGAGAGCTGCATGCTCATCCTGCTGGGCCTGGTCCTGGGCGGCATCGTCCTCATAGCCAATAAGAAGCAGCTGTATCAGCTGGAGCCCGCCCTCTTCTTCCTCTTCCTCCTGCCGACCATCGTGGGCGACGCCGGGTACTTCATGCCCGCCCGCCTCTTCTTCGACAACCTGGGCGCCATCCTGACGTACGCCGTGGTCGGGACGCTGTGGAACGCCTTCTGCACCGGCTTCTGCCTGTATGCTGCCAAACTGCTGGGGGTCATAGGTCAGTTGCAGGGGTCGTAGGGTCAGCTACCTGGAGACTGTGATATTGATCTGTGATGTCATCCTGTAACTGTGACACGTTCACGTACCAACAAATATAATTTGCTTCTCCTGTGTTAATATATATATATACGTGTGTGCGTGTGTCTGTGCGTGTGTCTGTGTGTGTGTGTGTGTGTGTGTGTCTGTGTGTGTGTGTGTGTGTGTGCAGATGCGCGTGTGCAGGCCGACCTCATGGACTTCCTCCTGTTCGGAGCGCTGATCTCGGCCGTGGACCCGGTGGCGGTGCTGGCCGTGTTCGAGGAGGTTCACATCAACGACATGCTCTTCATCATCGTGTTCGGAGAGTCCCTGCTCAACGACGCCGTCACCGTGGTGAGACACACACACACACACACACACACACACACACACACACACACACACACACACCACACACACAGAGGGCACAAGAGGTAATCATATGTAAGAGAGGCTTACTAGGTGTGTGTGACTGTCTGTCTGTCTGTGTGTGTGTCTGTGTGTGTGTGTTTTTGTGTGTGTGTGTGTCTGTCTGTGTGTGTGCGTCGGTCATGTCCACTTTGCTCACGTTGTATTTCAGAGTTATTTTGATAATTGTCTATAAACTGTCCCATCATTGAAATATAAAAGCAGATATGGTTTATTGTCACAGACCTGAAGTCAGATCCTCGTCTCGGCAGTGGAGACGTTCTGACTTTTCTTCTGAGTCAAACGTTCTAACACGTTAAAGAATTTTATTGTGAAAAACAGAGCGACGCAGAAAGAATTCACATTGACTCAGTAACGTGAGATTAAAGAGTTCGAGCAGATTAACTCGGCAGCTTTCTAATCCTCCGCTGAACTCAGAATTTGAGCTAATCCCAGAAACACGACTCAGTGTGGGAAGGAACTGAAACTGTGACCTGCAGGAACAACATTCTACATGTTTCCATGACGATTCATCATCTGAGCTTGACAGGAAGTGACATCAGTGCAGCTCAGTTACCACCACCACACACACACACACACACACACACACACTGGTTCACACACATTCTGGTTCACACACACACACACAAACACACACAGACCCTCTGGTTCACACACTCTGGTCCCCAGTCAGCAGCAGGTGACGTCACAGCCCTCTAACCGTAACCAGTGGTAACCAGTGGTAACCAGCGGTAACCAGTGGTAACCAGCGGTAACCAGTGGTAACCAGCGGTAACCAGTGGTAACCAGTGGTAACCAGTGGTAACCTGAGTCGTTCTCTCTGCTGCAGGTTTTATATAAAGTCTACATTTCCTTCGTGGAGGTCGGAGTGGAGAACGTTCAGACGGCAGATTACTTCAAAGGAGTTGGTGAGTTCACAGAGACGATGAAAGTGTCGTCTTCTCTTCTGGAGCTCACTCATCTTCCTCATCTTCCTCCTGCGCAGCCTCCTTCCTCATCGTCAGTATCGGTGGGACTCTGGTGGGTCTGGTCTTTGCCGTCATCCTGGGTTTCATCACCCGCTTCACCAAGAAGGTCCGCATCATCGAGCCGCTCCTCGTCTTCCTCATGGTCTACCTGGCCTACCTGACCGCCGAGCTCTTCTCGCTGTCCGCCATCCTCTCGTGAGTCCACCACAACGAGCAGAGCCTTCACCGATTGGTCGGGCTTCGATCACATGACCCTCATTATGAAGAAACAAGCAGCCTCAGCTGCCAGAGTAGAAACAACATGGAGAATCAATCACAGTGTGACTGACCCGGTTGCCTTTGCTAACAGCTGCTGCTCAGTCCAGTTCAGTCTTTTACAACCAGACTACTTAGTGAGGATTGATATTAGATTTGGTCCCTGTCCCCTATCCTCTCATTTACTATCACACACACACACACACACACACACACACACACACACACACCAAGAGACACACTCAGAGACAGTGTCCCTCTTGTCATCCAATCAGAATGACCTTCTGTGGCATTGGAGCCAATAAATATGTGGAGGCAAACATTTCCCAGAAGTCTCGGACCACGGTCAAGTACACGATGAAGACTCTGGCCAGCATCGCTGAAACCATCATCTTCATCTTCTTGGGGATCTCAGCCGTGGACAAGACCAAGTGGGCCTGGGACACAGGCCTGGTGTCCTGCACCCTCATCTTCATCTTCGTCTTCAGAGCCATGGGTCAGTCCCTTCCTCGCGACACTGTGACCTCCGCCCTCTGTCCTCTAACCGACCTATGATAACCTCTGATCTCCAGGTGTGATCGGTCAGACCTGGGTTCTCAACCGCTTCCGCCTCGTCCCATTGGACAAGATCGACCAGGTGGTGATGTCGTACGGTGGCCTGCGGGGGGCGGTGGCGTTCGCTCTGGTGGTGCTGCTGGACGGCGAGCGCGTCAAAGCCAAAGACTACTTTGTCGCCACGACGATCGTGGTGGTGTTCTTCACGGTCATGTTCCAGGTGAGAGCTGAGTGTGTGTCTGTGTGTGTGTGTGTTGTATGACGTCTGAAGGTTGTGTGAACGTGTCCTGGTTTCTGATTGGTTTGTGGCGTTGAGGTCATCGTCTGTGTCACACGTTCATTTCCTGTTGTCAGGGCCTGACCATCAAACCTCTGGTGAACTGGCTCAAAGTTCCTCGTTCCACCAGCAGAAAACCGACCATCAACGAGGAGATCCACGAGAGGGTGAGAGGCCACCTTCTCTTCTTCCTCTTCATCTCCTCCTCTTCTCCTTTGTCCTCCTCTCCAGTCAAAGAGAAGCCCCCTGTGCTCCTGTCGTCTCTCTCTCCCTCCATCATTCAGATGTTTGATCGATTCAGCTCCGTGGTCACTTCCTGTTATTGATCTGTTATCTTGATGATGTCATCCTGTGTCCTCAGGCCTTTGATCACATCCTGACGGCGGTGGAGGACATCGCAGGACTGCAGGGTTACCACCACTGGAGAGACAAGTCAGTCCTGCAGACATCCTGATGACATCATGCCTGTGGTCACGTGTCACACGGGAGTGGTCACGTGTGTGTGTGTGTGTGTCGCCCTCAGGTGGGAGCAGTTCGATAAGAACTACCTGAGCAAGCTGCTGCTGAGGAAGTCGGTGTACAGGAAGAGCGAGCTGTGGGAGGCGTATCAGAAGATCAACATCCGGGACGCCATCAGCGTCATCGACCAGGTGAGAGGAGAAGGTGAAAGTTCACACGTGGGATGAACCTTCACCTTCACCAGGTTCCTGAAACACTCAAATCTGCAGCGAGGATTCACGTGGAGTGAAGGTGTGACAGACCCGCAATCAATGTTAACAACGTGTGTGTAGAGAACTGAGGGATTATGGGAGATGTGGCCTTCAAGAGGAGAAACAGGAATGCTGATGTGAAGACAGCTTTTAACCTTTGACCTGTGTGTGTGTGTGTGTGTGTGTGTGTGTGTGTGTGTGTGTGTGTGTGTGTGTGTGTGAGTGTGGTGTGTGGAATGGGACGTCCTGACCTCAGCCAGACTGTCTCTTCCCTCCATGGCCTCCAGAGCCTCGTTTCCTGAAATCACCAACGTCACCAACTACCTGTGAGTCCCATGACTGTTTGTGTTTATGTGTGTGTGTTTGTGTGTATGGGTGTGTGTTTGTGTGTATGTGTGTGCCCCAGGCAGTGAGGGCATCATGGGACATGTAGTTAAATGTGAATTGTGATTTAGTTTAATCTTAGAAGGACAATGTGGTCTGTTCCAGGTTTGGTGTTGTGTTGTTTACGTATTGTTTACTTGTTGTTTACGTGTTGTTTACTTGTTGTTTACGTGTTGTTAACCTGTTGTCGGCGTGTTCCAGGCGTGAGAACGGCAGCGGTGTGTGTCTGGACCTCCAGGCGATCGATAACGTCCCCGGAGCCAAAGTGGAGGAGGACTCAGAGACACATCATGTCCTCGCAGGAAGCCTGTACAAACCCAGGAGACGGGTAACACACACACACACACACACACACAGTTTCTATAAGGACTGTGTTGGTTCTGTGTTTTGTCAGTGGGTTATGTGTAGTGTACTCACTTTGTTGTGTGTCTGTGTTGTGGTTGCTCAGTATCAGTCTCACTACAGTCGACACTTCATGCCTCTGGGGGAGAAGGAGCGTCAGGATCGGGAGGTTTTCCAGAGGAACATGAAGAGTCGCATGGAGACGTTCAAGTCCACCAGACACAAACGACACAAGAAGGAGCGCAGCCTGAAGAAGGTCTACCGCACACACAGACACACACACACTCACACACACACTCACACAAACACACACACACACACACAGCTGTAGGTGAGCTGACGGGTTTATTCTTCTTTCGACAGCGGCGAGGATCTGACTCCAAAGACGACGGCGGCGACAAACCCAGACGCAACGTCAGCTGGCATGACAAAGGTCAGGCACAGTGATGGGAGGGCAGAGCGCTCAGGGGCCTCCGCGGGGCCCTTCACCTTCAATACACCTGACCGCCAGCAGGGGGAGTCTGTGCACTGACGAGTTGTGTGTGTGTTCAGATCCAGTGGTCGTTCCTGTGGAGTCGGAGGAAGACAAAGCAGAACACTCGGACCCGGAGAAGGATGAAGACGTTGGCATCACGTTTGTCGCTCGTCAGGTGGAGACGTCGAAACCACGACCGACATCAGGTGAGATCAGTCACATGACCTGTCTCGTGGTTTTATCACCTGTTCTTAAACTGTGATGACGACAGCAGCTGTCCCAGTTTCTCTGTGATGATCACACTGGTGATCAGTGGTTGGATACAGGAGCAGTTTAGACTCTAACCCTCCTCTCGTTGTGTCTCCTCCCTCAGTCCCAGCAGATGTGGACGGGGCTCAGAGTCCCACCGCCCCCCCCTCACCCATCAGCGGAGGCAGCCAGTTACCGTGGAAGGGTGGTGTGGGCTCCACCCCCTCCCCTGTGTGTCTGTGGAGGCCACAAAGGTCATCCCCGTTGACCTCCAGCAGGCCTGGAACCAGAGCATCTCCTCCTTGGAGAGCATCTCCTCGCCACCGGCCCCTGTCGAGCCCATCCACCCCCGCGTGATCGCCCTCTCCAGGCTGGGAGGGCCCCGCCCGGCCTCCTACACCCCACCCAGCAGTTTGGGGAGCAGCACCTCCTCCATCGGAGCACAGGTGTCACAGGGCTCCTTCAGCTTCTTGGAGAAGAAGAAAAAGAAGGAGGAGGAAGAGGAGGAGGAGGAGTCTGCGGCAGCACAGGAGTTGCAGCCGCTCATGTCATCTCTGAGGCCCCCCGGGGCCCTGCCCCCACCACCACCTCCTCCAGGCTCCGCCCCTAGCTCAGAGGGGAGGAGGAACCCCTGTGTCTACCTGAGAAGCCTGGTGTCAGCGCCCCCCGCAGGCAGCAGCGAGCCACGCAGCCGAGGACCCACCCAACTGTAACGCACACGAATGTCAGGTCGTCCAATCAGAAGCCAGCTCGCCCTGTCAGTTCTCACCTAAGGTCACTCACACATGAATGTAGCAGCTGAAGTTTCACCAAAGTTAAACTGCACAGTGTCGAGCTGTGGATTTACTTTGTCACAGGAAATAAAAGTATATCGCCCCACCACCACCCAAACCCCCCCCCCACACACACACACACCCACACACACACACACACACACACACACACACACTCACAGAAGTGAACGGGGGAGAGGGAGGTTCGCCAGTGATACATTTGCGTTTATATGACTATGCCCTTATTCTGATATGATAATCATCCGTCCAATCACAGCCCTCGCTCCGCCCACTTGGTTCAGAGATGTTTAATCACCTGAGCTCGTTAACGTCACCACCCACACGCGTGACAGGTCACATGACCTGATTAACACGTGTTCCAGATTGAATCCTGTGACTCTGTGTTCACTGTTCACTTTTATCTTGTTGTAAAATTAACATTGTGGTATTTTTACATTTAAATTTCTGTCTTTTCTCTTCCTGTAAAACACTGTTCGATGACTCATCATTCACTCACGATGGTTCACTCATTCTGCGTCCAATCAAAAAGCTGTCTGGAACTTATAACTTCCTCCCCGGGACTATAAATCATGGACCTACACTGTCCCATTCATCGCTTAAGTCCTCCAGAGTAGGTTAAAGGGGGGGGGGCCTCTTGTGTCTCGTCTGACGGACAGAGTCACAGTGGGTCACATGACTCGTTTCTGTCTCATCCGTCCTGCGTCTGTTCCTCATCTGTTCATTCAGTTAATTGTGATGTTGTGTTTTTTCTCGGTGGAGTCACATACAGCACTTCCTGTTCGTAGGAGACGACAAGACGTTTAATGACAGGAAGAGATATATAGATTTGTACTTAAACATCTCTGCTGATTTTCACGATGAGAGCAATTTAACTATAAATATTTTAAATATTCCATTTATAGTGAATCAACTTAAAGTGTTGCTGCCGCTTTTTAGAAAAACCATTGAAGTATTGATCATCTACAGATAATCAGTCTTTTTAATCCTGGACCAGTTCACATGCTGAGTGACAAACTCATGTTGTAATAAAGTGTAACTGTCCTGTAATGGTCTGAGTGAAGATGTGTGTGCACAGCGCCACCTGCAGTTGGACTCCCTGAGGGGACAGACGTGTTTCGAAGCCTTATCTCTGTCCACGTGTCGCTTGTTTTCAAAGACCAAAGTGTAAAAGCTTCATGAACATGTAGACAGCGTGTGTCTGTCTATAACTGTCTTACTCTGTGTCGCTGTGTGTGTGAGTGTGTGTGTGTGTGTAGGTTCATCATTCACCAGCAGAATGTTTTCACACTGAATCGGAAGTTTGTCTGTGTCTTGTTTTGCCAAAGAATCAGTTTGTGTTACAGCTTCTGTCGCACAATGTCCAGCAGCTGCTGCAGCAACTCAACTTAACACGACATCAAACAACACAACATGAAATAACGATACAACTCCACAGTGTCTCACAACACTGCTGTTCAACTGCTGTCCATACCCATACCACAGGAAGAGACACACACAGCTGCACTCGTCTTAATGTAGAACCTTTTATCACACTGGTGACAAAGCAACACTGGATGGATGATGTAGCACAGGACCATCACGTCTGGGTTTAATTCTCTTCTCAGAGTGAGCGTTGGTCCTTCTTAGATATTTAGGAAACTTCCATGTGAGCTGAACACAACACAAGGAACCAGCTGCAGACCAATAATCCCTGTGAACAAATTAAAGGGTCAGATTAAGGTGAATATTACAGATTTCACTCCTTAGTTTCCCCCAGCAGGTCTCATGGTGGCCCAGGCGTTCAGACCTCCAGGTCCCTGAACGTGTCGTGCTGCAGCAGCTGCTGGAGTCGCCTCGTCGTCTCCCAGTGACTGAAGTGAGAGAATCATGCTGCTGCTTCTAGAAAAGGCCTTTACACTGAAAACATACTTGAACAGGCGCTGACAGAAGGAACCTGAACGCATCACGGCGTGTTGGTTCCAGCTCTCGGCCTCAGATTCTCACATCCTCGAGTCCTCGAGTCTCATCTGTGATTCGTTGAGTCCAAATTCAAATGAAAACTGTTTGTGTCAGAAAGTTATCGTCAATAAATGTGAGCTGTATTTTTCTGAGCAAACTCGTCTTTACTGAGTCTGAGACAAATGAAGAGACGTCAAGTTGACATATATTTTTAATTGATAATTGATTTTGTACCAGTGTTAAGGAATCCACCGGATCTTTAAATCAGGACTGAATCATCACTCACTTACAGATGTTCACTTTGTTCAGAGTCATATGAGGATGAACTGAGTTTTTAAAAAGTATTATTAATATGTACATAATGTTTTAAGGGTGAAGGAACTACACATCCCATAAACAACCATGAATGATCGTTTAACACGATTCCTGCTGCTTTTTCTTGAAATAGTGTTGTGTTATATTGTCGTGTGTAGAGTGTTTCATAGTGTGTATAGTGTAGTAACAAAATGTCGAGGTAAACAATAACATCACCATGAAAACAGCTTGATCCAGCAGTCATAGGTGCTGCACCTGAGGATTGTGGGTAGTGTACCTCAGGGGGTTACAATATTATGAATGATGATGAAAACCTCTGGAACTGCTGAGCTGTGACCCTGAACCGGCCTCTGATTGGCGCAGCTTTAGGAATGGCGAGTGATGATTGGTTACAGATGGGGGACCTATGACGCTTAGCCAATCAGAGGCAGGGTAGGAGCGGGTGAACTCTACCTATTGGAGGAAAGTTCGACCTGATCTGTAACAACAGGAGGCGCGGACCGAGGCTCCGAACACCTGCCGCTGAACTCCCCGTGAACTCCCGGTAAACTCCCGGTAAACTGCCGGTGAACTGCCGGTGAAAGTGAGTGGAACCAGTGAAACGGATAAAAACGGATTCAAAAGGATTTTTAATGTTCGGTGATGTGACTCCGCAGGATGAAGGAGGGAACACATGGCTGCTAGCATGTTAGCTTAGCCTGCTCCGCCTATTCATCTGGCGCAGCTAGCTCATTAGCATGTTCGGCTATGCATGATGTTAGCACACGTTCAGTTTAACGTCTGCTGTTGCTAGTTAGCATGTTAGCAGCTAGCGTTTAACGGTAAACGCCTGCTAGTTGACACAAAGTTAGCTGCTGGAGGCTGCTAGTTGACAGTGAGTTAGTTGATGGAGGCTGCTAGTTGACAGTGAGTTAGTTGATGGAGGCTGCTAGTTGACAGTGAGTTAGTTGATGGAGGCTGCTAGTTGACAGTGAGTTAGTTGATGGAGGCTGCTAGTTGACAGTGAGTTAGTTGATGGAGGCTGCTAGTTGACAGTGAGTTAGTTGATGGAGGCTGCTAGTTGACAGTGAGTTAGTTGATGGAGGCTGCTAGTTGACAGTAAGTTAGTTGATGGAGGCTGCTAGTTGACAGTGAGTTAGTTGATGGAGGCTGCTAGTTGACAGTAAGTTAGCTGATGGAGGCTGCTAGTTGACAGTGAGTTAGCTGATGGAGGCTGCTAGTT
Source organism: Pseudopleuronectes americanus (assembly GCA_038501795.1). Classification (NCBI taxonomy): domain Eukaryota; kingdom Metazoa; phylum Chordata; class Actinopteri; order Pleuronectiformes; family Pleuronectidae; genus Pseudopleuronectes; species Pseudopleuronectes americanus. Next base: position 269,571 of record JBAMIH010000029.1, on the reverse strand, counting down.
GATAGTGAGTTAGTTGATGGAGGCTGCTAGTTGACAGTGAGTTAGTTGATGGAGGCTGCTAGTTGACAGTGAGTTAGCTGATGGAGGCTGCTAGTTGACAGTGAGTTAGTTGATGGAGGCTGCTAGTTGACAGTGAGTTAGCTGATGGAGGCTGCTAGTTGACAGTGAGTTAGCTGATGGAGGCTGCTAGTTGACAGTGAGTTAGTTGATGGAGGCTGCTAGTTGACAGTGAGTTAGCTGATGGAGGCTGCTAGTTGACAGTGAGTTAGCTGATGGAGGCTGCTAGTTGACAGTGAGTTAGTTGATGGAGGCTGCTAGTTGACAGTAAGTTAGCTGATGGAGGCTGCTAGTTGACAGTAAGTTAGTTGATGGAGGCTGCTAGTTGACAGTGAGTTAGTTGATGGAGGCTGCTAGTTGACAGTAAGTTAGCTGATGGAGGCTGCTAGTTGACAGTAAGTTAGCTGATGGAGGCTGCTAGTTGACAGTGAGTTAGTTGATGGAGGCTGCTAGTTGACAGTGAGTTAGCTGATGGAGGCTGCTAGTTGACAGTAAGTTAGCTGATGGAGGCTGCTAGTTGACAGTAAGTTAGCTGATGGAGGCTGCTAGTTGACAGTGAGTTAGTTGATGGAGGCTGCTAGTTGACAGTAAGTTAGCTGATGGAGGCTGCTAGTTGACAGTAAGTTAGCTGATGGAGGCTGCTAGTTGACAGTGAGTTAGCTGATGGAGGCTGCTAGTTGACAGTAAGTTGAGCTGATGGACGCTGCTAGTTGACAGTAAGTTAGCTGATGGAGGCTGCTAGTTGACAGTGAGTTAGTTGATGGAGGCTGCTAGTTGACAGTAAGTTAGCTGATGGAGGCTGCTAGTTGACAGTAAGTTAGCTGATGGAGGCTGCTAGTTGACAGTATGTTGACTGATGGAGGCTGCTAGTTGACAGTATGTTGACTGATGGAGGCTGCTAGTTGACAGTAAGTTACCATAGAACCTCTAACTGGCCTGCACATTCAAACACAAGGATCCAAGAACCTTTAACCATTTATTAGTGGTGAGGGTGATGAAGGGATGGAGGAAGGATGGTGTAGTGAGGATGTCTGTTCAATGAACAAAACACAACTCAATATCTTTCAATGCCAAACCAAAAAAAACAACAACAAACTCTGAACATTGGATCATATTCTGTGATTTACCTCCTGCTGCGGCTGTTTTCTGACTGACACAGTATTGTGTCCTGGGGGGGGGAATCTCAGCTCATGCAGTAAAACTGTCTGCTTGTGTTTGTGAGTCTCCCCTGCAGCTACAGTGTAACTGTGCGTGTTCAGAACTGTACACATTCTGTAGAGTTGTTCTGTAATAACACTGAGCAGCTCATTAGTCTCTGTGCGTCAGGTGGTTCAAGCAGATGGATCACTGTGGATGTTACTGGGAATCTCCAGCTGTAAATCAAATATCCTTTCCATCATCAGAACACAGTTAATAATATTTGTGGATCCATCAAACACTCACTGGTTCATTGTCACATGACAGACTGAATATCTGTCATTTTATTAATAATATTTCATTGAAACGTTGAGGCTCAGTTTTACCTCCAGAAATAATTATTTGATTAATAAATAATCGATCATGATCTGGATAAATGATGGTTGATTGTTTCCTCTGCTGACGGAAATAAGTTATAAGCATTGAATCTTTTTTCCTCATCATTTTGAGAATTCAAACGTCTCTCTCCAAGGAGGCTGCTGAAATACCTCCAGGTCATTTCACTAATTCTGAAACCTCCTGATCATAATGGACTATTGGACTGCACCCGGTGGTTCAGACCATTGTCCACCACAGTGTACCGCTGCTGTGGTCCAGCAGGGGGCAGTACCCGGCCTGTTTATGGTTAGATTAAACAGCAAACACATTCAGTTACAGTAACATGTAGAAATGAAGAACCCAACAGAAGTCTACCTCCTGTGTCCTGTGGTTTCATGTTGAGATGTTGACTGGACTGTTCATGAAGAAGCAGTTTGAGTCGAGTTAAATCAGATGTGAAAGTGATGTCTCTTGTCTTTTAGCATGTCGTCTCAGTGATGTCATAACAGCGTGCTGCTTCTCTGTGTGACGTCACAGATTATTGTTTGTATAATTGTTTGTTTAATGTATTTTTTCGGCCTTTTATTATTTTATTCGGAGAGAGACACAGAGCAAGCTGTGAAGTTAAGAGCAAGCTGTGAGGGGGGGGCAGACAGAGAGCAGGGAAGACATGCAGCACACGGCCGCGGGTCGGAATCCAACCCAGGCCCCTACGGGTGAGGCACCTCGATGGGGCGGCAGTGACAGATTCACCTGGTGGTCGTTGCCATTAGTCTGTTCCTGTGTGAGCCTGTCTGATAAATACACACTGTTGAACTGTGTGGTTGAAACAGTTGTTTGGTTTCTCCACAGCAGAGTTGATCTTCAGCTCCTTTGTGAACACACTGACTGAAGCTCTCACTGTTTTCTCTACAGCTTCATGTTGTTCAGAGGTTTAGATCCAAGCTACAGCTTCATGCTCCGTTTTCAATGTGATGTAAAGTGCAGCTGTCTTCAGACTCGTCACACATCTGTTTCTCAGCAGCTGCTCTCAGATCTGTGGCTCCTCTCACTACTCAGCTGCTGTTGTAGCTCAGAGTTGATCCTCATCAGACTCTGAACCTAGTGAAAGCACATACCAGCACCCTGTGTGTGTGTGGGGGGGGGTTGGGGTGGGGGTGGGGGGGGTACTGAGAGGCTGCAGTTCTGCTGTGTCAGACACCGTAGAACAGTTGTGTCCACTGTTTCTTACAGTAACTTGTTTAAACTTGTAACTGCACCATCTGTTTTTGTGTCTGACTTTGTAAACCTATTTTTTGAAAGGTACTGTATCAATAAAGTTTATTATTACTCATTTCAACACTGCTCGTGTGCAGACTCTTTGTACTGTTGACTGTTTGTCTGGTTGATGTTGATGTTGCTGGTTTAAATCATGATGATGTGTTGATTTGTTTTATCACCTGATAACCACATACATGTTTTTAATATCTGTGGCCTCTGTCTGTCACTTACTGTTTAATTAGCCGAATACTAATTACTGTTTTCATAGTTAGTTCATCATTATATAATTTTTACAGCTTTGTGTTATTTTTATTTCCACAGAGCAGGACTGTGGCTCGGCCTCTGGTTCCTGGAACTACAGGTCTGGACTTGAGTCATCGTCTCAGAGCTGAGGAGCAGAGAAGGTATGAGATGTTTGTCTGCTGCAGGTCGGCGAGGTCACTTGTCTCTGGCTCTAAATAGATGTAATTGATTGTTTATCAGCAGCTTCACCTGAGCCAGGTGTTTGAACTAGTTTGTGATGGACAGCAGAGGAAACACGGAACTGTCTCCTCCTGCTCTGTGACCTCATCAACATGTTGACAGACTGTGACAGTGTTGATGTGATGATCAGCTCCAAGTCACACTAACACAACCTCACAACAACTGGAGTCAGAGTCTGTGCAGGAGGGATTCAGTCACATTTTATTTGTATAGCGACAAATCATAAAATACATTATCTCAAAGCACTTAATATATAGATGTTGAGACTTTAGAAACCCAACAGTTCCCACAATGAGAAGAAACTCTTTAACTGGAAGAAACCTCTAGAACCAGACTCACTGGGGGAGACATCTGCCTTGAGCGGAGACAAATGAGAGAAGTGGGAAGGGGGGGGACGAGGACGAGGGAAGAGAGTGATCACCCACACATGCCTTTTGACCAATCACAAGCTGGTCTCAGCTGTCAATCATAACGTCTCAGTCTGTTTTTATATCATTAATAAAACCAAACTTATTAAAACCAAACTTTCATTTTTCTTGTTTTGTCCAAGTCCCATCTGTCAACATGGAGGAGGCTGTGTTTAAGGCCCTGTACTCACCTGGTGTCAACATGTGGTTGTTGTGTTCCGATCACAAGTGGATGGCTCTGAGTACAGGTGTGTACTGGGACTATTTCTTATACCATAGTCAACCACCAGGGTGTCTGGATGAGGTGTGATGTGGTCCATCTTTATTTACAATCGACTGTATTCACGTCATTTATAGAATATAATCAATACTTTTACCAAAGAGTATTTCTGTTGCTGACTAATCGCCCCTGATTATATATAAAACCACTGTTTTTAATAATTAAACCTCTAAAAAGGACAATTAATCAATCACTTGATTTGCAGGATTGTGAAAGAGAGATGAAAAGTTAAATAGGTAAGTATAATAAAAGTGTATTTCTGGAGTCTGATTTATAAATATTCCCGGCTCTGCAGCTCTGTGTCCATCCAGCTGGGAGGTCCTGGTCTCTCTTTGGAGGCTAAGCGGCCGGCCCCCGGACCAGCCGGCCAAGAATGAAACTATTCTGTTGGGGCTTAGCTCCAGGCCTGTCCCTGCTTCCCATTGGCTGCGAGCAGATTGTTCTCTGAGCTGGAAAACCCTCTCACATTCTTCTGTGATGAGCTGTGGCTGCCGGCCTGTCAGTCCCAGCCCTGAGCTGTACTTTTCCACCGGAGCACAGAGATGTGCTGTTTTATAGATGTGCTGTCATCCTGTTCTCACACCCCCGAGATCACACAGCAACAGTAATTACACAGAACAACGCACAGGACGGCCCAGCAAAGCATGCTGGGTAATCACTGCTACGTGTGACTGCATGCCAGATGTCCAGTCGTCGAGCTGCACAGACGTAATCAAAGACGTTTTTATTCACAATAAACAACATGCAAACAAATGTTAAGATTCACAGACCTATAACTGCCTCATAGGTCACATCTGGACGAGCGTTGTGAAGGACGCTGGCCAGGAGACGTTCATCTGCAGAAACCACAGACTGAATATAAAGATGGCCGACTCGTCCACTTCCTCCCACTGTCCAGATAATGAAGCCAAAAGATTTCGGATACGAACGCTGCCATTTTGTGCTGATGATGTCATTTGGAGTCAGAGTCTGTAGTAGTGATCATGTAGCCATGGTATCGAGGTCCCGCCCCTACATTCACTTGACCAATTGTAGTCGGTCTCAGCTGTCAACCATGACTTCACATCTTGGTCATATATAATCAGACAAAACTTTTAGTATTCTTTAATATGTACTCTGATTTGTTTGATATCCCATCTGCTAAAATGTCGGAGGCTGGCTGTATGACCTATACCGCAGACAGCCACCAGGGGGCATTCAAGAGGATTTGGCTTAGTCATGTTGTCCATCTTTATTAACAGTGTAGGGCAGACATTTATGAAAAGTGTAACTCACATTTTTTTTTCCCCATGTAGGAATCTGTTGGTGTGTTATGAATCCATTAGCTGATGGGTCAGATACAGTTTGACATTTTTATTAATTAAAACACTATTTGAAATCGACCAATCATTAGAGCCGTAGCTGCACATGACTGAAATGCTTGTAAATTAAACTGCCATGGTTTTGTTACACACTGGTTATAATGGACGTTGAGCTCTCAGCTGTGATGAGATCACGTCACTCATAATGTTTCAATAAGTGGTTTTATACTTTCTGGACAATCTGGTTGAGTTTAGGAGCAGTCGTATTTTATGGAACCTGAATAATTCAAAGTGAATTGGGATCAGATTTTCAAGTCTTTAAGTGGTGTGACCCTGTTCACCCTCCTGCCCTCGTCCTCCTCTCTACATATTCAGCAGTCACATGAAAGGAGCCTGGTTGGGGACCATAAAGTCTCAGACAGGTTGAAGTGTTGAGTTCAGGAGCCCCTTCAGGGAGGCCTGGCAGACACCTCAAAGCTTATGGTTCAATGAGACTCCACAGAGGCCCCCTTTAAGGCAGAGCTGATTTTTAAATGTCCCGAGCAGCACAACAGAACAGCAGGACCAAATATTCACTCACAGCCAGAAGAGGGGGGACGATAGGCGACCATTTTAAAGAGGAAGGGGGAGGAGTGGGAGACGTCAGTGACTCTGAGGGAGGAAACAGTAAGAGAGAGAGAGAGGACTTTGTACATCTAAATCACTTGTTCCACTTTCTGAACTGAGACTCCTGGTTCTTTCCACTGAGTGATCCGGAGCTTCCTGGTTTTACTGTCCACTGCTGCTGCTGCTCCTCTTTTCAGCCTCTGTCTGAAACACTTAGCCTTGCACACTCGCGTTACCTGACTTGACCAGCTGCGTTGGCTGCAATTGTTTCATCACGCCACGCAGCTAGTTTGTGTAACTGTTCCTGGTCTCATCTCGATGTTATCATGATGTCACCATGAGGTCACCATGATGCAAACAGCACTACTGAGTGTGTGTGTGTGTTTTAAAGCGACATCTGGTTCTGTTTTGTTTCAGGTTTAACGTCAGTTGATCAGAATCAGACTCAATCCATGTTCCACCTGAGAGACAGTCTACAGGAGACGGTAAGAATTTTACATAACACATTCAAATAAATGGACAACTATTTTGCATTGTTTATTCTGTAAAATATAATGGAACCAGACTGTTATAGTTGAGTGTAGAAGTCAACTGGTCAGTTCCTAATAACCTGGGGTCTTGATGACATGGTCACGTGTCACGCATGTCGGACTGAGGTCCACCTTGTGTTCATCTCTCAGTGTAATGGAGACACAGCTGTGTCCCCTATGTTCCTTATTATTTATTTATTCATTCATTGTCTCCAGAGACACCTCAGAGTCCCCTGTGACCACTGGAGACCCTGAAAGCTCAGAGGTCACTGATGCTGGGAGGAGCACCTGCCACTTAGCGTTAGCAGATACAACAATATCCCACAGGACAGGAGCAGCATCAGTGTGTTTACAGGTTGAATCAACACACACACTGAAGTTATGAAGCAAAACTCAAACTTCACATTTATGTTCATTGGTTGGTGAAGTGTAGCCGTATGTTGGTTTGATGGTAAATGTTACGACTTCAGATTGGTCTGACATCAGCTGATGATCTGCTCAGTGACTCAATAAACCAAAGTAACGGTTATAAGTTCATTCATTCTAATCAGGAAATAAGTCAGCAGAGAAAAAGTTGATGAATCGGAGACATCAGAAACCAGTTTAAGATCTCAAAAGAGATTAAATCTCTGAACGTTATTCATATTTTTCTTCACTTCCCATATTAATGTGCATGTGCAACCCTGCTAACGCCATATGAATGAATCATGTGTGAAATGCTTCTGCAGGTGACGCTCACTGTACAGGTCTGATGAACAGGACGTCAGGTTGACCCTCACTGTCACAACTAGCGAGTGCATGAAGGTTTCAGACAGCCACTTCGTCTTGACAGCTATTTTGCAGTTCAGTTTTATTTGTTTCATTAGAACCCTGGTCCCGATCAGCAGCTCTGACTTAGCATCCTTAGCTTGTTGATAGTCAGCTACAGCTAGCTTCTCCACTGATTACCCTCATGATGCTACGATCAGTCATGGGCGCTAGCTAGCTGATCTGATATCACATGTAATGTGATGTGTCTACTTCACTTGTCAGATAAGTTGGTTTGTTGTCGGCGACTCTGAAGTAAATGGTTTCTTCTTCTTTCAGTACTTTCCTCTGTTTGATGAAACGTTAGTGTTTGTTTAAAGCATCTGAAGTAACACAACATTTGAATTGTGGAATATACTGTCTTCTGATTGGTCGGGCAGAGTTCAGTGTTCTCAACACAGGTTTTTCATTTAACAGTTGTGTCATGAAAGCAACTGTTACTGACATTAAGTATATGTTGCATTCACTTGTTGTCGAGTCGTGACTGATTAGAATAAGGACATTTCTGAGTAGTGTGGATGCCGAGTGCAGCCATAGCAACAGTGATGAGATCTAAAACCAAAATGTTCCAGTATAGAATCGCTCGTCTGTATTGTTCTGTCTCCCATCAACTCTCCCTGTTGTGGAGGTGTCGTAGATCGCTGCTCTATTTAAAGACCTGATGTCCTCTTATTGCTGCCAACACCTAGTGTGTGTGTGTGTGTGTCTGTGGGGGTGTGTGGGTGTGGCCAGCTGTTTGGGGAACTCAATGAATCTGATAGAATCACATGCTTCTAAAAGAGAGAGAGAGGGGGAGACACAGAGAAACAAAGAGAGAGAGAGCGAGCAGGGGGTGGAGCTGTCTGTGTCTGAGGGCGTTTATTTTGTTAAGAAGCTCCTGTGAACACATGCTGTGTGTTTTCTCTGAGCTGGAGATACACTCAACGGAACTCTACTGATTCTACTGACTGACCTCGGATCAGTTCTGGGTTTTCTCCCCATGCACAGTGCGTTGTCCTGGAGTTTGTCGCTGGTGCTGCCTCAGGGTTGGAATACTTTACTTTGTTCTGAGAGGAGCTGAGAGGGAGTCGCACTCCAGTCGCACAGGGTGAGTTTACCCAGTAAAACAACTGAGTGTTGAACTTTCATGGTCCCAGTTGAGCAGAGATCTGTGGTTCAGTCTGAGGCTCGGGGACCTTGCGATGTCTTCTCTCATGTTTAATGTGTCCTGGAATTCCTGGAATGTCAGTGAAAAGTGTGCGTGTGTTTTACAGGTAGATGCTGGGATGTGTGTGAGGAAGTGAAGAGAACATTGGTGCATATTTCAGATGTTTTTATTTTATTTCACAATGTCATCGCAGCCTGTTTCTCTGTTGAACTGGAGCCAAAACGAACCGTTTCTATTTCATGGGTAAAAAACAACAGGAGCAAACCAGGACAGAAAGTGGAAACAGAGACACGAGGAAGAAATGAACCACACTGAGTTTCACAAGAGAGTTAAAGTCTTAAAGAAGAAACAGTAGCTTGTGTAGGACATCTGTTCAGTCAGATGTTAGAGCCAAGATGGAGGCAGATCACAGCCCTCTGTATCCCCGTCCCCCCGTGGCCCCTAACACGAAGAATCGTCCAGTTCTGAGATCTCTGATCAGCTGATCATCAAAGCTCATTAATACCAACGTTATTCCATTCATTTAGTCTGTCCACGTGCACGTCTCCTGAGAGTTTACAGATACAGACGGAACAGATGAAACGGAGCAGTATAGTTCAAGTGAGATAAACATTGGTGGAACTTTTGTAGGAGAAACTTTGTGAGTTGATGAGAAACTAGAGGCGTCTAAATAAAGGTCCTTGGCACAAACATGTCATTTACGTGGTTGCTTTTCCTTTATCACAACCCCATCAGGACTCTGCGCTGCCCTCAAGTGGATGTCATGCTTAACCATGTCAATGTGGAGGACACACGGGCGTCCAGCATGTGGGCAGTGACGGCTTCATGGTTCATGGACGGCTGCATTTAGTCCAAACCTGAAAACTGTTGAGGAACAGAAGTGCTCACTGCACAGGCTTCACTGCTCTAACGGTCACAGAGCTGTACTTCAGATGACACTTAGATAACACACACACACACACACGCACACACACACACACACACACACACACACACACACACACACACACTCTGAGCTTTGTTACTGAGGCGTTTAAAAAATGTGAGCAGAGTATTACTTAGCCAGAGGCGGCATAGCGGCTTCAGGTGGGGGCCTGCCCGTGTGTGAGAATGTGTTAGTGTATATATGAGTGTGTGTGTGTGTGTGTGTTGACCTCAGACACAGGCTGGTTCCATTGGTTCCACCTCAGCACTGACGACCAGACGTGGCTCTTGACCTGTTGTTTCATTAATGTTGTGTAGAATCAACCACACAACCATATTTCCACTGTGTTCAATCTGTCACCAAGTGTCTGACAGAGTGGAACCTGAGAGCTCAGTGTTCTGCTGTGGTTCCTGAGGGAAACAGGACCTGCTCAGGGAACTCGTAGAGCCACTACAAGTGTTCCAGCAGCTGGTGTATCTGAGCATTCTACACATTAAAATGGACATTTATAGATGAAAAGACAGAAATATGACTGAGCAGAACAGTCGATGGAGATTAATTTTCGAGGGGGAACAAAGTCATGTTAGTTTGCAGAGTGAAGCTAACGTTAGCAGGTTAGCGTCTGAATCAATGTGGTCACATGTTGCTCTGGTCCAGTGGTTAAACCCCCCCTCATGTTGGAGTTAGGTCTCCAGTGTCGTCTGGTCATGATGTGATGAGTTTATCTTCGCTGTGTGAAGGATCAAACTGACCTGAGGTCTGTGGAGCTGACGTTTGACCTCTGACCCTCTCCTAGGGAGGTTGAGACCGTTGGTGTAGAAAGTGAGTGTGGAAGTTCTGTTGGTCACTGAATCTGTAACCATTAAAAACATGTCATTAAATAAAGATGATCTGATCTCAGGTCAGTACATCGTCTCCTCAGCGCTGCTCGTTCGTTAGGGATCAGTTAACTGCCTAAACTGTGTGTGCAGTCTGCACGTCTTACCACTTCACACATTAACAATAAACACCAAGTTCTACGTGTGATGAGAAAAGAGTGACAATCTGTTATCGTTTAATTTCTGTAGTCTGAGTCTTTAACAGCACCAGTGAAGCAACACAAAGCACAGACCGTGTCCTGTCTGTCCCGGTCCTGGTTTCTCTCTGTCCTGGTGTCTCAGTGCTCACTGCACACTTTCACTGTGATGGTTATGAGTTTGAACTCTCAGTTGAATCAGGAGAAGACATAATGTTTCTGTAATTATGTAAAGCGTTGTGGAGAAATGAGAGGCTCAGACCTGCTGTGATTCACCGTCTCCTCCGCTGCAGTGAGGATCAGGACGACCCCTCATTACGCCGCCTTCGCTTGTTGACACTGAACCCGACACAGTCAACATCTCTCTGTCCCGCTGTGTGAGTGTAGACGGCGTGCAGGCGTTCTGTAATCAGAGACGTGATGTGTAACACAACAGTGTCTGCATCTGCTCCACCGGCGTCTTCGTCCTCACACAGACGTTGATCCGGCTCTGAGACAGAGTCCTCCACACCATTGTCACCGACATGTCACATGACCATTCACCTGTAAACATCAAGCAGATTGTTACTCTGCAGTTTGTTGTTAAGATCAGATCAAACGATATTCAGGCTGGAAAAGCTTATGATCCGGGTGAGGGAGAGGAAACAGGCTGAAGGCTAAACCAGTACAGACCAGTACAGACCAGTACAGACCAGTACTTCTGGGTCTGTTCCTCACCAACTGGATGAGATCAGAATGAGAATTATACTGTATTACTCTCTCTCTCTCTTTCAGTTTACATTTGGAGCAAAGAGAGAGAGAGAGGTGTGACGAGAGGATGTGAACTGCATCATCTTATATCATGTTGTCTTTGTGTTTGTCCTGAACTCACTTGTGTGTTTTTTTCACTCCTTCCTAAACAAATGTACAAGTTGTCTGGACCGAGGTTTTTTCACAGGAAACACTTTTGTCCAATGAGGAACCGACATCGACACAAATAAAAATTCCAACTACGACATTTAAGTTTGAGCATAATTCACCAGTTCATTTAAAAAATATATTTTTTTCTTAAAAAAAAGTTTAATTGACTTTTAGTTGATGAATTGACAGAATGAGGATTAATCTACTGTAACACTCATCAGCCAGGAGAGGGAGACACAGAGCTGAGGGGGGTAGGGTGGTGGGGCAACTGGTGGGAGGGGCTTAATATGTGAGAGGTTGAACTGTGAATGAAACAAATTCAGTCCTGAAGGAGGAGAGACTTGCACACACACACACAGACACACACACTGAGAGAGAGAGAGAGAGAGAGAGAGAGAGGGGAAAATGGACTCAAACTGGATTTTACAGATGCTGACTACAAACTGTACACAACATGGTAAGAACACACACACACACACTCACACACACACTGAATACAACCTGGTAAGATCTCACACTCACACACACACACTGTACACAACATAATAAGATCTCATACTCACACACACACACACACACACTGTACACAGCACACAGCATGATAAGATCACACACACACACTGAATACAACCTGGTAAGATCACACAAACACACACACACACACTATGTAACCTCTGTCTAACTCCAGGTTCTAGCACATGGTGTGTGTGTGCGTGTGCATGTGTGTGTGTGTGTGTGTTGTGGTGGGGGATGGGGACTGCAGGGGTGTAAGGTTTCCACCAGTGTGTGTGTTCTTTAAACATTTGCTGTGTGTGGTTCAGTGGTCAGTCTGGTGTGATTGTGACCTCACAGGTGAGCTTGGTTCTGTGTGTGTGACCGTTTGATGATGTCATCAGTGTCTGAGGACTCAGGGACGTTTCACTGACACTCGTCCGTCACAGAGAGAAACAGTTCAGTCATGAATTGAATCTCAGTCTCTGTGGTCGTGAGGTTTGTCCCTCAGCTCCTCCTGTAGTGTGATTGTGAAGCCGTCTTCAGACCTGTGGAGGATCTCTGGAGACTTTCTCTGCAGTTTGTCTTTCTCCATGAAACTGTGTGAAGATGTTATATGTAGAGTGTTGAGCCGTGATGGAGATATGAGCTCCACTGAGAGACCTTCTAGTTTGAACATGTGATGCAACAGGTCATGTTCACAGACACAACGTCTGATGATCAATAGAAGAACTGATCATCATCAGCAGCAGCAAATCCTCTGTGTTGTTCAGGCGAGAGGTGGAGCAGCCGGGTGCAGCAGACACAGACAGGAAGTGAGGTATACACTCCGCTGCCAAGATCACGTTATCAGCACAAGCTCTTCTACGTCCGTGTCACAGCTTCTTCACCTGGAGATCGTTGTTCTCTTTTTGTTTTTTGTTTTTTGTTTTTCTTATTCTGTCTAATCAACCCCCCCACCAGCTGTGTTCTACCTTCGGATCCTCCTGGATTCTGATAGAGGGAGGCCAGTTGGAGATACTCCACAGAAACTGCGGAGTATCTCACTCTGACACTTGTGTTTACATATGCACCCCCTCCGGAGAAAGTTATGAGGAGCTGCAGAGTTCATCCACGACTGAAGCAGCTTTACTGATCAGCTTTATTGTATTTGACCCCTTCACTAACCTTTCAACCCTGTGATTGGACGATTGATCCCGGCTGCCCCGACCCTCAGAGGACTTTCACATGTTCTCACAGGGAAATGCTCCTGATTTTGTTTTCATAATATTTAAACATCTGTGACTTTATTCTAGAAATCCCCAGTTTTGTTTTGCTTTATGTGGCGCTTATTCATACATCGCTTCATATAAAATATCTAAATAGATTGATTGAGCTCCTGTGGTCGACTGATGGAAGTTGCTGTAGGTATTAAATAAACAGACAGGATGTTTCTGACTCGTACACACTAACAGCAGCTCTGTGAGAAGCGTTGTCTCGGATAGAGGAACATGATGTGTTATGTTTACCTGGTTACCATGGAGATAGATGATATACATCAGCTGCTGTGATCTAAACTTTATGTTTTACTTTAGTAAACAGCCCCTTCAGTTACAAACAGCAGCAGCTGAAGAGCCGAGAGTCTGAACCGAGCTTCATCTGTTTGTTCCATTGTTTCATTTGATCGGGTCGGACTCAACTGAAAAGTTTGTCCAAACCAAACAAGGTGCAAAAGAGTCCGGTCTCACTCTGCTGTGTTTCTCATGGAGAGGCGATGAAGAGGAGACGTGTTCAGACTCTTCCTCAGAGACGTCTGAACTTGTCCAGGGGCTGCTGGGTGAAGTGGGGGAGTGGTGAAGAGGAATGTTCAGGTAATGGACTCGTGCTGCTGGAGCCTCTGTTGAGTTTGTCTCCACATGAACTCAGAACCAGTGAACTCTCAGATCAAGACGTTTTAAGAGACAGTGAATGTTTACATGATGTTTACACTGATTGGTATATCTGAAGATGGAGCGGATGGACTTTGCAATGATTAAAGAGTAGGAGTGATCTATGCAGTTTTAAATGAGTGACCGGTTCAGCAGCAGACGTGTTGGTGTGACCTGAATGGCTGAGGCTGGTGCAGACGTGTCCATGTTGTGGACTGGTTCCGCTCCGTCTCCCATTAACACACTGACCCACTCGGCTTCACTTACGGTCCTGATGGAAGCTGGTTTCAGGCCGCCCCTCTGGTCAGATGTCAGAGGAAGTCCTTACCCCGAACGTCTTTTCTTCCTTTGACAACAGACGTCTCTGGACTCGTCAGGGACAGGAAGTGTCCTTTGTCTCTGGTGTTGGGTTCTGTGTTGTTGGGACAGTCCTGAGGGGCCGGACGACACGGTCCTGGTGCTAATACAAAGAGACATCCAGAGAATTCATCTCTAACACGCCTTCATCTCAACCTGAAACCTGAAGCCTCCAAAAACAACCTCCCAAAAAAACTGTCAGGGAAATAGACCCCGAATCTAACACCGTTAAAAGAAGAATCCTCGGGCTCCATTAAATTCTCTGACCTACTTCACAGAGCTGGAGAGTTTCAGGATAAACAGATGAACAATTTAAATTTACAAACATTTACTTAACTGCATATGTGCATCGTAGTTTATTTAAATTATAAAGAAAAACATCTTTAATGACAGTTAAATCTGTCAACAGAAAATGCTAAATCAATAAAATATATGTTAAAAAGAAAGATTCAGAGACTGAAAACACTCTAACATCAAATGTTATATTTCATGTTATATTTATTTATATTTCATATGTTTCTTCTAAATAAAGATTTTATTTATATATTCTATAAATTCATGCTCAGTTATTTTAGGCGTGTTATTGTGGATGGGGATTAAAACTGATTCAGAAGTCTGGTGTGGACAGGGATCGTAGGAACAGGTCTGATCGGTGCAGCTCTTCTTCCTGAAACAAAGACTCCAGACAAAGAGCAAGTCTGTTGCTTCTGTGACTCGTTTCTTATTGATGAGATTTTAATACTCGTGTCAGATCACTTGTTCTCTGTTTGGACCTGAAGTTAAACATGGAGATGATTCATCTCTTAAATCTCAGCTCACTCTATCATTAGAGAATCATCTGTAGAGGACTCTATGTTGCTGGAGCGTTTTAGTCTCAGATCAGGGACGATAATTTACCTGAAGTTGTTCTCTTTGTTCGTGTTGTGTGAAAACTGAGCAGCGTTCAACGTCTCTGCTGCGACTAACGCTCAAATCTAATCTGCTCGCTCTCAAACTCTGAGTCAAGGTCATCGCTCTGCACCCGCCTCATAACAGCTGCCAAGGATTGGACGTCTTTGTCTTCTCCTCATGGTGAGAGGACGAACCCCCCCGTCACATGAAGGTGTGAACTCCTGTGGGAACAAAGAGGACGGCACATCACGTGCATGTTGTAAAGAACGTTTGGTGAAAGCAGAGGACGATAATGAGCTGGTGTCTGCAGTGGAGCTGATTAAAAACCTGCACTTAAATCCGGACATGTTCCTGAAATGTTCTGGAGGGACTGTAACTGTCTGTGATAACACAAATGTCCTAATCAGTAGCTCTGGACGATTTCTAGAACATTAACTGCAGCCCCTGGTGACATGTCTGGACAATGTCATGTGAGTCCAAGTGAGGAAACAGCAGGAAGACGACTGGAAACGTCCCAGTGAGCGAGTGGACGTGTGGATGAGGTTTCTAACACGTGACACACGGTCACCAAACAAAAACACTGAGCTTTCCACAGCTTAACCCTAACCCTAACCCAAAATGTCCAGACTCAATTTTCTGGACATTTTCCTGAGTTAATTTCTGAAAACAGCATTTGAAACAAGGATCAGTGGAGTAGGCGGTCCTTGGATCTCAAGACACATTTGGATCCATTCAAACCTGAGCACCTGTGATTGGATAACTCAGGACGGACGTTAGCATCAGAGAGTTGGTGTCAGAGTTTCAGTTTAATAAAACTATAATAAAAGAGTGAATGTGTGTCAGTGATTCCAGCAGCTGCAGCTCTGCCTCTTTAGTAATGATACTGAAACACTCTGAGCCCGAGGCCTGAGTGTTTGACTTCCTCTGCTGCTGAATGCTCTCAGCTTCAGGTGAGGTGTGAATGACTGTGGATGTGTTCTGACAGCGTCGGTATGTGTAACATTCCTGTGTCTTTCTAACTTATCTGAATCATCACCGCCTGGGACCACGTCTGTTCTGCCCCGAGCTCCAGCAGCATGTTCTCCTCCTCATCTGTAATTTCATTCATGACAGAGATAAGATCAGACACATGAGACTGATCCTGAGAGGAGAACGTCTCTGTCCTCGGACAAGCTGCAGCAGGTCACTGCAAACACAAACAACCTGGGAACAGATCTGAGTCCAGATTTATAGTGGTTTGGATCAGTGTGAGATGTGGACCTGGATCAGTTTATACTCTATATAACTAACACATCACATCATACAGATTAGACCCCATGTTTCATCACAGATCATGTGACCATCATTGTCAAACTCTGCAGCTGCTTTTTTAATTTCCTCTCCAGTGAAATATGATCTTAAGCATTGAGGCGTCTCACACACTGTTAATTATGAGAGAGAGCGAGAGAGAGAGAGAGACTCCTGCAGCCTCCTTGTGTAAACGCTGGATAATGAGCAGAGTCCATGTGAGAATAGAGCAGGTGGACATGTTGGTGTTTCAAATAGTGACAGAGGTGAAAGTGGAAGAATGCAAATATCTCAGGGTGAAGAAGAGGAGCCATACATTTTACGGTGAAACATCTGAGCCCACTTCTGTGGAGATTCACCAAGATGGATGTCTGACAATAGCTTTACAGAGATAGTTTGACTTCCTCCACAGCGTCGGCTTTATAACCTTCCTGTCTTAAACGTTCCTCTTTAGAGGACAGCTGGTCTCCTCTGTCACTGTCTTCCCTGCTGGGGGGAGGAGGGGTGTCAAAGGTCAAGTCTCCTGTGGGTCCCTGGTCTTTAAGGCCCCTCCCTCTCCACGCCATGTCTCAGTGATTGGTTACTCAAGAGGTCACAACCTGTGCTTTTGGAAACCGTGAGCCATCTTTAAAGAACCAGAGTTAAAGAGCTGGTTAATCACATCTCGGCGTCTGACGTATGACAGTGATGAGGCCGGGTGGTCACGTGACTGTGTGGTCACATCTGGAAACGCATGTTGATGTTAAACTGAGGTCAGTCAGATTCTTCAGGCTCTGACAGTGACTTGTTAGCCTCACCCGCTTCACCCTCCTCACCCAGCAGGACTGGTTCTTCCATCAAAGGTTGAATGAGTCATGATCCTCTGGGGAGAAAGAGGCCGCCACTCACGGTCCATTATCCCTGCACGTGCGCGGGGGGGTTAGTTTATGTTAAAAGCTCCATCTGGATGATTAAACACCAGCTTTTTATCTGTCACTGTGACCTCGACACATCCCGCACAGATGTAAATAACACGACACACTGTTCCTCTGTGACCCTAAAAACCTCACGTCTGGATCAGAACCATGATTCACACTACAGCTGCGTCCACACTGACATGTTTAAAAACTAAATCAACATTGATGCAGACAAGTGTTTTACCCTCGAATCAGAAATCTCACAGTCAGCAAGTGGGATGTGAGACACGGGTCATGTGATACAAACAGGAAGAAGATTGTCTAATCTGCAGTTGGTTGCTGTTACAGAAAAGAAGAGAGGAGACTGTGTCCACATCAGTATTGTTTCATAATGGAATCAATTAGATTCCGTTAGGGTCACAGATCTGGTCACTGCAGCAGGGGCCCGGTTCTTTCAACTTAAACTAAATCAGCTTTTCAGAGGAATGTTTTTTCAACCCACTGTCTTGACCTCTGACCTTTGAACATTGTGATAATTGATTAGTAATTAGTAATTGATGATATCTGATCTTATATGTTTGTTCTGTCTGGTATGAGCCTGAGTTGAATGTGTAACACAGTGAAACTAAATGAGAGAAGAACAGTGTTTTTGCTGGAGTCTGGTGTGTTGAGGATAATCACGTTATTCAGCTGAGACTCAGAGTGGGTGGCCCCGCTCTCTCCCATGGGAACCTCACTCAGCCTGCTGTAATGTGCCTCCTCAGCACCCCCTCACAGGACTGAGCTGCAGTATTATTACTGTAATCCTCACATTTACATTCAATCAAATCTTATTTGTATTGCCCATATTAACAAATCACAATTTGTCTCCCAGGGCCTAACATCCTCTGCTCTTAACCCTCAAGGTGGATTTAATGTTGCTTGTGGAGTTTTTAGAGTCAAAACAACTTCATCAACAGCTTGAGCTTTGAGCTTGTGTGTGTGCTTGTGTTTGTTTGTGTGTGTTGTTATGAAGATTTGGTTATATCTACTTTCAGGCATGAAATGAAGTCCAGACACTTTCCTGAACTACGCCGAGGGGCTGTATGTGATAACTCAAACCTCCAAGTCATTGTGTCGTTCAGCAGGACAGAAATCCCCCCCCGGTCATCTGATATCGTGCTGCTAATATTGGCCTCAGGACTACATTTGGCTGCCAGTTGTTGTGTTGAGTCACATCCAGAATATTCCTCTGAAACACAGGCAGCATGAAGCCTGGTTCATCGTATCCTAACCTCTAACCCTCGACACGTCCAGGTGCTGCTCTGTTTATCAAACAGCTCCTTCACAAAGTCCTTCACACGCAGCGTCTGGTCGTTAGCTTCTGCTGAGCGTCACAGCCACTGGTTAGTTCTAAATTAAACAGATTAAGGTTTGTCACTTTGTGTATCTACTCTCCTTACCTGTCAGATAGGAGTAGAACCTCCACTCTAATAAAACTGTGAGACCAGCGGTGTTTCTGCAGCTTCAAAGAATCCAACAGAGTGGGACATCTTAGAGTTTCATCTTTATATACAGCCTGCAAATATTACTTGTGTGTCGGATGAAAATTAGATTGTGATGTGAGTCTGTTTAAGTGATCCTTTGAACAGGAGTAAAACTGGTTCATGTGTCCACAGAGCTAGAGAGGAAAAAGTCTGAAGTACTGAGGTCAGCATTTCAATCCGTTACACACAGAAAAAAAACACACACACACACACACACACACAGACAGAGTCTGGAGACAGATATTTTTACCTGACCAGGCTCCAGTGGATCCAGTTACAGCCCTGCGCTCCAGACGGGGCCTCCCAGCCACGCCTCCAGGGCCTGGCGGTTGCGCTCTTGGCGGGCTGCCTGAAATGTTGAACTTGTTTCCGACTGAACAAACACGTGTTGATAAGAAACGTGTGAACCGGGTCACGTAGTGTGGAGGTAAAATCTGATCTGTGGTCAGTGTCACTTCAAACACCGGACACGGACTGAACCTGGTGGTCCCCGGGTCACATGTCCTCACCTGGACTCTTCCCTCAGGACCAGTCTCTGTCTCTTTGTCTGGGAGGAATGTGATGCAGAGGTGTGGTGTAACCATAGCAACAGCAGGACACACACACACACACTCTCTCTCTACTGAACAAACTGGTGCAACCTTTCCTCACACATGTTCTCAGATCAGGGTTCACACTTGTTATTGTCCTTGAGAACCAGAACTGAAGCCTTCAGGCTCAACACAGAGCTACTGATCGTCTCACCTGCTGTCACTAAACCACCGTGGTGTCTCCTCCTCTCAGGACTCTGAGTCTTTGGACCGCTGCATCCAGACGTCTCTGTCCGACCTCTACCCCCCCTTCCAGTCCACGTCCTCCACCGTCCTCTGTCAGGTCCTCAGTGTGGTGGAGAGCAGCTACAGTGGAGACGGCCTCCGCTACCTGCTCCACTTCCTGCTGCCCGCCAAGAAGTTCCTGCAGACACTACAGCAACATGCCTGTGTGAGTATTACTCAAGATTAAAACTATATATATTATTGAAAGACTATGAACTAGGTTTAAAATATGTAGGTAGGTCTTAATTATGTTACTTCCACCTTGTTTTAAAATGCTATGAGCACGCTGTAATGAAACTACAATCAACTCCTTTGTCTCCTCTAGAATGTGTTTGTGGGTTTTTATTGTGTCATGGTGGAAAACAAACTGTAGGTAATAAAGATTGTAGGTAATATATTTTAACAACTTTACTCTGTGATCAACTGACTCTCACTGATGACTCAATCAGCCCCCCCCTTTGGGGCGTGTCTCTTCTTGCCTGTTGATCACCACACGTGATTGGCTGATGTGTCATGCTTGGCTAAGGTGACTCGTGGGAATGTCACTCACCTGTCTCTGCGGGGCGTGACCTCGCCCACAGACATGAAGTCGGGGGACCTCTTCACTGGACCTCTGTAACTTCGCCTCTATGTTAATATTCACACAACGGTTTCAAAGTCAGTAAAGAGCTGATCAGGTTTGTTCAGAGGAGCTGGTGAAATAAAAGAATCAGGAGGAGTCGACCTGGAACAATAAGATCCTTTTTTAGACTCAACAGGTTTGAGTCTGAGGAGTGAACATTTAAAACCTCAGTGATTCTGTTCAAAACGAGACATGAGTCTGATTCTCTGAGTCATGAACAAACTGTTGCAGATGAAGATTCACTCACTAGATGTTACTTGTTGCAATGAAAATATGCTTCAACAAAATCAATAATCTACATTTCTCCTCTCCTCTTCCTCCTTTCCTCCTCCTCTCTTCTCCTTCTCAGTATCCGTACAGTGGAGTCTTCTTTCGTCATGAAGGCTGGCCTCTGTGTGTCCATGAGAAGGTGATCGTTCAGCTCTGTCCTCTGGACCAGCATCTCCTGCGTCCAGGAGACTTTTATCTGCTGGTGTCTCCTGCGGCTGCTCCTCCTCTTCGGGCACACAGCGCCTCCTGCAGGAGCAGCGTCGCCTCCTCCCCCAGCCTGCTTTTGTGCAGTGTGTCGGCAGGCAGCCGTCATGTGGAGCGGCAGGAGGTTTCGGACTTAGCCCTGCGGTCGCTCTTCAGCATGGCCTGGCTGGACTCGGTGAACAGGGAGCGGGAGCAGCGAGGAGCGTCCAGGCTGGAGCGCTGCGTCCTCTCGGCCAATGGAGACGTCTTCAGGGTTCCCTGGGAGGACCTCGTCTACCCACAGTTCCTCAGCAGGGCCCGGACCGCCCGGATGGAGGACCAGGAGTCTTCCATGAAAGAGGAGTTAGTTTCTCCAGGTCGAGATATTAACTCTGTGACCCGGCAAGATGTGAAGCTCCTCCCATCCCAAACCAACCAATCAGCTGCTAGCAGCGAGGGCGAGGACTCGGAGGGCGAGTACGTGGAGCTGACGGAGCTGACGCTGCCTCGCTTCTCACCACAGAGAGGTTCCTTAACCCAGTCCATCAGCCTGCAGCTCCAAGCAAGGACCAGTTCACACAACTCAACACACACACCTCACAACACACACACACCTCATAACAAACTAACACCTCACTGGTCCGGTGTGCAGGTCAGTTCTCACACCGGACGTTGCACCAAACTCATCGAGGAAAACTTCAAGGAGGACAATTGTGGACCTTTTGTCCTCACCCCCGTCTCCCCCCCTGTCTTCTCCCCCGTCTCCCCCCCCGACCTCTCCCCCACGTCCACTGCTCCTCCTGAGATCGTGGAATCCTCCATCGTTCAGTCAGAGCAGCCGGCCAATAGGGAGCAGACACAAGGTACTGATTCAGTCCTGAGTGTGACACTAAGCCCTGAACCTAACAGCAATGGACAGACAGAGGATGAGGAGGTGGAGGATGAGGAGGAGGAAGAGGTGCTGGAGGAGGAGGAGTTGAAACAGGGGAAGCAAAGGAATGAGGGAGAGAAGGAGGAAAAGAGGGAAGAGGGAGAGCTGATGAAGAGGCAGGAAAGTAAGAATGAAACATCATGTTCAGAGGATGAGGAGGAGGAGGAAGCGCATACTGCTGAAGAGGGAGAAGACATGGAGAAGGAGGAAGAGGAAAGTGAAGCGATGGATGGAGAGGAAGAGTTGGAGAGGAGGGGGGGAGGAGGAGGCAGAGGAGCTGGAGCTAGAGGAAGAAGTTCAGGTTATAATTGTGCAGCAAAGTCAAGAAAGAAGGAAGGAGGAGGAAGTGATGAGAGAAGAGGAGAGAGCAACAGATAAAGCTGAAGAACAGAGAGGAGGAGGAAAAGAGAGAGGTCGACAAACGCATATCGATAAAGAGGCCACACACTCTGAAGACTCTTATTCTGAAAAGAACACACTGCACACACACTGTGAAGACTCTTATTCTGAAAACATACATGGCACACCCTTTGAAGGGTCCAACGCACTACAAACACACGCCAAGGACTCTTATTCTGAAAACCCTTCCCCACCAACACTGTCCAAGGAATCTTATTCTGAAAACCCTTCCTCACCAACACTGTCCAAGGACTTTTATTCTGAAAACCCTTCCCCGCCAACACTGTCTAAGGACTATTATTCTGAAAATACACAAAGAACACACTCAGAAGACTCTTATTCTGAAAATAACACACTGCACACACACTCCAAGGACTCTTGTTCTGACAAACCACAAAGAACACACCCTGAGGACTCTTACTCTGAAAATAACACACTACACACATACTGTGAAGAGTTAAATTCTGAAAACATACATGGCACACCCTATGAAGAGTCCAACGCACTACAAACACACTCCAAGGACTCTTATTCTGAAAACCCTTCCTCACCAACACTGTCCATGGACTCTTGTTCTGAAAACACACAAAGAACACACCCTAAGGACTCTTACTCAGAAAATAATACCCTACACAAACACTGTGAAGACTGTAATTATGGAAACATACATGACGCACCCTCCGAAGAGTCCAACCCACTGCAGACACAGTCTGTGGACTCTTATTCTGAAAACTTTTCAGAACAACCACTTTCCAAGAACTCTTATTCTGAAGACCCTTCACTACAAAGTCAGTCTGTGGACTCTTATTCTGAAAACCCACTACAAACTCAGCCCAAGGACTCTTATTCTGAAAACCCTTCACTACAAACACAGTCTAAGGACGCTTATTCGGAAAACCCTTTACAAACACAGTCCAAGGACTCTTATTCTGAAAACCCTTCACTACAAACACAGTCCAAGGACTCTTATTCTGAAAACCCACTACAAACTCAGCCCAAGGACTCTTATTCTGAAAACCCTTCACTACAAACACAGTCCAAGGACTCTTATTCTGAAAACCCACTACTAGCACAGTCAGAGGACTCTTATTCTGAAAACCCACTACAAACACAGTCCGAGGATTCTTATTCTGAAAACCTGCTACTAGCACAGTCCAAGGACTCTTATTCTGAAAACACACTACAAACACAGTCTATGCACTCTTATTCTGAAAACCTACTACAAACACAGTCAGATGACTCTTATTCTGGAAACCCACTACAAACCCAATCTGAGGACTCTTATTCTGAAAAGCCACTACAGAGACACTCTGAAGACACACATTCTGAAAACCCATTACTAACACACTCTGAGGATTCTCATTGTGAAAACATTGAACCGTTAATACACTTTGAGGAGTCTGAAGACTCCAGAACTGCAGTGATGGATCCAGACTCACTGAGAACTGAACCTAAGTCTGAACATGGAGAGAAGGAGCAACAGCAGCAGCAGGAAAAGGAGGAGGAGCAAGAGGAGTCCTGCTGTGAGGAGGTTGGTGGAGGAAGAACTGCAGATCCTCAGACTGAAGGTACAAACCTGTTTCTCCTCCTCACTGTCATTCTTGAAAACATCATCATCATCTCTCTGTTCTCATTTATCTTCTCCTCCTCCTCCTCTAATTGGTTAAATTACTCCTCCTCCCTTTTCTTGTCCCTCCTCCTCCACCAGTTCATTCTTCACATCCTCCTGTTTGAACCATAAACTGTGAATAAAGATGGAACATTTATCTCCACTTCCTCAAATAATTCAAAATATCACTAATATGATTTTGCTTCTCTTTGGGAGAACTGTCATGTGTCCCAGCAACTTTATTCACAGTCTATGATTCTGACACTTTTCTCTAATGCCTCAGTGTGAATGATCGTTTCATTAAGACACTGTGTGTGTCTGTGCGTGTGTGTGTGTGTGTTTGTGCGTGTGTTTTCTCTCCACAGGTCTCAGCACTGAGTTGTCTTCTGTCCATTCAGCTGATTCCAGTCCAACAGTACCACAACAACCAGTTGTCTGTTCACAGACTGTCCCAGGACTGTCCACCCTCTCCTGTCCCTCGTCTCAGTCCAGCTTCTACAGTGTGCTGCTGGACTCTGGAGCTCTGTGTCTGCCTGGTGAGACCAACTCTGACCTCATTTAGACATCATCTAAACCAGTTAATACAAAATCTAATATTACTGAACTTGATTAGAACATTCAGAATGTTTCAGTGTTTTATAAAGAAGAGTTTTTATGCAGCTGATACTCAAACACAAACCCCATGAGATTCATGATCTGTAAAAAACACAAACCCCACTCTAACATGAAGAACCATGACGCATTAAAACATGATGATGATGATTTTTTGTAGGAACCAGAGACCGAAGTGGACGAGCTCTTCTCACGGCCTCCACCAGCAGCTCCATGTGGTCGAACCCTGATTGTGAGCGGGCTGACCTGCTCCGCCTCCTGCTCTATTACACCTCCACCCTCAGGTAGGGACCGCACCTTGTTCTCAGCTCCACCTCAGGTCTCTGTACTGCTGTCTCCCTCTGACGTCATTTCCTGTGCCGAGCAGGAAGGAGGTGCGAGCGTTGGGGTTGACGGTGCTTGTGGACGCCCGAAGAGCCGCTCCTGTCCCCGTCCTCTTCTCTGGCCTCATGTCCCTGCAGGTGAGTCCCCTGTCGTCGTGTTTACCTGTAGTTATTTAATTTGACTGAACTCAACATTAAAAACTGATATTTCAACAAAATGAGAATCGGCTGTGTGTTTGTGCAGGAGAACGTTCCAGGCTCCATCCACAGTGTGTTAGTGCTGGTGAGCAGAGACTCCTCCTCTGTGCGTCTGGACAGAGCCGGGCTCACACAGGTAACTTTGATCAGACTGATCCTCGTTCATTTTACCTTTGATTTGTTTTTTAACAACGAGACAAACAACATATATCTGTGGATAAAAGATTTTAGTCATCCTTTTAAATGGATTTGATCAGAACCTTGAACAGAGAGAAGCTGCAGTTATGATGACTACACTTCCCATGATCCCACACAGCATCACAATGTCTATGAACTCTGTCCTTTATGGTTTTAATAGACAGGCCTCTAGTGGCAGAAAGGGATGTGGCTGTGTCGAGTTTACACTGAAATCAGGTTTGTCTTTTACATGATGTTTCACAAATCAGGTGGAGGTGTTGCATTCTCTGAAGTCTCTTCAGAAGCACGTGGAGCTCCAGCAACTTCCTACAGAGTTCGGAGGCTCCTTCAGCTTCAGTCAGCGCAGCTGGCTCTGCTTCCGATCGGTCAGTACACACGTCAACACGTCAACACGTCAACACGACAACACGTCAACACGACAACAAGTCAACACGTCAGGGGACAGGCAGCCTCACCTGGTGGAGACAAGGAAGCTCTCATCTCTTGTTTGAAAGCATTTTCACACTTCACCTCCACACACTGTGTGTGTGTCCTGATCAGCTTCACCAATAACTTCATTGATCATTTGATCAGTAACTGTTTTCTGAATTCAGTTTTATATTCAGCTTCATCTAAGAGAGATATATTATTGTTTAGAGGATTTTATTTATTTATGTGCCATCGTTTGTCTCATTAGTGAAAAGTTTTCTCTCTTTTTATTTCCTGTTTCCTTCAGAGAGTGGAGCAGCTGAACCATCAGTGTGATGATGTCATCAAGCTGCTGCAGAAAACCATCAATATCCTGGAGAAGACACCTCTACCGGCTGCTGCTCAGGTAACACACACACAGACACACACAGACACACACAGACACACACAGACAAATTCAGTGATGTTATGACCTCATCAGTTAATATGTAAAACTTTGAATTGCGTCTCTCAGTTTGACTGAGTGAGACTCTACACTAGAGTCATCTGGTTACCACGGTAACTCAAACCAGCAGTGCATTGCTCTGTAAACTGACTCAACCCCCTCTCTCTCTTTCCCAGGATGCGGAGTTGCTGCTCTCCCGCTACAAAGCGGTGATGCGTAGCGTCCTTGAAGATAGCCGATTGGTCCGGTTACAGCAGGAGGGCGGGGCTTCTCTGTCGCGGCTCCGCAGAGAGGAGAGCGTCATCAGCGTGACGGAGGACTATCGGGCGGAGGTGGAGACGGTGGCATCTCTGTACGATCAGGTGGACGAGCTGCTTCACCGCCTCGTCATGCTGTCCAACTCCAGGACGCAGCAGCTGAGCTTCATCCTGGACTTCAGGAGTCTGGAGCAAGGCTTCAGCGAGGTCCGTGTGAGCACGCTCAGTTCACACCACTCACACACACTCATGATCAGTGTGATCAGGACTTTAAATCTGTAAACATCACAAATACAAAAGTTGTGATCAGTTAAAACAAAGATTGTCTCCTGGTGACGCATCACTCTTTATTTATTAAGGCTGACTCAGCATCAGTCTGTCCAGCAGAGGGTGCTGATTACATGACTTAATGTCAGTGCATGAGAGAACTATCACAGTCTGTTATGATCTGTTTCAGTCACTTTAATGATCCACAGCTCGACACCTCAGACACTGATGAAGAGGTAAAGAGGTGAATGACTGACACGTTTACCTGTGTGGTGCGTTCAGGTGAGCTCCTGGCTGCAGGACGAAGGAGAACCTCGTCTGAAGAATCTGAATGAACCTGAAGATTCTCTGGAGCTGCTCAAAAAGAAACAGACGGACTTCCAGAACCTCAACACAGCCGCTCATGTACGACACACACGCTTGTACAGTTGTGTTATCTGTGGTTGTCCGTGAAGAATCACCTTATGGCTGACCTGGTCCTCTCTCTGCAGGGCTACTGTAAACGGGGCGAGGCCTTGTTGAGTCGTCTGGAGCTCTTGGGCGACATGTCGTCAGCGGACCTCCACATCTACCAGGTCAAAGTTCACTCTTTCTGGGCTCAGCTTCAGAATTTCTCTCAGCGGATCAAAGCCACTGAACAGATCATCGAGCGAGCCGTCCGACTCTTCAGCTTCTTGGACCAGGTAGGGCTGATAATGTCACGCCTCATCACTAACGTTTCTGCAGCAGGACGTAAACACACCTCCTGCTGGTAGGGAGTGGACAGGGGGAGGAAATATGACAATAATGGACAAAGTGAGAAAGTGAGAGTGTCAGAGGACAAAGGGGATCTGTGGTGTTTGTGTAGTGAGTCAGAACATCGGGTCAGGGCAGAATTATTGATTTTCTTTTTCTTTTGTCTCGTCCTTTCTCTCTCTCACTCCTCTTCAGCTAACTTCACAATATTTGCCTCCAAATTATCAGATTCTACTGTTGGAAGATCTTTTAACCCACAACAGCACATGGAACTCATTGAAACAGATGTAGTGTGTTGTTCTGTGTCACCTGAGCTGAGTGAAGACGTGATGATTCAAGATGAAGTCGTTTTGTGAATCAGAGCAGCTGTTTGCCCCGTATCGTCCTCCTACAGTGAAGCTGACAGAGTGTATTGAGGCCGAGGGGAGGGGAGGGGAGGGGTGGGTGGGTGTCAATACTGTTTTGTATACTAGACCCAGGCTGGTTGGTTTGTGTGCGTGTGTGTTTGTGTGTGTGTGTGTGTGTGTGTGTGTGTCAGGTCAATAACAGTCGACAGTTTATCAGAGTGGAAACTTCATAATATACTTCAGTCACTTCACTGCACAGGTCAACACACACAGACATATACAAGCACAAATGCATACATACATACATATATATATATATATAGTTATAAATATAGTTATATATATATAAACATAAATACACACAGTGTGTGACAGTGTCTTCTGTAAACCTTGTGTCTCCACGTCATGGATTTGTGGAAGCTTCTCCAAACGTGACACATGCATGTGAATTAATTAGTTTACAGAGTGTGTGTGTGTGTGTGTGTGTGTGTGTGTGTTTATGAGAGAGACAGAGAGAAAGAAAGAGAGTGTGTTGGTCTGTGTGTGAGTGTGGGTGTGTTGGTGTGTGTGTAGTCCAGGTATTACTCCAGTGCCAAGTTTTCCCTTCTTCCCCTTTTCACTCCTTTCACAAAGTCTTTGTTGCTGGGGTGACACCCCCCCATTCCTTCTCTTGGGACCGCCCATCTGCCATTCAGCCTGTGAATGTGGTGGTGGGGGGTGGTGTGTGTGTGTGTGTGTGTGTGTGTGTGTGTGTGTGTGTGTGTGTGTGTGGTCAGGATGCCGCTCTTTGCTCAGTTCAGTCAGGCTGCAGCTCTTCACCAGGACACAGAGGTACGCCACCAGATATCTTACTCACGTTTCCACACACACACAGTTTATTAGTTGTAAAGTCGTGCAGCTCGTGTAGTTGTGTTGTGTTGTCGGTGTGTGTATGTTGCAGATATTCAGTAGTTTAAGAAGTCAAGTGTTTGACTCCAGAAAGATCTTTGGTTTGAGATGCTCCACTCAGCTCTCACTGCACGTGTGTGTGTGTGTGTGTGTGTGTGTGTGTGTTTGTGTATGTTTGTGTGTGTATGCGTGCTCCATGTTTTTAAGTGCTACTGAAAGACCGGGGAAGTTGAAACACTTCTACAGAGTGAAGACATTTCCGTTGAATTATTCAGAGGATCCGTGGTTTTCTGTTTGTGTTTCAGTTGATGTCAATCTGTGAATTTATGATCATTCTGATTTCTGTGGAACCCGTTTTAGTTTTGTCGTCGTCATTTTCCTCGTCTTTTGGTTCTTGTCTTTACTCGTGCTCATCTCCTCGTGGTGTCTCCACCTGTAGATCAGTTTAATAAAGTGAAACCTTGAGGAAGTTGTTAAATATTAAACCAATACCAGTAGAAAAGCTTCTCTTTATCTGCCAGTGGTGAGAATGTTTATGTGGTAACACCAGCGCCCTCTTGTGGCGGCTCAGATCCACGCTCGCCTTCTCAGAGCCGCGCCGACCAGACGAACAGAAACTGAGACTGTAAACGATATTCCACTATTCACTAACTGATTGGTTCTTATCGGTCACATGACTCGACTACCAGGGAAAGCATTGCTGACACATTAACGATGACTCTCGTTCCTCGTTCGTAGTATTTTCAGTAACTAAGCAACCAACGGCTGAGTAGACAACCTGCTTCCTGTTCTCAGGTGTGTTCCTCTGTAACAAACCTGTGGTTCTATGGCCATGATGACATCATACCGTGAGATTCAACGTCATGTGTTTTGCTTCATGTGTGAGTCTCAAGTCAGTTTCATGTATGTTGTGTTGCATGTTTCTGTGATGTTTTATGTCCGAGTCATGAACTGAGCTGATCTCCTTCAATAGGACTTTGCGCTGATGTTGTGTGTTTGTGTGACACTCTAGAGTCTCAGGTTTATGTTCAGTGATCAGGACTCAGGACGTCTGGTTGTCTTCCTGCTGTGTGTGTGTGTGTTTGTGTGTTTGTGAGGTCAGAGGTCGTCAGCTGAGTAGGAGACCCTTCACATGTGGCCCAAGAGAAAATAATGAGACCACGTGTCTCAGAAACCTCAAAATGTGTGAGTTTCTCAGACTGACTCAGAGCTGCACACGTTTGATCAGATCCAGTGTGGAGACAGATCTCACAGGTTTACATTAAACAGCCAGAGACGTCTGCAATCTGTCAGTGGAAGGATGTTTGTGTGGACTGTCTGTAGTTCTGTCTCATCTGCAGAGACTCATCAGGACGTCCTGATGTCAGGTCAGGACGTCTCGTGCTGAACCAGGGAGACGCAGCAGGAACATATAACATCCGTGTTGTCAAGACAAACTCTGCTGATGAGAAATTTAAACAACAACAAACACTGATAGAAGGTAACGACTCAGCACTTCAAAGAACCAGGATGGTCTCAGCTGCCAGACTCTCTGATTGGTGCAGTTTGATCCAATCAGACCAAGTCCATACATGTTACTGATATGTTCTGGAGGTTCTATATGTGAGAACACAAAATCCTCAGGGCCTTTTTCCTGCCAGCCCCCGAGTGAAGACTTCAGAAAACCTCAGAGTGAGTTCATGTGAGAGAGCGACAGGACGTTCTCTGGAGATTTCACTGAGAGCGAGTGGACTGATGATGTTTCTGACACGTGACACTCTGTGATGAGGCCCGCCGCCGGTGTGGATGAGCTGTAAACAACAACACTGATCTCTCCACAGCAGAGTTTATACGTCATGTCCCGCCTCCTGCTGCTCTACAGGCTCCGCCCCTCGCCTGGATGTCCCCACATGTTCCTGTTGGTGTGAACGAGTCGGACCCGGAACAATCCTGTGAAAGACAAACTCCACAAAATGTCCAGACATGATTTTCTGAACATTTCTTCATCTCTGAGGAGGAGTGAGAAAGATCAACTGAGTCAGTCAACATGTCGGTGTGTTTAAGTGACTCCTCCTCCTCCTCCTCCTCCTCCTCCTCCTCCTCCTCCTCCTCCTCCTCCTCCTCCTCCTCCTCCTCCCCCCCCTCTCTCTTTTATCTGGGTTTGGGCCTCCCTCCCTCCTCCCTCCTCTCTGGTTGACTGGCTCCAGGAGTCCTGCAGAGACACTGTCCCCAAAACCAGAGCCTGTCTGCCCCTGGTCAGCGCCCCTCCTGTCTCTGCAGCACAATACAACCACATTATTTAAGTTAGAGTCAAACATCTCTTCTTCTGTCTTTTCATCTCATCTGGTTAAATCCTCCAGCGTTCACCATCGTCTCCTGTGAGACGGAGCAGGAACAGACGACATCGTTTGTTCTGTGGTGTTTAGAACGGAAACATGTGAGCCTAGCTTTGTTGTTCCAGACTCTTTCTGCTGGGTGGTGTCTCAGTTCTTCATCAGCCTGTCCATCCTCCTCCTCATCACATGATTGACAGTGAAGTGTTTGTCCCCACCCCTCATCTCTACCAGCTCCTACACACACACACACACACACACACACACACACACACACACACACGAACACGAGTGCTCTTCAAACTGATTAGCTTACTGATGTGTCCTGATCACTGCAGCAGCTCAGTTCCCACACACACATGACCCAGTTGCCTTCTGTAGGAGAGAGTGTGTGTGTGTGTGTGTGCGTGCGTGTGTATGTCAGTGTACGTGTGTGTGTGTGTGTGTGTGTGTGTGTGTGTGTTGGTTTGGTCTGAATTTGATGATGGAAGAAACCAGAGAACTCAGACGCCAAATAACATGCAAATTATGCCATTTATGTATATATATTTTTTTTTGTTTGGATGCCACTAGGGGGCGATCAAGGTGATCAGGGATCTGACCGTCCCTCCACCAAACTAATCCTCTCCAGGTCTTTAGAAGTTCTGAACACTGTGTGTGTCTGTGTGTGCGTCTGTGTGTGCGTCTGTAAGTGGTGAGGTAATGTGTGTGTGTCTGTCAGGGGGGTGCAGACTGATTCAGCTCCTCAGTGTTGGAGGAGGCGGCCTCCTCTTTTATGTAGAACACACACATCCTCCCTTCCCCCTCCGTTCCACCCTCACAAAGAGGAGGTCAGAGGTCGGCTTCTTGGCGGCGGTTTCAAACACACGCACATCAAAGCGTTTTCTCTTCCATGTTGTCGGCACATGTCATTCCTTGACCCCGTCAGTGCTAGTCTATGTATTAATTGCGGGTGCGTTGTGTGTGTAACAATCTGAACCTGATCAAACGCACCTGAGCCTGTTTGTTCTCATTATGTCAGTGCATCAGGGGTCAGAGGTCAACCTCACTGTGATGTCATGTGACCTGTAGCTGCCACCTCTCTCTCTCCACAGGCCTATGGCTGGGCGCTCGAGGGTATGCGTCATCTAGCCGGCGTCAGTATGGAGGAGTGCACCCGGCCAGACAAATGCCAGGCTGTGATTGGCTGCCTAGAGGACTACCAGACTCTGCACCCACCAATCCCAGACTCCGATTTTCAGGAGATGAAGGCGGCGGCGGGTGAGCTGCGGGGCGAGCGAGGCCTCCGTCAGTGGAGCTTCGCCTGGTCCAAGTGTCAGGAGACCAAGAAGGTGTTTGACAGGAAGATGGAGGCGGCGATCAGGACACGAGACTCCGCCCAGAGACGTTGCTCTGACCCCGCCCCTATTAGAAGCTCCACCTCCTCCAGGAAGAAGCCGTCAGGACTCCGAAGGGTCTCCGAGACCTCCTGCCCCCTAGAGGACGCCACCACCTCCACACCTTCTCGTAACGCCTCCACCCTGCTCCCCCTCACCTCCTCACCCATCACCTCCACCCCCCCAGCACACACCGCTCCTCCAGCGGCTGTTCCGCAGCAGCTCCTCGGACGTGTCGTCAGTCCGGGTGGACGTCTGCTCCTCCAGTCCCAGCCTCCCCCGCCTCGACTCCCCCTCCCCTTCTTCCTCCTCTTCCTCCTCCTCCTCCTTCTCCGGCAGGCGGCAGCATCTTAGGAAAACTCAGAGCTTCGACTGCCCCTCCACCCCCGAGGCGCTGCGGTACGGGCCGTGTCCTCGCACCCTCAGCGAGCCGGTACGCAGAGGAAACATCGGCGTGTTCATCCGGGGCCTGGAGGTCAGCAGCAGCGAGGCGGCCGACCACACGCTCTGCCCCAGGACGCCTGCTCACAGCTGGGCAGGACAGGGACTCAGCCCCGGGACGCCCGGGACGCCGAGGACCATCGGCAGCCCCGCAGCTGACCCCCGACCCCGGGGAAGGTGGGTTATCTGCAGCAGGTGCAGGAAGTTACTTCACAATAAAAGTCTGTAAACATTTACAACTGAAGAATTTAATCAGAGAACTTACTGAATAAATAATAATAAGATAAGATAATAATACATTTTCCATGACAATGTTCAGCAGGAGAAATAAAGTGTGTTGACGTGTTGTTCCTCTGGTGTTTGTGCAGTAAGCTGCGTCACATCGTGGATGAGATGATCACCACGGAGCAGGAGTACGTGCGCTCGCTGCGATACATCATCCATCACTACTTCCCTGAGATGGACCGCGGCGACCTGCCTCAGGACCTGAGGGGGAAGAGATCCGTCGTCTTCGGGAACCTGGAGAAGCTTCTGGACTTTCACAGTCAGTTCTTCCTCCGAGAGCTGGAGTCCTGCTGGAAACATCCACTCAGAGTCCCTCACTGCTTCCTCCGACACGTAGGTCCCTGTGTGTGTGTGTGTCTCTGTGTGTGTGTCTCTGTGTGTGTGTCTCTGTGTGTCTCTGTGTGTGTGTGTCTCTGTGCTCATCCACATGTTGTTGTCGTTCACAGCAGGAACAGTTCGGTCTCTACGCTCTTTACAGTAAAAACAAACCCAAGTCTGACGCTCTGCTGTCCAACCACGGAAACTCCTTCTTCAGGGTGAGAACTCACAACGTGACCTTTGACCTCTGGCGTTGGATGACTCCCTCTGACTGACCTCTGACCTTTTCTCCTCCGCCCAGAGGAAGCAGGTGGAGCTGGGTGATAAGATGGACCTGTCGTCCTACCTGCTGAAGCCCATTCAGAGGATGAGTAAATACGCTCTGCTGCTCACCGACCTCATCAAAGAGGTGGGCGTGGCTCAGGAGGCGGAGCTTGGCGCCCTGCAGGAGGCCACCAAGATGGTTAAGTTTCAGCTTCGCCACGGAAACGACCTGCTGGCAATGGACGCCATCCGAGAATGTGACGTGAGTAAAGGTCTGGTCAGAGTCCGACCTGAACACCTGACTCAGTGTGACATCACTTCCTGATGATGACATCAGAGATGATGATAAATCAGACTCTGCAGAACTTCATGTAGAATCTTGATGTTTAAAGTTTCCTTCATCGTCACATGATCCAGTGAAAACACAAACTGGAGCTGATCACAGTCACTCCAGATGCTTTTATTTTGAAACTCTGCCTGGGCGTGGTTGCAGGTGAATCTGAAGGAGCAGGGTCAGCTGATCCGTCAGGAGGAGTTCACCATCTGGAGCGGCAGGAGGAAGTGTCAGCGCCACATCTTCCTGTTCGATGAGTTGGTTCTCTTCAGTAAACCCAAGAAGATGGAGGGAGGTCTGGACGTGTTCATCTACAAACACTCCTTCAAGGTAACGCCCACACGGAGCGAGTCACATGACCTCCACTCTGACCACAGGCTGAGCTGAACACCTGTTTGTCCTTCAGACCGCGGACGTGGGTCTGACCGAGTCCACGGGGGACAGCGGGCTCCGGTTTGAGATCTGGTTCAGGAGGAGGACGTCCAAGAACCAGAAGTTCATCCTCCAGGCCGGGACACCTGAGGTCAAACTGGCCTGGACCGGGGACATCGCCCGGATCCTGTGGACGCAGGCCAACAAGAACAAAGGTACAGAGAGAGAGGGGCGTTCAAGGTGCTCTGTGATGTCATCGTGTGAGGACTGGGATGCTGATCTGTGTGTGTGTGTCTGTGTGTGTCTGTGTGTGTCTGTGTGTGTGTGTGTGTGTGTGTGTGTGAAGAGATGCGTCTGAAGGAGATGGTGTCGATGGGAGTTGGTAGCAAACCGTTTCTGGACATTAAGCCGAGCGACGCCGCCATCAGTGACCGAGCTGTTCACTACATCATGAAGAGCCGAGGTAACGACACACACACACACACGCACACACACGCACACACTGTCCAGTCTCACACACACACACACACACTGTCCAGTCACACACACACACACACACACACTGTCCAGTCACACACATGTGTTCAGTAGAAGCTGATCAATGATCAATGTGTTCAGGTGCCAGGACGAGGGCGTCCATCGCCGTCTCCGCCTTCGACCACTCGAACCCTTTCAAGCGAGGGTCGGTGACCTCCGACCCCTCGACCTCGGGGCCTTCGTCCTCCGGTCTGCTGGGGCCGCTCAACCTGCACATGTTCAGGTACAACACACACCTGATGTTTAGTTTGAATTCAAACTTTATCGATGTCACACGTTTTCCTTTACACGCTTCTGCCCCCTCAGCCAAAACATGCCCCCCCCCACGCTGCCGACGGCTCCTTCACCACTTCCTGTATCGAGGAAGACGAGCAGGAGCACGAGACGAGCAGTCAGCCCTCCATGAGTATGTACAGTGTGTCGGCCATGTTGTTCAGAGATGTGTTTCTAACAGGAGGTATCACTACTCACAGATTCTCTCTCTCTCTCTCTCTCTCTCTCTCTCTCTCTCCTCTCCCTCTCTCTGTCTCTCTATCTCTCTCTCTCCCTCTCTCTCTCTCTCTCTCTCTCTCTCTCTCTCTCTGTCTCTCTCTCTATCTCTCTCTATCTCTCTCTCTCTCTATCTCTCTCTCCCTCTCTCTCTGTCTCTCTCTCTCTCCCTCTCTCTCTCTCTCTCTCTCTCCCTCTCTCTGTCTATCTCTGTCTATCTCTCTCTCCCTCCCTCTCTCTCTCTCTCTCTCTCTCCCTCTCTCTCTCTCTCTCTCTCTCTCTCTCAGCCACAGAGAGCTCAGGCTCGTCCTCTCGCTGCCTCTCCGGATCCACCGGCTCCGACAGCGGCTGCGTCTCCTCCCACCTGCAGGAGGCGCTGCCCGAGGAGCTGGGCCTCCCTGGCCGGCCCTCCTCTTCCTCCGACAAGCAGCACCTGAGCAGCCAGTACATTTCATCAGTGAGTACACGCACCACACACACACACTCTCCACACACACGATATGAGGCTCAGACGTTAACTGTTTCTGTTCGTCTTCAGAAAGCTGCAGCTGTCATCGGCCCGGCAACCGTTGTGTGATGTCGCTCGGCTGCAGCACGAACCTGTGAGTGTGTACTTCCTGTGTGACATCATCACTGTTCATCACATCAACCTACAGCCGCATGGAAAAGAAATGAATCACAATATAAAGTATAAAGTTCATGAATTGATCATGTGATTAATCTGTGTGTGTCTGTGTGTGTGTGTGTGTGTGTCTCCTGCAGGTTTGTGTTCTTCCTGCTGCAGTTTGACCGTAAAGTTTGAATGTTTTATTTATGTTTGAAGCTTCAGTCGTTTGTTCTGTAAATACGACGTAAGATTTTCAGTTTGTGAGCTGATCCAGGGTCTGAGTGAGTGTGTGAGTGTGCT
Source organism: Pseudopleuronectes americanus (assembly GCA_038501795.1). NCBI lineage: Eukaryota > Metazoa > Chordata > Actinopteri > Pleuronectiformes > Pleuronectidae > Pseudopleuronectes > Pseudopleuronectes americanus. Next base: position 233,840 of record JBAMIH010000029.1, on the reverse strand, counting down.
TGTGTGTGTGTGTGTGTGTGTGTGTGTGTGCTTGTGTGCGTGAACTGTTCCAGGATCAGCTGGACTCTGTACATGTGTGTAAATAAACCACAGCTGAGCATCTGCTGTCACTTTTCTTACTTGAATAAACCGATGACACGTTGTTGTCATCTCACGTTCGTCATGTGTGTGTTCAGTGACCCACTCACCGTCCCGCGCCGGAAGACGAAGAAGAAGAACAGAGTTTGGTCCTAAATTTAATTTCAAGTGATAAAAAGGTTTTAAATATTCGTACGTTTGATTATAGCTTCCGACGCCGTTTGATGTCACATGATCATTAATCAGAAATAATCTGATTCGTTAATGAAGTAAACAGCTGAAGGTTCTGTGGGATGATGTGGCCCCGCCCATCCCGGAGCAGAAGAAACACCCACTTCCTGGGAGCGCTGGGTGACGTCACTAGGATCTGACCTGAGGACCTGATACAACAGCTCCACCTGCTGGTCAAAGTTACACTGTGCACTTAGTGCAGGACGGAGGGGAGGAGTCAAAATTAGGTCACTCTCCTGCTCCTGATTGGTCCAGACTGGAGTGAGGAGGCGGAGCCACAGGACACCTTCCTCTGAACTTGTAAAGCAGCTTGTCACCGTCTGAAGATGTTTTAATAGTCAATTTTATTATTATAGTTTTTGTGGCTATGGAGAAAAACCCAGGATGATTGAGTGGCTGTGGATCTCAGCGCCACCTAGTGGGTCACAGTGGAAACAGGTGTGAGCAGGAAGGTCAGAGACTAATTGACAGATGATGAAGTTGATAGAAAAAGTATTTTATTTCATTTTTTGTACATTCAGTTGCAGTGACGTCACAAACAGGAAGTGGGGGTCAAAGGTCACCACCGCGATGATGATCGCAAACGTCCAGAGTGATTTCTTTTCACAATAAAAGCTTCCGGTAAACTTCACTCCAAGAAAAACACGTAAATCTTCATAAGACATTTTTGCATAGAATAGTTAACGAGTGAAAATAAAAACATTCAAACAAATTAAAAAACGAACTGAACAAGTTTTATAATGAAACAGAAAATAATCAGTAAAAGAGAAAAAGCTGAAATGAACCAGATTCTTATCGATCAGCTGATTATCATCAAACAGTTTTTAGACTTATTGATACAAGTCTTAATTTTTAACTTTTTCATTTCACAGAAAAAAACACTGAAGAACAAAATAAAAGTTAAAAAAATAAAATATATTCTGTTTTGTTTCTTATAAAAACATGAACAACATAAACGATGGTTATTGAAGTCGGCAGCTGAAGATTAGAATAATGTATTAGAAATACAAAATACTTGTGAATTCTTAATGAAAGACAAGTATTAGTGTTTTTTTAAATAATATCAGGTTGATAGATGTTTTAATAATACTGATCAGCTTGATTGATATTTGACCTTGATGAAAACGAGTTGATAGAAACATCATGAAAAAATAGAAAGAGCAGCAGGACGCGAGTTAATAAAGACAATAAGATGATTGATAATATAATTGATGAATAAAATAACTGATTAATAATCGAACTGGTTTATAGTTTATCATTGATGAATAATAAGACTAATAATAATAATACTGCTGCAGTGAGTCTGTAAACACGTCACACAGTTCAACACATTCATATGATTTAAATTCCTTCAGTCACATGACGACAGTAAAATAAAAAAGGTTGATGATGAAGATGAATCATTCCAATCATATCATCATCAATAATTATTGATTAATTAATAAAGTTATCATCGTCATGACAACGCAGTTTTAACTTTTCTGTTGACATTTGAATCCTTCATCTGCTTCAGTCCTCGTTTCTTTTTATTATTAATTCTTCACTGTTCTCTCTTCAGTCTGTTCATTATATATGAATACAAATGATCTAACTATGAATATGTATATTAGCATAACTTTTATTTTATAAATTTAGTTGTCAAAATATGTTTGACTCAAATAAAAAAATGACTGATTAATAAATCAGAACTTTTAACCTTAGTTTATTTTGTTTTTAGTTTTCTATATTTTCCTAAATTAATTTTAAATTATCTACTTCTGTTTTTCTAAATTTTTATTTTTCTGAAACATAACTGATTTAACTTCAACCCAAAGACTTTAAAAGTAAATGATCATACTTTTTCATAATTTTATAAAAATTATAAATATAATTCAAAGTTTATATAAGTGTGGAGTAAAACATGAATAGAATCTATAAAATGATTTTCTGATCCTTTAAGGCTTCGATCTTTGAAAAATAAATTCAGTGCTGAAACTTTTAAACTCTGAAAGAAAATAATATTAAAACATGAAAACTTCAAACAAAGCTCTGCATCTTCATCATCCTCCTCATCGTCACTTACGTTCTCTCTCTTTACAAACTCTTCTTCACCTGAGAGAGCGACGAGGAGGAGGAGCCTGTTTAGTTCTTCATGTTTCCACAGTTCTGATGTTCCTCCTGCTGAGGAGGAGGAGGAGGAGCAGGAGCAGGAGGAGGAGGAGAGGAGGAGGAGGAGGAGGAGGAGGAGGAGGAGGAGCAGGAGGAGCAGGAGGAGGAGCAGGAGGAGGAGGAGGAGGAGGAGGAGGAGGAGGAGGAGGAGCAGCAGGAGCAGGAGGAGGAGGAGCAGGAGGAGGAGGAGGAGGAGGAGCAGGTAGCAGGAGCAGGAGCAGGAGCAGGAGGAGGAGGAGGAAGAGGAAGGGGTTCCATCTACAGCAGTGAACACCTGAAGAAACTCTTTTTGGAGCGAGACTCTGTGATCTTCACTGGACCAGCGCCACCTGGTGGGTTATTGTCGTTCTACAGGAAGAAGAAGGAGTGAGAGAAGTTTGTTTAGACTCATTATTCTTCATCACTTCATTTATCACAAAAATACCATAAATCATAAAACTGTCATAAACTGTGACGTCATGAAAGTCTCACAGTTGAGTACGTTTTAAAATCAGTCACAGCAGTTTGTCATGAGAACGGGTCAAAGGTCAGATTGTTGTTTGTCAGGATCAGAATTAAATCCTCAGGTGAACTGATGAAGATGAAGATGAAGATGAAGATGAAGATGAGATGACGACCTTGATCTTTAATGGACTCACCATCTTTCTGTTCAGTCTCATCATGATGTCTCTGGCGAGTGTGAAAAAGCCCTGAAGACATAAAAACACATTAGTGAGTGTGTGTGTGTGTGTGTGTGTGTGTGCGTGTGTGTGTGTGTGTTGTGTGTGTGTGTGGTGTAGACATATGGTAAATCGTATATTTAACGTGTGACTGATAAATGATGAAGATCAGAACTCACCTCCTCCACGTTGATGCTGGACTTTGCGCTGGTTTCTAGAAACTTGATTCCATAATCGATCGCCAACTGAACCAGAGAGAAAGTCACGTTTGATATTATCTTATTAAAACATTTCACTTGTTAATTATGAATCCACCAGTTTATGTTAAGCTCAGTTAGAATCTGCTGAGTCACCTTCTCCCCTCGTTCTCTGGACACTTGTCTCTTGTCGTTCATGTCACATTTGTTTCCCAGAACCATTCGCTCCACGTCCGAGGAGGCGTGCTGGACAACAGACACAAATATATAATACACAATATAAATATGATAAATATATGTTATTAAATATAATAAATGTATTATTATACATATATGAAACATATCATGTTTTCTATGACACTCAGTGGCGTCAACCTCCTGCAGAAAAAACAACGTTAAAAATATATAAATGATCCCATGCAACGACATGATGTCACTTCCTCCTCACGTTTCAAAACGGCTCTTCCCATTGGCTCACTGAAATGACCCCGCCCCCTCCCCCTCACCTCCTCAATGTTCCGGATCCAGTTCCTGATGTTGTCGAAGGACTTCTCGTTGGTGATGTCATAAACCAGCATGATGCCCTGAAACACAGCGGACAGGAAGTGACATCAGAACAGGAAGTGACATCAGAACAGGGAGTGTTGGTCCCGTGTTTATAGAAACTGAACCAATCAGCTTCAGTTTGTCTGAAGATAAAAAATCATCACAGACTATTTAGAAGTGACTTGTACTGTGGTTAAAGTCATCAAACACACTCATCAGATTCATCATAGTCATCAGACTCATCACACTCAACGTCTCAGTTATAGATATAGATCTATATATATATATATATATCAGTAGAATGTGTATATATGAGGTGCTGAGGAAGGGGCGTGTCTTACCATGGCTCCTCTGTAATAGGCTGTCGTGATGGTCCTGAACCTCTCCTGACCCGCCGTGTCCCTGAGGAAACAGGAAGTAGACCGTGGTCAGTTCGACCAATCAGCATCATCATCAGAGAGTGTGTGTGCGCTTGTGTTTCTATAGTTGTCAAAACCATCGTTGTGAGGACATTTTGGTATTAGGGTCTGAATTAGGTTTATGTGTGTGTGTGTGTGTGAGCTGTGTGTGTGAGTGTGTGTGTGAGTTCCACACTCACCATATCTGAAGTTTGATTTTCTTTCCCTCAAAATCTATCGTCCTGATTTTAAAATCAATTCCTGAAAGAGACAGAAGCGAGTGTCAGGTCACATGATGATCAACCAACAGTTTCAGCTCAGTAGCGCCCCCTGTGTACAGAGTCAGTTAACTCCACCCTGCTGGAGGACTGAGGTGCGTTTGTTTTGTAGCTCTGCAAGTTACATCTTTCAGCTGAGTGGGCGTGTCTCTGCAGGAGAAACAGGAAGTCAAAATATTTTTAACCAATGACTTCCTGCTGCGGAGAGAAAAGCTCAGTTTTCTTCCATCACTCCTCCCTCTCACCCTCCACTCCTCACTCCTCACTCACTCCTCCATCACTCCTCCCTCTCCCCTCACTCCTCACTCACCTCCTCCATCACTCATCCCTCTCCCCTCACTCCTCCCTCTCCCCTCACTCCTCACTCACTCCTCCATCCACTCCTCCCCTCTCCCCTCACTCCTCCTCCCTCCTCCCCTCACTCCTCCCCTCTCCTCCTCCCTCACTCCTCCATCACTCCTCCCCTCCTCCCCTCACTCCCTCACTCACTCCTCCATCACTCCTCCCTCTCCCCTCACTCCTCACTCACTCCTCCATCACTCCTCCCTCTCCCCTCACTCCTCCACTCCCTCACTCCTCCCTCCACTCACTCCTCCCTCTCCCCTCACTCCTCCCTCCTCCTCCCTCACTCCTCCTCCTCCTCCTCCCTCTCCCCTCACTCCTCCTCACTCCTCCCTCTCCCCTCACTCACTCCTCATCCTCCCTCCCCTCACCTCCATCCTCCTCTCCCTCACCCTCCCTCCCCTCACTCCCCCTCTCCCTCACTCCTCACTCACTCCTCCATCACTCCTCCCTCTCCCTCACTCCTCCCTCTCCCCTCACTCCTCCCTCTTGCCTCCTCACTCCTCCATCACTCCTCCCTCTCCCCTCACTCCTCACTCACTCCTCCATCACTCCTCCCTCTCCCCTCACTCCTCACTCACTCCTCACTCACTCCTCCCTCTCCCCTCACTCCTCATCAGCTCCATCATCACCATGACGCTAACGTCTGAGTTCCTCTTCTTCACGTCTCAGTTGTTGAACTGTTTCATTTCTTCTGTTCAATACGAGACAACAGTGACGTCACAATGATTTGATTTATTCTTTATAATAACTAATCATAATTTTTACTTTCAATTATTTAATCAGTTACTGCTCCGTTAATGATCAATGTTCTGTGTAGAGGCACAGATGATGTATCAGATTACTTTAGATGTATCAGATTACTGCAGCTGTATCAGTAACAGTTCAGGATCTACGCGGCGGTGGCGAGTTGAATTCCCGGCGGTCGATCAGTCCCTGAGACGTCATCGCTCTGACAGCTTCGGCGCTGAGAGACACTTCCTGACAGGAAGCGTGATGTCACAGTGAAGCAGCTCAGGTTTCCTGTTTGGGCGGCGGCTGACAGCAGGTCACGGTGCCCATGTCTCCACCCACAGGAGGAAGTGACCTCACAGCTCCACAGGAAGTCACCACTTCACTGCTGCGTTCACTTCACGAGTTTTATCACAAACAGTTTTCACTCTGTTGTTGTGTTAAACAGGTGAAGAGGTGAAAATGTGCTGAAGGTAAATTAACACTTAAGAGTTCCGACTTGTGAACTCAGGGAAACTTCATCCCCCCCGACTTCCAGGAGAAGCAGATGTCTGACACAACGATGGCGGCTCTCAGGAGACATGGAGACTGAAGCTGAGGCTCGTTGACCCTCTGTCGGAATATTAAAGTCAAATCAAATGTTTAATGCGTCTGTTTCCTCAGGAGCTGTTTCCCTGCTCTTTGTGTTTCTGTATGAACGGAGCTGCTCAGGTCACGAGATAAAAATAAACATCAGCTTCTCACGGTCGGACATGTTTGTTCGTGTTTGTCGTCACCGTGCAGTGGAACACCTGGACGCTTCAGATTCAGCTAAATGCTAATATGCTAACATCAACTGTTTCAGTAAAACTGGAACAGACACACACTCACACACACACACACACACACACACACACACACACACACACAGTGTCCTCACTACTATGATATTAACTTCAAACTGGTCCTCTCAAAGACAGGAGTACAAGCACACACACACACTCAGAGGTCAGCTGACCCCGCCTCCTGCTGACAGAGCGGCCTCTGTCCACAGCAGCAGAGGAAGTGGGAGCTCATTAACTTTCACACAGACCAGTGGCTGAACTGGGAGAAATGTGACATGATGTCGCTGTGATGTCACTGTGATGTCACTGTGGTGAAGCAGGCGGACGAATAACTGTAAGTCTGACAGGTCAGGAGACTCCGCCCACTCCGACACAGGTGAGACAGGTGACCCTGCAGCTGTGGAGTCAGGATCCATGAACAAGATGGCCGACCACTAAACTGAACCTGAACCAGGTCCGACCCTGAACCAGGTCCGACCCTGAACCAGGTGTGAACCAGGTGTGAACCGGAGCCAGATCTGAGCCTTCACTCCTCACAGGAACGGTCCTCACTGAGATAGGAACTCAGACCCTCACACACACACAGGGAGGAACAGTGACAGCGTTGAGAGACAAAGACGATCTCACTTCCTGTTTCCACCAGAGAGACAGAGGAGCTACACACAGGAAGCACTGTGTGTGTGTGTGTGTGTGTGTGTGTGTGTGTGTGTGTGTGTGTGTGTGTGTACCTGTACGTCGATCAGAGGACCTGTGACAGCCTTTAACACATTAAGGACATTTCCCCCTGACGGGGACATGAAGACCCTCAGTGACTGGACATACAGACCTTTGTGCTGATGTGTCATTCGGGGTCAGAGTACAGTTGTGATTGTGGAGTGTCTCAGGTTCCCGCCCATACACGCCCTCAACCAATCAGGAGTCAGTCTCAGCTGTCAATCATGACGTCTCAGCATGATTGACACTCGGACAAGATAAGAATCCATCTTTGACAAACATGAGTTTTCTTCTACTTTGATTTTCTCAGTTTGGTCCATGTCCCCTCTGCTAACATGGAGGGGGCGTGGCCTGCAGCCGGACACCAGGGGGCGATCCAGATGTTTGAGCTCCACCTGCGGGAGCTGACTCCATCTTTACAGTGTGAGTGACAGGTCATCGATCAGCTGATCAGAGCTGGACCAGATGTTGGTGTCATAGTGAAACACACACACACACAGTCACACACACACAGTCACACACACACACACACACTGTCACTCACTCACCGATCGTGGAGATGAACGTGGTGTTGAACGCGTCCTCGCTGAACCGGAACAGGAGGCAGGTCTTACCGACGCCGCTGTCCCCGATCAGCAGCAGCTTGAACAGATAGTCGTAGGTCTTCGCCATCCTCCCGAGCTGTCCCGGTGTTTCCGGTAACGGAGCCTGCTCACGGTGTCCGGGCCTCTGCTCGACCCCCCTCTGGTTCCGGACTGGTCTCTGGTTCCGGACTGGTCTCTGGTTCCGGACTGGTCTCTGGTTCCGGACTGGACTCGGGTTCCGGGCTGGTCTCCACTGACACGGACCCAGGAGCAGGAAACGGTTCCGCCTCAAGCTGACTGGAATACACCCACTACACATCCGGAGTACAACTTTCAAAATAAAGCTCTGTACTATGTATCGCTATATTAACTAATTTAATCTGCATCATCACTTCGTATTTACATAATATTTAGTGTATGTGACCATCAACTGCTATAACTTGTAATTATATAATTTAAATCATGTTTGATTCATCGATAATTTCATCTGTTATTATTTTGTGTCAGTTACTTCCTGTATTCAGCCACTGACACAGTAAGTCCAGTGTGATGGAATCACGGGCTTTTATTTCTTATGTGAGTCAACAGTTTCCGGTCTGTCATCTCCAAGCTTGGCGCGTGCAGGGGGCGTGGTGCTGTGACGTTGATTCTCGGTGTGCGCGCGTGTGTGTTATAAACTCGAATCTAATGGAAACGTCTTTGAAACGTTGATAAATCACATGAAACTCAGATGAATCCAAACACACAGAATCACAGAGGAACCGGCTGTGGAGTTGATTAAAGGTCAAAGGTCACCTCCCTACTGACTGACAGATCTGTTCAGGTCGGGACTCTGATCATGTGACAGAAGTTTCTAACGAGTAGCACTAGGGCCTTCGCACTGTCACTGCTCGGGCCCTGATTATAATGTACATTCAGACCAAAAAAAACAAACCTCACGCTCATCAGCTGCAGTGTCTGAAAAGCCCTTTTTATTTGAGTGAACACGTTAAAGCAGCGACGCTTCATGATTGCTGATATGAAACATCTTTCATATATAAAGTTCATATTTCTGAGTGAACCTGAACAGAGCAGCTCCACGGTAACAGGAAGTAGAAACAATAAATAAGTCAAACTGCAGCAGAGTTAAAAAAATAGTAAATATCCGGAGTGTCAGGACGACAGAGGCAGACTAAAGATATCAATATTATGATCCATAATTATTACTGAAATTAGTTATTTCAGAGTTGGTCAAGTCAAACTTGTGCGTGTTTCAGAGAATGTTTCATCATGTGACTCACACAGCTTCCTGCAGAAGCCCCGCCCCCTCCACATTATCATCACAGGTACAAACAGGTAAACAGGTGAAACCGCCACTGGCCCGCAGCAGAGACACAACCAGCCAGCAGGGGGAGCAGGGGGGACAAGGGGCGGGGCCTGTGATGGAGCTGGTTCTGGTGGGCGGAGACTCGGCAGTCCTTAGTCCAGATCCTGAACACGTCGGCAGATCTCCGCCGTGAACTCTGAGCACTTTGAGGTTCCTCCGAGGTCTCCAGTGAGAACCTGAGAAACAGAGAGCCTTCATCAGTCAGGTCGCCATCATCATCATCATCATCATCATCATCATGAGGGTTTCCATAGTAACAACTCTGTGGTAGACTGACTACAGGATGAGTGACAGGCCTGATGACCCTCACACAGCAGAAACATGTGTCATGTGATCTACACGTCAATCACATGATCGTGGGTTAACCACTCCTCTGCCGCTCACCTTCTTGTCTCTGATGGTGTCGAAGCAGGCCGTCTGGATCTTGTTGCCGTAGGAGTGGAGACCCATGTGACGCAGCATCATGACGGCGCTGAGCAGCAGGGCGGTGGGGTTCGCCATGTCCAGCCCGGCGATGTCAGGGGCGGTGCCGTGGACCTGAAGAACACAAACACGCTCAGACACAGATCGCGGCTCAGTTCTGTGGGTTGGAGCCGTGACATCATCAATCGTCTTCGGTCTCATGAGTTTGTTCCTTTAAACTTTATTAAAGAGAAAACGCACCGATTCAAATATGGCGACTCCGTTGGCGCCGATGTTCCCGCTGGGCGTGACCCCGAGTCCTCCGATCAGCCCGGCACACAGGTCACTGAAACACAGACCCCTCCTCCAGGTTAACGTCCTGCGCTCACGTCCTCCCACACGTCCCAGTCTCATGCAACCAGTAAACACTCACCTCAGAATGTCTCCGTACAGGTTCGGCATCACCAGGACGTCAAACTGGGTCGGATCCTGAACCATCTGAAAGACGCAGAGGGACGAGGACGTCAGGACTCGACTCAGAGACACTGATCCTGATCGAGTTTAGTTTCATCACAGAGGCTCAACAACAGATTCTGTTCCTCTTCTGTTTTCTCTCACACTTTGAGCTGATCTTTATAAAAACCTGCTGAATTCATATTTATGTTCCTGGATTAACAGGGCGTCGCCTTTTCTGCAACAAGGAAGTTCTAAAAATACTGTGTTGTGCGATAATCTGCAGGAAGAACTTCTCTACTGTGAGTGTGTGTGTGTGTGTGTGTGTGTGTGTGTGTGTGTGTGTGTGTGTGTGTGTGTGTGTGTGTCTGCTCGTGTTTGAATACATTTCTCATAAACTCTGAATCAACAAACAATAAAATAAACGTCAGCTCTGGTCCATCACTAAAACAATGAAGTTAAAGGACAATGTGAATCGATTATGTTCATTCTGTCACCGGTGCAGAGACAGAACATGAGTCATAATTGAAGCATGTGAATTTACATTGAGACAAACTGTGTCCAGGTACATCTCAGTGAACTTGATGTCTTTGAAGGTCTCTGCAACCTCACGACACTTCCTGAGAAACAGACCATCTGACATCCGCCTGAGAGAGAGAGACAGAGACAGAGAGAGAGAGACAGAGAGAGAGACAAACAAAGAGAGACAGAGAGAGAGAGAGAGAGACAGAGAGAGAGAGAGAGAGACAGAGACAGACAGTTACTAACACAGACACGATGAGACTCTCAGAACTGAAGCTTTCTCCGTGAGGACAGTGAACGCAGCACAGTCACATGATGTCGTCTCTGGTCTTTTGAACGTCTGAATCTAATCACCGAGACATGTTGGATTTAGAAGGTCTGAGTCGATCAGCTGGTTTCAGACGTGACCTGTGGATACGGGTGTTTACACGCAGATCACAGGATCTGGATCTGTGGAGTCCAGTGCTGGTCTGAGAACAGCGTCATGGACACAAACTGTCACAGTCCTAATTCTCAGCAGTTAGGATCATTACTGATTGTCTTCTGTCCTGTGTCTACTGTCCCCTTCCCCGTGTCCTTTGACCCCTAGAATATAATGAATACACTACATGTCATTTCCATCATGTCCTTCAGCTGGAAGGCGTGTGACTGGCTGCTGGCCCGGACCCAGAGGGACTCACATGATGTTGGCCTTGTGGACGGCCGTCACGCTGCTCCTCTGGTTGTTCCTGGCGTATTCGAAGGCGTACTCAGCGATGCGTCTGCTGGCGTCCTCGGTGATCAGCTTGATGCTCTGAACCACGCCGTCCACGATCTGCAGCAGCAAAGAGACAGACGTGTTCAGATCCACACGCACCAGACGTCCCGCCTCCAACACGTCCACACTGTCTCAGAGCGATGTGGACATGACGCTCACGGTGTGGGGACTTCACTGAACCACAGGTCCTCAGAACTCTCACAGCTGATTGGACTGGAACTAATGTCCTCGTACGAACGTCCAGTAAATGATTCAAGCTGCTTGAAGCTTTGGATTCACAGCTGAATAATAACTTTGTGTTTTAAATAGTTAAATATATTTGACTTTAGATTTATATAAAGTTACACAGATGAACACTGTGGATTTTAGACATTACATACACACATTTTCCTCTGACATCACGCTTAGAGGCGGGACACTCAAACACAGGATGATGTCATGCAGCCTGAAATCTGACCAATCGTTTTGATATTACTGGTTCCTGACTGATCTTTCATGTCCTGTGACTTCATGCCCCCCCCCCTCCCCCTCCATATATGATGTCAGAGGAAAGTGGCCACAGAGCAGGAGAAACATTTCGATGAAGGTTGGTGATGTCACAGAAGTGATGAGTGAAGAGAGGAAGGAAGAATCACAGAAACCAAACGGAAGGAAAATGAGTTCATCACGGATCAACGTGAGGAACGAGTGGACTGTCAGCTGATCTGAAACCAGTTAACTCGCTAACGCTAACAGTTTCTGCCCGTCTCCAGCCTTTGTGCTAGGCTAGGCTAAGAGTTTCTCCCTGCTGCCAGTCTTTAAGTTAAGCTCGACTAACAGTCTAGTCTATGAAGTGGATTAAATCCAGATGTGAGCTGACAGTGAGAACTGATGCACATCAGGAGTGGGCGGGGTCAACAGGTGACGTTCAGGAAGCGGATATAACTGAGCTGCTTCCTCCTTCTTACCCTGAGGACGAACCTGAGCAGAGCTCCGCCTGCAGCAGCAAGTTGACCTACAGGGACACAGGTGAGGAGGGCGGGGACACCGTCATCACTACATCAGACTGACACCTGATCACAGAGTCACAGACTGACACCTGATCACAGAGTCACAGACTGACACCTGATCACAGAGTCACAGACTGACACCTGATCACAGAGTCACAGACTGACACCTGATCACAGAGTCACAGACTGACACCTGATCACAGCGTCAGTTGTCCACCAGGACGCAGGGTTTGGATCCAGGATCTGATTTAGAGACCGACTGATTCATCAAGCGGCCAAAAACCTCATCTCAGGTGATCCTGATCATATCCCCAGATATTCAAACGACTTTCTGAGAACCTTTATTGACAGTTTCCTCTTGAACAGTTTGAACTGTAAATAATATGATGTTTATTATTGGGTGAACTGACCCTTTAACATCTGTTGAACTCTGACCTCTTGTCACATGATGTGTGGTCCACTCACCACGTGTTCGATGCCGCTGTACTCGCCCTCAGTGTTCTCTCTGATGGTGACCAGGTTGACGTCAGTGTACGGGGTCTTGTAGCCCTCGATGGAGACGCAGGGGCGCACGTTGGCGTAGAGGTCAAAGGTCTTCCTGAGCAGCAGGTTCATGGAGGGGTGACCTGCAGCGATGGGCGTCTTCAGGGGTCCTGCAGGACAAAAGGATTCAACTGATGAGGATTCAACCAAAAAAAACAAACGTCCTGAAGGTCGAGCACGCGGCGTCCACTGACCCTTCAGTCCGATCTTGCTCTTGTCCATCGACTCTTTGGCATCAGCAGGAATCATCCACCTCCCACCCGGCCCCTTGATGGCCGTCACGTTGCGCTCCTCCCAACTGATCGGCGCCTGAACAAAAACACACAACAGCTGATGGTCGCACGTCTGGACAAAAGAAGAGAAACGTCTCTGATTCACTCACCTTAGCTGCCTCGAAGATCTTCATCACAGACGCAGAGATCTCTGGTCCAATCCCGTCGCCCGGAATCAGAGTGACCGTCTGCATCTGAGCAGGGAGAGAGAGAGAGACAGAGGGAGGGACAGAGAGAGAGAGAGACAGAGGGACGGACAGAGACACGGACAGAGGACAGAGAGAGAGAGAGACAGAGGGACGGACAGAGAGAGAGAGACAGAGGGACGGACAGAGAGAGACAGAGGGACGGACAGAGAGAGAGAGAGACAGAGGGACGGACAGAGAGAGAGAGAGACAGAGGGACGGACAGAGAGAGACAGAGGGACGGACAGAGAGAGAGAGACAGAGGAACGGACAGAGTGAGACAGAGAGAGACAGAGAGACAGAGGGACGGACAGAGTGAGACAGAGAGAGAGAGGGACAGAGACAGATCTTTGGTCAGCTACTCATCCTGACGTCCAAATGAACAGTTTGAAGTAAAACCATGAGATTGTAAAAAAAGATGGACGTTAAGCTGAGGACTCAAGTAACGACTTTGCACAACACACAGACACACACAGACACACACACACGAGATGAGAAGTTCAGTGTAGTCGGGTTTCACAGGGACTTCACTCAGCATGTGTCTGTGTGTGTCCCTGTGTGTGTGTGTGTGTGTGTGTCTGTGTGTGTGTGTAGGGTTGACCCTGAAATACTCACCCCTCTGGAAAAGGAAGCTGAGGACAGAGCGGGTCTCCTCACCGCACCCCCCACCACCTGGGACAGCTAGAGGACACAACAGAAGGTCACTTCAACACACACCAGGCCCAATAAGCTCACACACACTCTTACTTTCTCACTCCCTTTCTTTCTCTCTCTCACTCACACACTCTATTAAATAATTAACAGAGGGTAAATTAAAGTGTCCTGCTCGTGAGCACGTGACTGAAGCAGCGTCACACTCGACCACAGCTCGTGTCACTTTTGACCTTGGTGGAAACAGTCACTGGTTTTCACTCCTCGTTCATTTGAATGTTCTTCACTTTCTTTACTGGTGGAAACTTCTCAGGTTCTGAATCACAGTGAATCATTAATACAAATTAAAAGACTGTTCTGTTTACATCTCCTCGTGGTTCTGTGTGTCTGGATCACTATGGATCGTGACCCACTCTGTTTCCATCAATGAGCAGTTTACTTTATAAATCAAGTCTGTGACGGACATCCTACTCGCGCCGAACCTTGCACGTGGACCCGACCTGAGCTGTGGAGCTCTGACGTGGTTTCTCGATCTCTGGATCGAGTCTAAAATACAGAAGAGTCTTGAATTCATAGTTTTCTAAACGCGGTTTGGTGCCGGTGTCTCAGTCCGCCCCCGCAGCCCGAGCGGCACCGGGAGGCTCCCCGCTGTCACCGGGGAGCCTCCCGGTTCACCGGAGACGGGCTCCCCGGTGACAGTGGGACGCTCCGTGACGACCGAGCACTGACATGCGGATAAAGTGGAGGGCGTCCCGGTGAGAAGGAGGACAGTCCCGCGGAGGTTCGACCCGCACCGACTGAAGGACACACGGCTAAGCTGCTAGCTGCTAGTTGCTAAGTTGCTAGCGGCTAGATGCTAACAGCTGTGATTACAGGAGTGTGAGATAAGAACCCATGTTCCCAGTGGAAACCAGTCTGCAGATCCCACTCACGCACCAGTTCACACCGGTTCCACTGTCGTTCACCACGTTCACTCGCTCATTTCACTCAGTTTCTCACCATTGACCTCCACGCGCTGCCAGCCATTCTGTTCACTGGGACAAAGATCCTGGGACTGACACAGAGCTGCCACTCCGACAGTCTCCTCCCAGCACAACCAGTGAGGGTGTCACACCAGTAGGGATCCGATCAGATGAAACCACAGGATCTCTGCAGGTGGAAATCATTCTCACACTTTAAAGGAGAAACTGAGAAATAAACACAAAACATGTATTGTTTATTTTATTATCAACAATTAACATTTTGTTTTGTTTGTGAAAATGTGATTTTGTGAAGTAACCAGTAAATAAAGCTTAAAGATAAATGAAGTGTAGAAACATTTTGAATCTAGAATATGAAATATAAATAAATTATTGTGTATTTATGTGTAGATCTGCATGCAGCAGGATGGGATCATATATAAAGAAATAGAGGTGAGGAAGAACTGGTTATTTTCCATCGCTGGTTAAATGGATAAAAACATTATTGACAGAGCTCAGATTTTTGTTTGTGTCATTTTGATTTTCATACACTGTCAACTTTATTTAATATTATTCATCCTAATTATTACATTCTTATGTGAAATTTAACACTAAATTAAATTTAAAATCACTGATTTTGATTCGCGGGACCTTGCTGTGATTCACCTGTGATACAATAGACGATCTTTGGTGCACAGCGGAAGTGGATGACGTCTTCACCTGCAGGCTGACGTGATTACCTTCTATCTGTTTATAGTAATATTTTTGTAGAATTGTGTAATTATTTGAAATGTTTTGATCCTGTGTAAATCTATATATTATATGTATATAACACAAAAAGCCTGTATAATATTATTGTGCTATTAAATCGTTTTGATTATCATGTGACCGTTGAAGGTTTTAACTTTTGGCTGAGACTGAGAAGACAAATTAATAAATAAAACGACATAAAATAAAAATATGAATCATTTTAATTTCAGCCAATTAAATTGTATCTGTAAGAAGATGAAATAAATCCATTTAAATCAAAGATATTAAATGACGGGTACATCCTCTGTGCTGCTTTCAAGAGCACTCAGGGATCTTTCGTGACGCCATAAAACATGATTTTTGGCCTCTCTATTGATAAATTCAGTTTCATATAGAATTTCCTTGTATGTAATATGAAGTAACTGGGACCCACACTGGTAACTTCAGTGGGAATTTCACTTTCTCCCGTTTGAAGCAGATATTTGAATAGAAAGTTATGTTTTACGATGAGCACCTGAACACATCAGGCTGCTCCCTGTATCTCCTCCTCTGCAGCTCAGAGTCCGAGACGACCAGGACCATACCCGGACCAGGACCAGGACCAGGACCATACCCGGACCAGGACTAGGACCATACCGGGATCAGGACAAGGATCTTATCTGGACCAGGACCAAGATCACATCTGGACCAGCACCTGGATCAATTCCGGACCAAGACCAGGATAACACCTGGAACAGGAAGATTAACCCCAGACCAGGAGGATTAAACCCAGACCAGGAGGATAAGAACCAGACCAGGAGGATTAGATCCAGTCCAGGAGGATTAAACCCAGACCAGGAGGATTAGATCCAGTCCAGGAGGATTAGAACTAGACCAGGAGGATTCGATCCAGACCAGGAGGATTAGAACTAGACCAGGAGGATTCGATCCAGACCAGGAGGATACGATCCAGACCAGGGGCGGATGTGTGAGGACCAGCTGCTGGATGGTCTGAGATCAGCGGGGGACCAGTGAGATGCAGCGGTGTGATGCAGCGGTGTGATGGGACAATTAGTCCAGCACGATGGGAAACAAACAGACAACCTTCACCGACGAGCAGCTGGAGGCTTATCAGGTGACTGCTTCAGATTAGACCCAGTTTACAGATATCACACGGTGTTCACACACAACACACAGACTACACCCAGTTACACTGTGTTTATATATAGATTAGTGTTTTATAGATTACCTTTACACCCAGTCTACACAGATAACACAGAGTCTACACAGTTTACATAGATTGCACCGTGTTTAGACAGATTCCAACGTGTTAACATATATTACATAAAATTACATAAATTACACCATGTAAACACAGATTACACCGTGGTAAAATTAAATATATTACACTGAGTTTACACAAATCACACCATGTTTATACAGATTAAACAGATAACAAAGATTACAATTTGAACATGGGTCAATCCCAAAAACACAATCAAATCCATCTAATCAGAGAAACATCTAAATAACAATCTACGATTGATCAGAGGATATGTGTAGGGATCCAAACAGATTACAACAGATTAGATTTGAGCAAATCAGATTAGAATAGGACAGAGGAGAACAGAAGAAATTACATTAGAATCTAACAGACTAGAGGAGACCAGATTTGAACCGGACATATTCCAACAGAACAGTTTAGAACAGAACAGTTTAGATCAGAACCTGATAGATTAGGACAGAACAGGAGAGATAAGAGCAGATTCCAGATGAGAAGAGAACACAAGAGATGATCACGTTGCAGAGACAGTCTCTGATTGGCTGAGCTCCAGTCTCTCGACATCCTGATGTTGACTGATGATGTGAAAGAAGATCCTCCCTGAGGATCAGCTGCTCTGTGACTCACTGTGGCTCCAGCACCTCCATCTGTTTGTTTACATGTTTTTTTATATGTTTGTTTACATGTTTGTTTATAGGACTGCACCTTCTTCACCCGGAAAGAAATCCTGCGGTAAGTTATCAACATGTTCATCTCACGAATCTCACAAACACCATCAGGCCAGAGACGACTTCCTGGAGGGAGGCTGGTGGACAGAACAGGAGCTGATCACAGCCAGTTCAGATGCTTTTATTGTGACAGAACAGGAGCTGATCACAGCCAGTTCAGATGCTTTTATTGTGACAGAACAGGAGCTGATCACAGTCAGTTCAGATGCTTTTATTGTGACAGAACAGGAGCTGATCACAGTCAGTTCAGATGCTTTTATTGTGATGACAGGAGCTGATCACAGTCAGTTCAGATGCTTTTATTGTGACAGAACAGGAGCTGATCACAGTCAGTTCAGATGCTTTTATTGTGACAGAACAGGAGCTGATCACAGTCAGTTCAGATGCTTTTATTGTGACAGAACAGGAGCTGATCACAGTCAGTTCAGATGCTTTTATTGTGACAGAACAGGAGCTGATCACAGTCAGTTCAGATGCTTTTATTGTGACAGAACAGGAGCTGATCACAGCCAGTTCAGATGCTTTTATTGTGACAGAACAGGAGCTGATCACAGTCAGTTCAGATGCTTTTATTGTGACAGAACAGGAGCTGATCACAGTCAGTTCAGATGCTTTTATTGTGACAGAACAGGAGCTGATCACAGTCAGTTCAGATGCTTTTATTGTGACAGAACAGGAGCTGATCACAGTCAGTTCAGATGCTTTTATTGTGATAGAACAGGAGCTGATCACAGTCAGTTCAGATGCTTTTATTGTGACAGAACAGGAGCTGATCACAGTCAGTTCAGATGCTTTTATTGTGACAGAACAGGAGCTGATCACAGTCAGTTCAGATGCTTTTATTGTGACAGAACAGGAGCTGATCACAGTCAGTTCAGATGCTTTTATTGTGACGGAACAGGAGCTGATCACAGTCAGTTCAGATGCTTTTATTGTGACAGAACAGGAGCTGATCACAGTCAGTTCAGATGCTTTTATTGTGACAGAACAGGAGCTGATCACAGTCAGTTCAGATGCTTTTATTGTGATAGAACAGGAGCTGATCACAGTCAGTTCAGATGCTTTTATTGTGACAGAACAGGAGCTGATCACAGTCAGTTCAGATGCTTTTATTGTGACGGAACAGGAGCTGATCACAGTCAGTTCAGATGCTTTTATTGTGACGGAACAGGAGCTGATCACAGTCAGTTCAGATGCTTTTATTGTGACGGAACAGGAGCTGATCACAGTCAGTTCAGATGCTTTTATTGTGACGGAACAGGAGCTGATCACAGCCAGTTCAGATGCTTTTATTGTGACGGAACAGGAGCTGATCACAGTCAGTTCAGATGCTTTTATTGTGACGGAACAGGAGCTGATCACAGTCAGTTCAGATGCTTTTATTGTGACAGAACAGGAGCTGATCACAGTCAGTTCAGATGCTTTTATTGTGACAGAACAGGAGCTGATCACAGTCAGTTCAGATGCTTTTATTGTGACAGAACAGGAGCTGATCACAGTCAGTTCAGATGCTTTTATTGTGACAGAACAGGAGCTGATCACAGTCAGTTCAGATGCTTTTATTGTGACAGAACAGGAGCTGATCACAGCCAGTTCAGATGCTTTTATTGTGACAGAACAGGAGCTGATCACAGTCAGTTCAGATGCTTTTATTGTGACAGAACAGGAGCTGATCACAGTCAGTTCAGATTATTTTATTGTGACAGAACAGGAGCTGATCACAGTCAGTTCAGATGCTTTTATTGTGACAGAACAGGAGCTGATCACAGTCAGTTCAGATGCTTTTATTGTGACAGTCTGACTCATGTAACGGTTGTATGTTGTGTCACATGACCTCTCGTCCTCTGCAGGTTACATGGCAGATATCGTGAACTGGCTCCACACCTAGTTCCTCTGGATTACACCAACAGCCCCGACATCAGAGTTCCTCTGACGCTCATCGTCACGATGCCTGAGCTGAAGGTAGAGCTCCGCCCACAGCGCAGCGCCACCTGCTGACGAGTCTGAGAGACGCATTCTGTTCACTGCTGGTGTCTCAACATGTTTTTAATTGGTCTCCTCTCACATGACGACTGTTTGAACCCAATTCATGCGTCTGTGTCGAAGCTACGTCGTGTGTCCTACCCAGAGTCCTACGCTGCCCGACACGCCTCCGCTTGGTAGCATCAAATTTATTAATTGAGTTGAAGGAACAAACAAGGACGACGTCTTTCTTTCCTCGTGCGTACCGAGGACGTAGCTTCGACACAGTGTGTGAATTAACATCTACACACAACAAGATGTCAAAGGTCACACAACAGGTTCAGACTCAGTCGTCACAGCATCAACGTCGTTTAAAGATCAAACACTTGACTCTGGACATTTTCTGGCGTTTCTGTCTTTTACATTTGAAGAAGCAGCAGGAGATGGTGCGGGTCAGACTCGTTCAGGGGACTGGTGTAACACAACCACATGATTATCATCATTACTGCATGTACATGTGAACCTAGAACATGTGTGTCAACGTTCACATGTACGACTTCACTCAGGGCCAGTGTTTATGAATGAGGCTGTTTTGAGGTCAAACAGGAAGTTTCAGATTCGTACAACTTAAACAGATGTATTAATTGTGTGTGTGTGTGTGTGTGTGTGTGTGTGTTTGCTCTGACAGGAGAATCCGTTCAGAGACAGAATCGTGGCGACGTTCTCCGAGGACGGACAGGGGAACCTGAGCTTCAATGACTTTGTGGACATGTTCTCCGCTCTGTGTGAAACGTCGCCCAGAGAACTCAAGAACATTTACGCCTTCAAGATCTACGGTAACAATCTGCACGTGTTGTCTGTCCGAGCGTCTCACGTCCCTGTGGACGGTCCCTCGTCCTCATGCTCTGCCTCTGCTCCAGACTATAACAGGGACAACTTCATCTGCAAGGAGGACCTGGAGAAGACTCTGAACAAGCTGACCAAAGGAGAGCTGACGCCGGAGGAGGTGAGGCTGGTGTGTGAGAAGGCCATCGAGGAGGCCGACCTCGACGGAGACAGGAAACTCTCCTTCGCCGATTTCGAGAACATGATCTCGAAGGCTCCGGACTTCCTCAGGTACGAAGGCTGCTTTTCATCTGACGAGATCATTGTTATAAAGCTGCAGTTTTCATCAGTAACAGTGTGTGTGTGTGTGTGTCTGTGTGTGTGTGTGTGTGTGTGTGTGTGTCTGTGTGTGTGTGTGTGTGTGTGTGTGTGTGTGTGTGTGTGTGTGTGTGTGTGTGTGTGTGTGTGTGTGTCTGTGTGTGTGTGTGTGTTGGGGGAGGGGCCGGGGGGGGGTCAGCTGAGTCGTCACCACTGAACCAACAGAGCAGCTCGATCAAACTCGTTTTACTGCAGACGATTCATCACACTTTCATTCCTCCGCCCAAACCAAGCAGAAAGAACTGGGGTTGTCCAGTCATAAAACCGTCCATCACACTCAACCACAGATTAGCTGGAGACGAGGCTCTTGTTGCCATGGCAACCAGGTGATATACCGTGTGCGCTGCAGGTCACAGTCTCCTTGGTGTGTGTGTGTGACTGTGTGTGTGTCTGTGTGTGTGTGTGACTGTGTGTGTGTGTGTGTGTGTCTGTGTGTGTGTGACTGTGTGTGTGTGTGACTGACTGACTGTGTGTGTGTGTGTGTGTCACTATTACGTGTGTGTGTGTGGGTGTGTGTGTGTGTGTCATTGTCTGTATGGTTTCTACTTGTAGGGTCGCAGAGGTTGGGGAGGCGGGGGGGGGGCGTGTGCAGGGGAGGGAGGGGGTCTGACAAGAGGGCGGGGCTAAACATGGACGGTCGTAACAAGAAATATAAAATATATAATACACTGATGTCAGCATGGACAGGTGGATTTCTAAGATAATGATAAAAGTGAAACAGTGACTCAGCTGTTTTGACAGGGGTAAGGAGGGGGGTGAGGGGAGTGGGGGGTTAGGGGGGCTCTGGATCTAACATCACGTGTCATCTTCTCTCTGCAGCAACTTTCACATACGAATATGATGCTACAGAGGAGAGATGCCTCACCCCCCCTCAGTGCCTGTCCTCTCTATCACCTGTGGAGAGACGTTTCTCCAGACGTTCTGCAGTCCTCCAGACGTCCTCCAGATGTCCTCCAGATGTTCTCCAGATGTTCTCCAGACGTTCTCCAGACGTCCTCCAGCAGGAAACGAAGCCGGACTCAGGTCTGGTCTCTGGTGAATACAGATCAACAGTTTGTGCATGAAACTTTTCTCTTCGTTAACTTCAGAGCGAGGACAAGCAGACGTGATCCAGGAGAGCGTCTCTGAGGTCGGACGTCTCCTGTGGACATGTGGACACACAACAGGGCTTCTCTGACTCCAGTGCTTTGACACAGACTTTTTGAAAAGCACACCTCTAAAGGGCAAACAGTGAAGAGCTATGCAATCTTTCCTCATGACGTGCATGTTGTAAATCGCTTGTAGCTGCAGCAACTTTCTACGTGTGGTGTTGTGAGCGTTGTGATGCACAATGACAATCATAGAAACCTGTGGATCAGCTGGAAGGGCTCTGTCGTCTCACCTGTAACACACCTGATCAAACAGCTGTCACTCATCAACACCTTTTCTGGCTCCGCTCAAATAAAAGATTTTTCTGTGGCTTCACGACGACTCTTATCTTCTCTTGTAGGAAATACATTCTCCTGATGAACCTGAGACAAATCCTGGACTTTAATGTTACAAACCAGGTGTGAGGAGCTGGATCCACAGAGCTGCAGTCGGTGCTCTACCTCCAGAGCAGAACCCGAGCTGTGAGAGTGGAAGCTGGGCCTGTTTCATTATTATGTTATGATGCTCTGCTGCCTCCGGCTCCAAACAGACGTGTCGTGTTTCCTCCTCTGCAGACGGATCGATCTCCTCTGTCTCCTGACACGTCCATGAGTTTCACCTGAATGAGATTAGAGCCACTTCACTGTTTATATAAAGACAGAGAAACGCTCGGGGTCGAATCTGATGACATTTAAAACCTCAACACAGCTGGCGATTCAATATGGAGTCCGTCCAATCATCAGGCAGCAATCACTCCAGTGCTCCAATCACAGGACCCCACCTGCAGCCCGTGTGTGTATGCGTGTGTGTGTTTGTGTGTGTGTGTGTGTGTGTGTGTGTGTGTGTGTGTTATCTTTCCTGCTTTTGTGGTGAAACAGCACAAACCTCCTGGGCCTCTGGTTTGTGGTGTTACACTTACCTCTTGTGGTCAGAGACGGAACTGTCCTAAAAATGTGAAGAACAAAACAATTAAGATTCATTAAAGAGAAAAAAGTATCAGTTCGTTTTGAATAAACTTATAACTCAATGAATTTGATATAGAGAAATAATTTCCTGCTGAGTTGCTGAATCAAATTGGAAATTGTGTGAATGTTTTCATGAATTTGAAGAAGATTCTAATTTGAAGACTGAGCTGAAAAAGTTGAATAGTTTGAAAAGAAAAACCTGTTGAGTGAAGTAGAGGATGAGAAAGATAAAGACTGAACCAGAGAAGCTGAGGAAGGAAATGAACCGACTGAAGATCGAGCCTGAAGGACGCATCAGAAAGAGATCATCAGAATCTAAACATGGAAAGTTTGATATTTGAAACGTGATATAACAGAAGACGACGTGTCGGTGGAACAAGAAGCTGCTTCACTGTGTTAAGAGCTTCAGGAGCAGGGAGGTCAAAGGTCGTGAGAAGTGACTCAGTGGTTGTGTCTGAAATCCTCCACCCACTGCTCCCTCCGTCACTATATAATGACTTCTAAATAAATAACTATATAATGACTTCTATACAAAGAACTATATAATCACCTCTATATGAAGAACTATATAATGACTTCTATATAAAGAACTATATAATCACCTCTATATGAAGAACTATATAATGACTTCTATATAAAGAACTATATAATCACCTCTATATGAAGAACTATATAATGACTTCTATATAAAGAACTATATAATCACCTCTATATAAAGAACTATATAATCACCTCTATATAAAGAACTATATAATCACCTCTATATAAAGAACTATATAATCACCTCTATATAAAGAACTATATAATCACCTCTATATAAAGAACTATATAATCACCTCTATATAAAGAACTATATAATCACCTCTATATGAAAGAACTATATAATCACCTCTATATGAAGAACTATATAATCACCTCTATATAAAGAACTATATAATCACCTCTATAACGCTTTCTGACACTACTCATGTCATTTTCTCTGCTCCGGCAATGACGTCATTGTCGCAGGATTATGATGAACAACAACAACAACAACAACAACAACAACAAAGTCAGCCAGTGGAAAATGTAAATAAGGTATAAAGTCACTCATTAGTGACAATCGATTGAAGTTTACTTTTCCCGATGCATTGTGGGAAACAATGATGTATAAATACTTTGGTTTTGTCCACAGCCGGTGTCTGTGGACAAAGAGCAGGGGACACGACTCCAGCTGAGGCCACGAGGTCAACAAGACGCTGGACTGAGATGAACTCAGTGAACCTCTGCTGTATGGGGGGGATGGACGTGGGACTCGGCTGACCTCAAACAGAGAAGCAGTCTGAGACGACTTCCAGGGTTTATTCTGTGAGTGGTTCATCATAACTGCTGCTGGACCAGATCCACCACAGACCAGATCCACCACAGACCAGATCCCACAGACCAGATCCACCACAGACCAGATCCATCACGACCAAATCCCACAGACCAGATCCACCACAGACCAGATCCACCACAGACCAAATCCACCACAGACCAGATCCACCACAGACCAGATCCACCACAGACCAGATCCACCACAGACCAGATCCACCACAGACCAGATCCACCACAGACCAGATCAACCACAGACCAGATCCACCACAGACCAGATCAACCACAGACCAGATCCACCACAGACCAAATCCACCACAGACAAGAACCATCACAGACCAGATCCACCACAGACCAGATCAACCACAGACCAGATCCACCACAGACCAAATCCACCACAGACAAGAACCACCACAGACCAGATCCACCACAGACCAGATCCACCACAGACCAGATCCACCACAGACCAGATCCACCACAGACCAGATCCACCACAATCCAGATCCACCACAATCCAGATCCACCACAGACCAGATCCACCACAGACCAGATCCACCACAGACCAGATCAACCACAGACCAGATGTGTTCTTGTGATCACGTGTGTTGTGAGCGGAGCTGAACCCTGAAGCTCTGTAACAATCACACAACCCAAAGCTCAGCGTGTGATTGGTTGTCTCACGATGTTTCACTGGGGAAGACATGGAGCGCTGGTCAGGGTCAAAGGTCGAGTGGTCTCTTCTTCTGTGGTGGATGGTGACGAGCGACCCTCAGGCCCCTGGCAGCAGTTCAGTCAGGGAGTAAACAAGATGAAACCACAGAAGAAGAAAAGACAAGAACAGCTGCTCCTGTGAACACACAATGACACAACATACAATACAAAACACACAACACAACTTACAATGACACAACTTACAATTCAAAAACACACAACAACCCACAACAAAACACACAACAAAAACACAAAACAACATAAAAGAACAACAACCACACAATCCAAAAAGTGAAAAAAGTTCAGTTTATTTCTATCAAAGAAAAAACATCTTACATATTTTTTTGTTGTTTTTTACATTTTCATACAAAATTCACAGTTTGAGTGAAAAGACGTCATAAATATTTCAGTTGAAAAACCAAAAGTCAGACGAAGCTTAATTCACAGACGTGAGAAACACAACACGCTCACCGAACACGCGACAAAGTTCCAGAAACATCACGACACAACAACACGTCTGAAATGGTAAAAACATATTTTTGAAAACAACGACAGTTGAAGTTTGGATTTTGTTGAATTCGTCACAGATGAACAATCATATCAGACTTTAATTCACAGACTTGAAACTTCCTGAATCCGAAGAAGAAACTGGATTTCACAAACAAAAGAAAGATGATTATTATTATTTGTGAGGGTGCAAAAATTTGACTTGATGTTGTTTTTACATGTGACACTTGAGATAAAAAATAAAAAGCTTGAAGGTACAAATATTTACATACAATGTTTTCAAACTGCTCATCGATAACATCGTGATCAGATTTAATAGAAGTAGAAACGTGTCTTTTATTTTAAACCACAACAGTACTTGAAAATAGTTAGACAGTACAATAGGAAAATAATTCAGACCTGATTGGATGAAGCAGATCATGTGATCACTGGTTGATTGTTTTTTTATTCACAGACGAGTAAAAATCAAAAATAAGCGTAAGTATAATTGGTTGTGTAAGTATAAAACATGTGAAAGCTACCGTGTACTTTTGTTTTGAAAGGATTGACTCAGCACTTCCTGTGATGCAGGAAATAGGCTGGCTGATGGACAGGTCACTACAGCAGCTCGTTTCACTCTCCCGCCACCAGGGAGGAGTTAGTACGCTTCGTGCACGACCCCCCCTCATCGATGACCAAGATCGGCGCAGAAGTTTCATCATCAGTCAAACTAACAATGATCCTGTTTGCTCTGAATAATCAATAAACATCATAAATAATCATAATGAGCCTTGACGTCGACTTTAATCTGGATTTAATCCTGAGTTACACTCGTGGGTGAAGAGTCGAGGTTTGGTCCTGCACGTCTAAACACACATCCACGCTTTGTGAGCCCCTTAAGACGACGCACACGTTTGTGTTGTTGTGTTGTTGTGAAGTGGTGAAAGTATAATCACAGTTTAAGGGTCAAACTGTGGAGTTCATCCTCAGAACCAGCAGGGGGCAGTGAGCCGGTGGGGTTCGCTCAGATCCTAAATCTAAATCTAAGTCTTTGGTCCCGTAGGCCGATTAGATGCTAAAGGGACTCGCTGTCGCCTCTTGAGGCACAAAGTGGTATTACGAGAGGAGATCGCTGGTTAGCATGCTAGCTCCAGTAGATATAACGTGGATTTGAACTGTTAAAGACCACGTGGGCGGAGTCGGAATAGTGTGCTGGGGTCGACTGGTGATTGACTCAAGCCCCGTTAGTGCAGATTAAGTTTCCTCTGATTGACTCACTGACCCTGCCAACAAGAGCCAACAACAGTACCGTCCACTGCACAGGGCCAGACATTACAGAAACTAAAATAAACAATGTTGGTGCATCACTATGTTGGAACCACACCCAGATGTGCATGTCACAGCTGTGAGAAGTGGTCCTCTATTTGTTTCTACCACAGCTACTTGAGTTTCTCCTCCTCGTTGTTGTTGTTGTTGTTGTTGTGGTGGAGGCTGAGGTTCAGGTCGAAGCTCGCCTGCTTCCTCAGGGTGCGCGGCATCAGCTTCTTCTTCACAAACAGTTTCTGGAGGAAGCGGGTGCTGATGCTGGAGGGGCAGTAGCTGTGGATGAAGTACATGAGCCCCACGCCGGGTCCCGCGAAGTACCGCGCCCGGGGCTGCGGTGCCAGCAGCGCCTGGACGATGGCGTCCACGACGGGGGTCAGGTCGGGGTTGGCGTGGCTGGCGTAGCTCTGGAACAACTCCTTGGTCTCGGTCACGTAGTCCTCGCCGTACTCCTCGAGCAGCGCTGGAGACAGACCCTGGAGCAGCCGGCGGTGCTGCTTCTCCCAGTAGGCCTGGTTGGTGGACTGGCCTGAGGAGACAACAGAGGTTCAAGGTTTCAACACAGGGTCAAATGAAAGGAGAACTGGAGAACTAGTGCCACCTACTGGTTGCCTCCATGAACTGATTCCTAATGTTCACTTAACAGCAGCCGATGAAACGAGCAGAAATTCATTTCATTTTGGTGATTTTCTGAAGCTTATTATAAAAAGTACGACATGTTGATGAGCTCCAGATGTTGGTGAGGGTGATTGTGGGTAATGTAGTTTTCCGGTCGTGTGGAGAACAAATACAGTAAAGACTGAACCAAAGAATGAGGTTCAGGTTTTTATGTCTGATCTTCACATATAAGTCGTTAACAGGTGTGGCAGAGAAACGTTGTATCTGTGGAGCAGAGAGACCTTGAATCATATTTATAATAAAACCTTTGTCAGTCAGTTTATTCTGTTGATCTATATGAGCACAGATTGTTCAGCTTGGTGTCAACACATCGACTCGGGGGTTCAACAGAGTTGATAATTATCTTGCTCCTCACTCATCTAACATCTGAGATCCATCCTGTTTCCTGAGATAATAAATAAACAAGCCCCAGATTCTCCCAGGGTCTTTCAGAGCATATGTTATTATTGGAGTTTTTCCAAAGCTTCGACTGTGATCATCAGGAGAAGGATGATAATAAGCAGCCCTGTCAACACCTTCAATGTATTTTAATTGGTTTGGTTTAGATAAGCTGTAAGAAACTATTTCTCATTTTTCTAAAGAAAGGATTCACTCATCGATGACCACGTCAGAGCGGTGAGAGCATGTGCTGACAGGAAGCGGCTCTGGATGTGATGACATGTTTCAAACTCTTCTTCTGTTGTAGTTTCTCCGACCCGACCGACATAAAGCCCACTTTCATCTCAAAGAGTCTTTTTTAAATCCAAGTGTGAAGTTTTATCGAACGCCACAAAACTAATGATTGAATGAGCAGATGTGTTTGTTCCAGTCTACAGGAAACATCTGTATTTGTAGATAATTCAAAGTTAAGTAAAACTCTGACTGTACTGACTTTAATTTAGTATTTAGATGTTTGAACTTTAACATGCGGCTCTGGTTGTGGTGCTGATATCTGTTCTCCACCTCGAGGTCATAGAGTCGTCAAACAGCGACTCTGGAAACGCTCTGATGAACAGACGTGTCCTGAACACAACTGCAGCACAGAGAGAATTCTCTTTTCAAACCCGCAGCAGCAATGAAACCAGAGCAGAGGGAAACTCTTCTACTGGCTCTGCTCACGTTCATCCATCTGCTGCTGGTTCAAAACCACACGTCAGCAATTTGTCCTTGTGTATGAAAGCAGATGCTCATCCCACACGGGGAGAATATCTTCCTCAGCAGGAGGCCGACATCATGTTCAACATGAGATCAAACCACAACACACCAGGAGGAGAATGAGGAGGAGGAGCCTGATCGGGTCTCTGATCGGTTTCTACGTTTCACTACAAAACTCAACCTGCTAACAAAGAGTCGACTCCTTCGTGTTCCTGTTCGTGATGCTCTCAGGGTTTCTGCTGATCCATCCAACTAACATGTGGAGCAGCAGCTCTGTGCACTGAACACCTGCACCAATGAGACTGGGTGTCACTGGTGACCCAACTGGGAATGAGCCAATCATTGCTCAGCATATTAGACGTGGCTAATGTCAGTGGTTTGCTCCTTGGAGTCAGAGTCCAGGTTTCACCTCAACTCCTGCAGATGAGTCTCACCTGTCTTGAGGGGCAAATGGTTCATCTGTGTGTGTCTGTGTGTGTCTGTGTGTGTGTTACCTGTCTTGTACGAGGACGGCAGGATGGTGGACACCTGCACCCCCCAGGGCTCCAGCTCGTGGCGCAGAGTGGCGATGAGGAGGTTGAGAGCTGCCTTCGACGCTCCGTACGCTGCCAGACACGGAAACGGCTGATCGCCTGAAACACATGATCACGACATCACACAGAGGCCGAACAAAGATGATGACATCAGGACGACAACGTGATGACTCAATGACTCTTGAGCATGTGTGTTGTTGTGTGTCTGTTTTCATGTCTGAGCTGTGGTCCTCTCGACCACATGTGAGGAAAAAAACAAATCTCTGCAAACAAACATGAAACTGCTGCTGAGCACTGTGTTCCTGTCGGGGGTGTGTGTGTGTTGTTGTGTGTCTTGTGATGGATTTGGTTGCACTCTGAAGTTTTGACGACAACGAAGTTGGATAAACGTGCGGCAGAGAGACGAGCTGCAGCTCTGCTTGTTTGCTTTGGCACTTTGGACACAGCAGACAATTCATCTGTGGTTCCTCTGCTCTGGAAGATTCAATCAGGATCCATCCAAGTATCTGTGTGTGTGTGTGTGTGTCTGTGTGCGACCCTCACCGGCGGGGCTGGAGATGGTGATGATGCGACCTTTGGCCTGTCGCAGCAGCGGCAGGAAGCTCCTGGTGACGCTCAGCGTGCCGAAGAAGTTGACCTCCATGCAGCCACGGAAGTTCGACATCAACGACAGCTCGGCGTCTCCGAAGTTCACACACACTCCAGCGTTGTTCACCAGCGCCCACAGACCTGCACAACACACACACACACACACACACACACAAAGATCATACATCTGTCGCGGAACTCGTCTGAAAATCAAGTGACATCGTGTCGTGATGACTGAAGATTCGTCATATCAGGAGATTTTTTTATGGAGCTAAATTCAACAAACAAACCAAACATGTTTCACTATTTCACCTGACAAACTAATGCA
This sequence comes from Pseudopleuronectes americanus, assembly GCA_038501795.1. Classification (NCBI taxonomy): domain Eukaryota; kingdom Metazoa; phylum Chordata; class Actinopteri; order Pleuronectiformes; family Pleuronectidae; genus Pseudopleuronectes; species Pseudopleuronectes americanus. The sequence continues at coordinate 203,879 of JBAMIH010000029.1, read as the reverse complement.
CTGCATATTTTTAATAAATAATACTTCAGAAACAGATAGTCGTAGTATAGTGCAAAAAACATTAATCCCACTAGTACGTAAAAATATTTGTATGTACTTGTGGGATTAATGTTTAAGTATAAAAAAGATATCCCATTTCTCCAAGAAAAACGGAAAAAATGTCATGTGACTTTTTATCGTGATTTTTCCACTGTTGTGTCAAAATGACGATTTTCTCTCATATGTCCTGAGTAATTCTCCCTCATGGCCACAACAGCAGGTGGCGCTGTGAGCCACTTTACAGGCAACAGATCAAGGGTCAAGAGATTGAACCCGATTGAAAGGCACGCTACGATCAGACACAATCAGAGACAATTACACACGCCCAGACACAATTACACACGCCCAGACACAATTACACACGCCCAGACACGGTGGGCGAGCGGATGACGTCTCTGGCAGAGGAAGCTAAAAGCCGGATTCCAACCTGCCTCTGAATGCACTCGTATATGCTTCATGGTGAAACGGCCCAGAGCAGCTGACAAGAGCATCGGAGATCAGAGACACAAAGTTGTCATCGTCCAGCAGGTCTCACTGACGCCACAGCAACAACTCAGTACTTCACCCATGTACATTGTTACACATGTAGACGTATGGAGCATGAACACCGTCACTTTAGAACAACACACACACACAAACACACACACACACATGTGAGGTCATCTGTCAGCGCCTCACCTACAATCTCTTCATCTTTTATGAGTCTCTGTGGGAGTTTAGCTTTTTATGGTGTTAATTTCCTGCCAAGAATTTAACAACACATAACACCAACAAAGACACACATAACACACCACCATGGGATCTAGAACCTTCCGCCACTCTGCTCTGGAATCCCCCACACACCCCCATCAACAAACACACAAAACATCAACAACAAACACACACAATGTGTTTTACAACATTCAGCCCAGATTTCCAGGTTCTCCTCCACAGCAGCAGGTGGCGCTAGTTGCAGCAGAGCAGCACGTGTTTGAATCCAGATGATTTGAGGATTCATTTTACTAGAGTTCGTGTATGTGTGTGTGTGTGTGGGTGTGTGTCTGTGTGTGTGTTTTATCACATTATCAAACACACACACACACGTACACACACAAACACGCACACGCACACGCGCACACACACACACACACACACACACACACACACACACACACACACACACACACACACACACACACACACACACACACACACACACACACACACACACACACACACACACACACACACACACACACACACACACACACACACACACACACACACACACACACACACACACTGTATCCTTACATGACTTGGTCTGGGAAACTGATTTCTGTTTGAGTAACATGAGACTCCTCCTCTTTCTCTCTCTCTCTCTCTCTCTCTCTCTCTCTCTCTCTCTCTCTCTCTCTCACTTCACCTCCTCTCTCTCTCTTGCTCTCTGCTCTCTCTCTCACTTCACTTCCTCTCTCTCTCTCTCACTTCACCTCCTCTCTCTCTCTCTCGCTCCTTCTCACTTCACATCCTCTCTCTCACTTCACCTCCTCTCTCTCTCACTTCACCCCCCCTCTCTCTCTTTCTCCTCACTTCACCTCCTCTCTCTCTCTCACTTCACCCCCCCTCTCTCTCTTTCTCCTCACTTCACCTCCTCTCTCTCTCTCTCTCTCTTAATCACTTCAAGCTGTTTACACTAGTTTCTTCATCAGCTCTGCTGCTGCACTTCAGTGAATTCTTAGAAAACTGCAGGACAATCCAACACATACATTCCTGCACAGCTCAGAGAACAAACACACTAATGCACACACACAAACACACACAAGAGGAGTCACATGTTGTGCACAACAGAATATGTGTCTTTAAAGTAGAACTGAGGATGACCATGACTTTGCCTGAAAGGTCTAACATCTCATCACATGATCAGGCCAGAGAAAAGTGCAGGTGCAACATGGGAAGAGGTAAACCACAATGTTAGCCTAGCTTAGCAGAAAGACTGGAAGCAAGGGGAAACAGCTAGCCTAGCTTAGCACAAAGACTGGAAGCAGGGAGAAACAGTTAACCTAGCTTAGCACAAAGACTGGAAGCAGGGGGGAAACAGTTAGCCTAGCTAAGCACAAAGACTTGAAGCAGGGGGAAATAGTTAGCCTAGCTTAGCACAAAGCCTGGAAGCATGGGGAGACAGTTAGCTTAGCTTAGCACAAAGATTGGAAGCAGGGAGAAACGGTTAACCTAGCTTAGCACAAAGACTGGAAGCAGGGGGAAACAGTTAGCCTAGCTAAGCACAAAGACTTGAAGCAGGGGGAAATAGTTAGCCTAGCTTAGCACAAAGCCTGGAAGCATGGGGGAGACAGTTAGCCTAGCCTAGCACAAAGCCTTGGAGCACGGAGAAACAGTTAGCCTAGCTAAGCACAAAGCCTTGAAGCAGGTGGAAACAGTTAGCTTAGCTTAGCACAAAGCCTTGAAGCAGGGGGATACTGTTAGCCTAGCTTAGAACGAGCGGATACATTTAGCCCAGCTCACGTGTATTCTTAGTTTTTACCTCTGAGGCCCAGTTTGGCCCTGGTGTCGAGCAGGGCCTGGTCCACCTGTTGTGGCTGGGTGATGTCAACCTGGAGGAGGGTGAGGTGGGAGGAGCAGGTCCTCTGCAGCTCTCTGGTGCCCTCTCCTGACAGATCCAACACTGTGGCAAACACTTCGAAGCCCAGAGAATCGAGACGCTTCGCAGTCGCATTCCCGAACCCAGAGTCGCATCCTGCAGAGACACAGAGACCGAGTCAAGACCTCAACCTCCTCTGTCCTGCACCTACACAGGAGATGTGGACTAGGACTCTGGATGTAACTCTATAGATTACACCGATGACCGGATCAAAGTAATAATAATTATTAATAACTTTGGTAATAATTTCTCTGTATTCTGAAAAACTGCTCGAGTCCTCCTCCACACTGAGACATGCAGGGTCCAGGTGTGAGGGGAACCTCTCTGCTGACTTTCATTATGAGTCTGATGTTTGATGAGTGGAGGTTCTGCTGTGGATGTCTGACAGATTATCACCTCAGACTCATTCTCTGTGGAGCTGTCTTTTCTACCTGAGCAGGTTGTTGCAGACCCGACAGGTCCTGAGTCCAGATCAGGTCTGAAACAAGTTTAAGGGTAGCAGGTCTCGGGTTGATGACACAACAGTTTAAACTGTTGGTCCACTCTGAGATGGATTGTCTGAGAGAATCGTGATTAGCAGCTCAACGTGCAGAGAAACAGTTGACATGTTTTCCCAGAAGGTCTCAGATAACCCGAGAACCTGCCGCCGTGGGGATCTGTCATGTACCCACAGCTCCCCCAGCTTCCCAGAAGTCCCAGCACCTACAACCCGATCCCCCGCGGTACTAGCTGCTCCGTTTGTTCTTTTGTGCAGCGGGTGCCTGAAAGAGCTCTGCTGGCGAGAGCGAGGAGACGTTGGCTCGCCGCCTCATGCCGTGTCCTTGGAGGGATTCCAGAGTCATGTCCCGAGAAGAAAGATAGAGTGAACGCTGGCTCCAGGAATAAATACCACAGCTCCGCTCTGCTACTAAAGAATCTCACTGAGGGCTGACAGTGTGTGATCATTCAGCTGATAAATGTGTGTGTGTGTGTGTGTGTGTGTGTGTGTGTGTGTGTGTGTGTGTGTGTGTGTGTGTGTGTGTGTGTCTGTGTGTGTGTGTGTGTGTGTGTGTGTGTCTGTGTATGTGTGTATGTGTTATAAACCACGAGCAATCAGGGTGAAACATCGACTTCATCCTCTTTTGTCTCCGGTATATAAAGACGACCACTGACTGCGAATTGACTGTTTATATAAACCATCGCTGACTGAATTGAAACAGCCTATGACTCTAAATAAAGACACGTCTCCACTTTCCAAAAGTGAACCCAAAATATTCCCGATACGAAGGACGCCATCTTGTGTTTATGATGTCATGTGCATTCAGAGTCTTTCCAGCCCATGTATGTGCTCAGCCAATCAGGCGAGTTATGCTCATCTGTCAATCATGAAGTCTCAATACGTTTTTATATTAAATAACTGGAGGAGGGATCATGACTCATCCCCCAACCAGCCACCAGGGGGAGGTCAAGATGATTTGGCCTCACTTTTTGGAACTGTCATGTCGTCCATCCTGATTTATTCTGTGTCACGTTACATCATCCTACCTTTGTCCTCATTACAAAAGTAAATGATTCTTCCTCTTCCTCTTCCTCTTCCTCTTCCTCTTCCTCTTCCTCTTCCTCTTCCTCTTCCTCTTCCTCTTCTGCTTCCTCTTCAGGTCTTCAGAGTGTTTGGGTGGGGTTGGGGACCCCACACTGTCCAACATTCATCATCCTGTTGACCTCTCACAGCAGGCCTCTCTTTCTGCACTGAGGTCAGCAGGAGTTAACTATTTGACGGACAGGCGCTAACACCTCCTGCTGCTTGTCGGGCCTCTCAGGGGACGACTCGTGCCTACGGAACCGTCTCGGGAGTAAATAGATCGTTAAAGCTGAGGAGTCGTCTGTTTGAGCTTTGACAGTTTGAGGTCGGCTTTACGTTGCCACTTTATCGACACAGGAGCAGATCCAGCTCTTAGGAGGAGTGTTGTTATGAAAGGGGCCCGAGGCCCCCTAGGGCCCCTCAGATGGAGAGACAGTAGAGGCATCGCCTCCACTGTCACACTGATCAGATCATTCACAGGTGAAGACAGGAAGGAGTTACCGTCACCTTGAAAACTGACAACCTGAGAACTGAGCTGTGGACAAGTCAGTGAATAAAAAACGTACATTTCAAAATATTTCAGGAGGTGAACTGATGACGGAGACGTTAAACCTGTTAACAATAAAAGTCCCAGATTGCTTCAATTAACATTCCCATGTGTGTAAAGTTTACATAGTTTAGAAAGACACCTGTTGATAGGATCGGAGTCAGGATTCTTATCTCAGTGTTACACACACAAACCTGATGACTCTCACAGGATCCAGACTGTGAATCATTATGTTGAAGAGACTTCTTAACAAAGAGATTCTACAGAACTGATCAAACGTCATTTCACTTCCGTTCTCTTTGATCAGCAGCTGTGGTGAAAAGGTTAAAAAGACAAAGGTTTGAGTTGTGGTAAGTGCAGGAGGACGAACATGTGGGACGTCGTTTGATTAAGACCCTCAGAGAGGAGGAGGACAGGAACCTGTAAGCTGCTGTGGTCCAGAGTTCAGGACGGGCTCCATATAGAGCGTGGGAGCACGGATAAATTTCAGCTTTGTGGAAGAATAGCAGTAATGTCGGTGCAAGTTGGTCAGGTAGATAGAAAAGAGATGGAACATGGGGCCACACACAAACCTCGGAAAGAGTAAGTTTAACTACTACAAAACTTGTCTAGACAAAAGGGTTCACTGATTTTACGCCTATATACATAAAGTTTAGCGCCAACAATCGTAATGTTTTTTTTTTTGCTTCTCGAGAGTACCATAACCCTATGTTTCCGGCAGAAGGCTTGGCCTACGATTAGAAAAGGAAATGTAAAAAAAGGTTTGGCCAGCTTACCTTGAGTGCCCGTGTTCTAACAGCCCTGACGTTTGGTGATTAGGAAGATGGTTTCTGCCATCCCGACAGTACAATTTATTAACCTCCCGTATAATGACCATATCAACAACATGAACTCCCTGATCTCTAAAAACCCTCACCCCTACCCGCTCACGAAGATGCCATAACCCTGGTATCTAATCAAGCGCACTGATCCGGGGCTTACCCAACGACCACCTAATCCTTTTGTGGTGTTGTGAATCCCTCACCCATCAATAAAAAGAAAAATCCCCCGGCCCGAGACCAAAAAGTCGGTCGGGCTTGTCTCTACCTAGAACATTGCAGGATTAAATCAAACGCCTTCCCTTTGCCCATCAGTCAGACCCGCGTCCAGTACCCCCCCACGTGGCGCCGAGCTTCACATTGAACTGCTCTAGTATGCACGAACTACTGAGCCCCCCCGGGTCACTACACTGGCCCAACCTTTATAAACAATCTAGAACCCTTTCCTTCCCCCTTCTCCGCCAATAACGAGAGCAGCTGTGATCTTGGTACAAACCCGCCCCTAATCGCTATCCGTGTGCAAGTTCGCGCAGACATTGATGATGTTTCCATCCCCTTGTTTTTCCACTCCTTTGCATCCAAATCCTGGTTTTTGACATATTTGTCTTCTCGCCCCAGCCTCAATTTGGTGATTTAAGACCTGGATCCAAGTATTAACCCGAAAGAATCCGCCCTCATGTTGCCCCCGGCGATACCTAAACAAGAATATACCGCTCCCCCCCCACCTTACGTAACCCCACCCCCCCCATGTCCCTCCAGAGACCCCCTTGTTCTCCTCCCAAATAAACCTACAAGGGATATTACCCGACTCAATTCACGTGGTAAGGTTGGTTTCATTCAACCGACGAAAATCAGGTGGGGGGGGGGGTGGGTTTCGAGGGGGCGTCCCTCCACCCTCCCTTAACGCACCCGTGCACCATAAGACCGCTCCCCATGTATCTATTGTGTCCAGGTGTGCAAAGTCACCCCCAATGTATTATTTCCCACCCTGCCACCTCTACACATATTTAAGCCCCTAAAGTTACGCATCGGCCTTCATTATAAATTTATAGCAATAGTCAGATAACATCAGACCTGCCGCAACCAGTCTCGTATGGGACCTGCTACTCGCGCCGGAATGACTTTGACAGGTGGGGGTCGTTGGACCTTTGTTGAGGCCCATGAGACACCTTTTTCGTTCATGGTATCATTTCGATCTCTGTGGTAATGGGCCTACATGTGCATGCTAGGTCAGGAGCTACAACAATGCGTAAGCACTCGTGGATGGGGGGCGTGGGTGGACATAGATGTGGGTATGGGATTGTGATGTGATGGAGCTGTGTTCACCCCCGGAGTGTGTACGGGGTGTAGGGATGCCCAAAGGGTAGGGACGCGGGGGTGTTTTTGGAGGGCGTATTACGGGGTTGTGCCGCTCGCAATAAGGTATGAATATTGTAGCCCAGTTGCCAGCCTGGTGGGCGGCTGGGGGTTTCCCAGTTGCCCGATTGAACTTACGGGGTTCCGGTATCCTGGGGGATGGGTATATCTTACCGTCTCCTATGTGTCCCAGCCGATCTGAGGACTCGGTGCAGGGTTGACGGGGTGGGGGGGTGTCCGAAGACCGTCTCTGTGACTTAGTTCATTTATGACGCTGAACACGCTTCCCCTTTCATACGGGTGACTGCATATCCTCTCGCACCCTAGGAATTAAAGTGCGCGTATGCATTCAAATCCGTCTATCATACTCTTCATCCTCTACGAACCCCCCGGGTGGGTTGTTAATTCCTTCCTCAATCCGTTTTTATATTTGGTCCCAGTCGCTCCTTCCCTCGTTAAATCTTCTTTGTCCCCCCCCCATCATGTTAACCTATCCATTCAGTCATCTTCTCCCCCCTTCCCCAGTCTTTTGCCCTAAAAGAAAAAAAAGATTAATGGACCCTATATTTTCGTCCCCCGCGATTTTCCCTTTGGTCCCCCCCTCCCCACCCCCTCATACCTTACTCATCGACATTGCTAACCCCTGTTGCATATCTACATCCGGACGCCTACAAATACAAGAGTGTTAAGTTTGGGATGTTCACCCCACCGAATGCCAGCCTGCTTCCCACCTTATCCGGTTGTGTTGCCCTCCATCCTTTCAGGCCCCCTCCACCGGGCACACCTACCGCGTGGTCCACCCGCTACCGCATCCGCTGAATCTGCCGCAGCCAATATACATATTAATACTTAAACACAACCTTCACCCACCCTTTACCATAAAGAACCTCTCCGAGGAGCTCCTCACTCTCCCCTGCTACTCAGCCGCATACTTAAGGTTTAATAAGCACCCCTTCCCATCTCAATTGGGGTGAATCTCACCTACCCTTACCCACAGTCCCTGATTGTCTCCCCATATTCTTTTTTTTGAAACGTTGTCCCCGCCCTCTGAAGTGTATGTACCCTTCACCTTCTTCCTGTTGTTTAACTATCAGGCCCTTGTCATTGCACGCCTGGTTATGATCCGGGTTCTCCTGCCCCCCTTGTGTGGCGTGAACAAAGGTAGGCGCCCAGCCGGCATTGACACGAGGTGTCATAGTACCGAGCAGACATCTGTAAGAAGTGAGGGGCACT
>JBAMIH010000029.1:180000-195487 GCA_038501795.1 Pseudopleuronectes americanus | reverse complement strand
GTATGTGTTGTGTTGGCGTGTTTAAACAATGTCAACAACACACCCAGAACCACAGCACACACACAACGCCACCCAGACCACAAAACAACCAGTCAACACAACCAACAACTAAGCACATACCCGACACCAAAAAACAACACACATACACAAAACAGCCAACACACAACCCACACAACAACCCAACAGCAAAAGAAAATCCACACAACAGAAAACAATAAAACACAAACAAGCACCCAGCAAACAGACAAAAACAAAGACACCAACAAAAAACATACCAATACAAAACCCAGAACCAACATCCAAAAAACAAAACACTAAAACAACAAACACAACAACAAACAACAAACACAACACACTAAAGAACACAAAAAACAAACAAACAAATGCACAAGCCACATACCATAGAACAAACCCAACACCACATGCATTGACTCCAATCCCAACACTCACCCAACACACAAAAACACATAAACCACCAAAAAACGACAACAAAACACACAAACAACAAAACATAAACAAACCAAAAAAACAAAAAACAAACAAAAAACACAAAAAACACAACAAAAAAACACAATACAAAAAACACACACAAACAGAAAAACAACAAAACAAAACAAACATAAAAACACAAACAAAATACACAAACACACAAAACACAAAAAACAAAAAATAAAACAAAAAAACAAAAACAAAAAACCAACAACCAAAACCCAACCAAACACACACACAACACACCACAAACCACACAAACAACCCAACAACACAACCCACACAAACCAACACCCAACAACCCCCCACACCCACCCCAACCCACCCCACCCCACCCACACCACACCCCAACCCCCCCCCACCACCCACCCCCACCAACACCCACCCCCCCACCACCCACACCCACCCCCCCACCCCACCCCCCCCCACACCCCCCACACCCACCACCCCCCCCACACCCCCACCCCACCCCCACCCCACCCACAACACCACACCCCCACCCACCACCCACCCCCCACACCCCCCACCAACACCCCCCCACCCACACCCCACCCCCCCACCACCCACCCCCCCCACCCACCCCCCACACCCCCCCACCCCCCCACCCCCACCCCCCCACCACCCCCCACCACACCCCCCACCCCACCCCCCACCCCCACCAACCACACCCCACCACCCACCCCCCCCCACCCACCCCCCCACCCCCCCACCCCACCACCCCCCCCACCCCCCCCCACCCCCCACCCCAACCACCCCCCCCACCCCCCCACCCCACCCCACACCCCCACCCACCCCCCACCCACCCACAACCACCCCCACACCCCACCCCCCCCCACCACCACCACACCCCACCCCACCCCACACCCCCAACCCACCACCCACCACCCCACACCCAACCCCCCCCCCACCCACCCCCACCCCCCACCCACCCCCACCCCACACCCCCCCCACCCACCCCCACACCCCCCCACCACCCACCCACCCCCCCCCCAACCCCCAACCCCCACCCACCCCCCCACACCCCCCCAACACCCACACCACCCCCCCCACACCCAACACCCACCCACCACACCCCCCCCAACACCCCCCCCACCCACCCCCCCACACCCACAACCACCCCCACCACCCCCCCCCCACACCACACCACCCCACCCACAACCCACCCCCCACCCCACCAACCACCCCCCACCCCACCCCCCACCACCCCACACCCCACCAACACCCCCCACCCCACCAACCCCACCCCACCCCACACAACCCCCACCACACCACACCCCACCCACCACACCCCCCCCCACACACCCACACCCACCCCCCACCCCCCACCACCACCCACACCAACACCACAAAACCACCCAACCCACCACACCCACCCAACACACCACACACCCCCAACACCAACCCCCCACCCCCCCACACCCCCAACCACACCCCCCACACAACCACCCAAACCAACCCCCCACACCCCACAACCCCCCCCACCAACCACCCACCCCCCACCCACACCCACCACCACAACACCACCCCCACCCCACCAACCCACCCAACACACCCCACACCCCACCCCCACAACCCACCCCACCCACCCACCAACCACCCAACACCACACCCCCCACCACACACCCACACCCCCCCACACAACACCCACCCACCACCCCCACCCACAACCACACCCCCCACCACAACCCACAACACCACCACACCCAACCACCCACACACCCCCACCCCCCAACACCACCACAACCACCCCCCCCACCCAACCAACACACCACCACCCCCACAACCCACACAACCACCCACCCACCACCCCACCACAACCACAACCCACAACCCACCACACACAACCACCCAAACAAACACACACCCCCACCACCACCCACAACACCCACAACACCACAACACCCCACCAAACCCCACAACACCACACCCCACAACACACCAACACCCAACCCACCCCCACACCAACCCACACCACCACCAACACCACCCACCCCCACACAACCCCAACACCAACCCACCAACACACACCCCACCAACCACCACACCCAAACACAACCCACACCCCCAACACCACACCACCCAACACACCCCACACCAACACACAACCCCCCCACACCACAACCACCCCACACCCCCCACACCCACACCACCACAACACCCCAACACCACAACAACACCAACCCCACACACCCACCCACACCCCACACAACAACCCACCCACCAACACCCCCCACAACACACACCACAACCCCCACAACCACACCACCAACCACACCAAACACACCACACCCACAACCACCCCACACCACCCCACCACACCCCACAAACCACACCACAACCCCCCCAACCCACCAACCAACAACCCACACAACCACAACCCCCACCACCCCAACCACCCCACACCCACCACAACCAACCCCCCACCCCAACACCCAAACCAACACCACCCACCAACAACACACCAACACCAACACACCCCACACCACACAACACCCACACCACACAACAACACCAACACACCACCCAACCACAACACACCCCCAACACACAACCAAACACCACCCCACACCCCACAACCACCCCACACCCACAACACCCCCACCACACACCACAAACCCACACCAACCACCCACAACCCACACACAAACCAACACACAACCCCACCACACAACACCACCAACACCCACAACCACCCACACAACACCACCAACAAACCACAACACCCACCCACCACAAAACACCACCACCAACCACCACACACCCACCCAAACCCCACACACCACACCCCACCCACACACCCACCCCCACAAACCAACCCCACACCACCCCCCCACCACCCACCACAACACACCCAACACCCACACCACACAACCCAACCACCAACACCAACCCACCCACACCACACCAACACACCAACCACCCCAAACAACACACAAAACCACACAACACAACACCACACCCACCACAACAAACCCACACCAACCCCACACCAAACAACCCCCCACCACAACAACCAACACAACCACACCCCACCCCACCACACCCCCACAACACCCACAAACCCCACACCCACCACACAACCCACACCCCCCAACCCACACCCACACCCAAACCCACACCACCACAAACAACACCCACCCCACAACCACAACACCACCACAACCCCACCACCCACCACAAACAACACAACACCCACAACACCCCACAACCCACACACCAACAACACAACCACCCACACCCCACCACCCCAACACACCCCACACAAACCACACCCACACCCCACAACCACAACAACCACAACCACCCACCCCACCAACACCCACACCAACCCAACCCCAACAACCACCCACACAACCCCACAACACACCCACACCACCCACCACCCCCACACACCCAACACAACACCCCACACCAAACCACAACCACCCCACACAAACCAACCCACACACCAACACCACAAACCCAACCCACCCACAACCAAAACCACACACAACACCACCCCCCACCCACCACCACCCCAAAACCCAACCAAACCCCCACACCAACCCACACACACCACCCCCACAACAACACAACCAACACAACCACAACACCACCCACCCAACACCAAACCACCCACACACCACCCCACCACAACCACACAACACACCAACCCCCACACCACACCAAAACAACACCACCCCCAACCACCACAACCCCCACACCCACAAACAACCACCCAACCACCCACCCCCAACACACCACAAAACCCCAACACCCCCACACAACACAACCAAAACCACACAACAATCCCCCACAAACCCACACCAAAACAACCAACCACCCACCAACCCCCACCTCCACAACAACCACCACAGAAAAAAAAAAAAAATACACAAAACATAGCAAAAACTAACAATAACAAACCCACCAAAAACAAAAACACCAAAACAAAAAAAAAAAAAGTGAAACCCAGTATAAAAAACTCTTCAAAAAATGAAAAAACACCAAAAACACCCACCCACCAAACACAACCTAAAAAATAATAACACAAAAAAAAAACCAAACACCGAAAACAAAAAACAAGCCAAAACCCAGTCATAAACACCACAACATAACAACAACAAAAAAAATAAAAACAAAACCAATAAAAAAACAAACAAAACCAAACACTAACAACATAAAAAAACAACAAGAAAAACAAAAAACAATCAAAAGAAACCAACAAAAAAACAAAACCAGCATACCCAAAATAAAAAAACTCTAAACTAACAAAAACTACTATAAAAAAATCAGTTGAGATTCACATTCTCACCAAATATTACACTGCAAACTTAATTACAACTAACAATGGTGGGGTGGAGAGGGGGAGGGAACGGTATTATGGATGAAATTGAGTGTGGAGATTTTTTGTGAAGGCTTTTGTTTATGATCAGGGGGTGGTGCCGAGGGGTGGTGAAGCTTGTGTTCGCGGTGGCTGTTGGGGCGTAGACTGTGGTTGGGGCGCGTGAACTTCGGCTTGTCGGGGGAATGGGGGGGACTCAATACTGCCAGTTGGGGTTGTTAAGGGTGGCTGGAGGGACTGATAGGTGTGTCACAGGTTGGAAGAGTGTCTTGTGACAGCTAGAGATAGTGTAGAATGAGCATGTGTTTGGAAATACATGTTTGTGTATTTGGCAGGTGGCTTTTTAACTAGTGTTTTAGCGGGTTGTTGGGACGGCGAGGGGGGGGTGGGGGGCGTGGTAAGTGGCGGGGAGTGGGGGGTGATAATGTGGCATTTATATATCTATATAGTTATATCTCAAAAACGCAGACTCGCTGCACACACACTCACAAACTCACACAACACAACAACAATCACACACTACACACAAACACAAACTACACCGTCAACTTATCCTTACACATACACATCATCATAACACTAAAAATATCATATAGACCTCACTCTCTCATCATCCTAACATCTCCTCACACATCCGACACAACACTATCAAATACTTCATATTAATAATATTAAGAAAATAAATCAAATCTATGCTCTCGGGGGAAGGGGTTGATAGGTATTGGTAAAATGTCGGGGGATTTTATGTGGGTTGGCGTTTAAGCTGACTGGGCTTTAGGGTCGGTGGAAGCGGGGTGTTGAGTTATGGTGTAGAAGGAGGCGAAGAGGAGAGAGAGATGAGAGCGAAGAGAATAAAAGTAGAAGAGAGAGAACCAAGAAGAGTAGACGAGTATATGGATAAGAAGAGAGAGAGAGAGGGAGGAGATGTAGGAGAGACGCGCGTAAGATAGGCTATTAAGTTGGGGGGAAGGCGAGAGAGAGGACGACTTAGGATATAGAAGCAGTAAGACGCGACGAGAGAGAAGGATATAGGTATGAAGAGAGACGCACTTCACTCCTCTATCCACACATTCACCCCCCACGTACTATCATGATTTATCCTAACTTCTCATACCCTATCTCTATGAATCACTTCTCCCCTCTCGATCTCTCTCTTTCTAATCAATTAACGTCCTCTACTCCTCTATCTCTCTCGTTTAATCACTTCAAGCTGGTTTACACCCTATTAGTTTTCTTCACATCAGCTCTGCTGCTGCACTTCAGTTGACAATCTTAGGAAAAATCTTAGAAAAGCTTGCGGACCCTTCCAATCCAAACAAATACATGTCCTTGCACAGCTCAGAGAACAATACATCACACTAACTGTGCACGAAACACTAGAACACACAATAAGAAGGAGTCACATGTTTATTTTTTGAGGATGTGCACAACCAGTATATGTGTCTTTTAAAGTAGATCGGAAAGTAGAAGTAGAACTGAGGATGACCATGACTTTGTGCCCTGTAAAAGTCTAACATCTCATCACATAGAATCAGGAAGAGAAAAAGAAGAAATGAGGAGGAAAGAGGGGGAGAACATGTGCAGTGAGAAAAAAAAGAAAAGAAGGAAAAAAAAAAAAAATAAAAAGGAAAAGTGAAGGGTGCAATCATGGGGAAAATAATCATTTATAGAGGTTAAAACCACAATGTTCTCAGCCAATAGCTTAGCAGAGAAAGACTTGGAAATTAGAAGGGTAAAAACAGCTCTCTGTTTTAGCACCTAAGCTTTAGCCAAAAGGACTGGAAGCGACCCAGCTGGGGGAGGAAACGGTTAACCTAGCTTAGCACCAAAGAGTGTGGTAAGCTAGGGGGAGGATAACATTTAGCTTAGACTTAGCACCAAAGGACCTATTGGTAGAGGGGGGGGGGAAAGGGGGTGGGGGGGGCGGGGGGGAAATGGGTGGGGAAACAGTTTAGCATAGCTTATCACAAATGCCTTGAGTGCGGCAGGGAGATGAGGTGCAGGAAAGAAAGAAAGAAAGTATGGGGATGAAACGGTTTTTTAACCTTGCCTTTAGCATAACATAGCTTAGCACCACCAAAGACTGGAAGCAGGGGGGCGGGGAGGCGGTAACAGTAAGCTTATGCTTCTAGCACTAATTATGTGTTAGATTGGATGATAATCAATAATACGAGGGTGTTATCAGTTTACCCTATGCTGTAGCACAAAGACTGGAGTTGAAGGGGGGTGGTGAGGGGGAGAAACAGTTGTTGCCCACACTTTAGTAAGCACAAAGGACTTGAAAGGCAGGGGGAAATAGTTAGCCTAGCTTAGCACAAAGACTGGAAGCATGGGGAGACAGGTTAGGCACGTTAGCCTTAAGCTCCACCCACCAAAGCCCCTTGCGAGAGCACCGGAGAAGAAAGAAACAGTTAGCCTCACTAGCCTTTAGCACAACCAAAGCCTTGATAACAGCTTAAGCTGAGAAGGGTGGGTCGGAAAACCGTTTGAGCGTCTACGCTTCCTATAGCACAACTAAGCATTGATAGCAGGGGGGGTGATACTGTTAGCCTAGTTGATGAACGAAGCGGGTGGATACTTTTTGACCAGCTCTCGGGTGTGTCATTCTTTAGTTTTTTACCTCTGTCCTAGGTTGGCGACCCCTGTTTTGTGGGCCCTCGGTGTGGTGTTTTTTTGCTCAGGTGCAGCGGCATGGGCCACCTGCTTGTGGCTTCACTGGCATCGTGTTAGTAAATTGTGTTGTCAACATGGAGATGAGGGGCGACGGTTTTGGCGTTGGAGAGGCCAGAGTCCTCTGCAGCTCCTTCTGGATTGCCCTCTCCTGACAGTATCCAACACTGTTGGGCCAATACCTATCTGGAAAAGCCCAGAGATATAGAGACGGCTTCGCACTTT
Organism: Pseudopleuronectes americanus; assembly: GCA_038501795.1. Lineage (NCBI taxonomy): Eukaryota > Metazoa > Chordata > Actinopteri > Pleuronectiformes > Pleuronectidae > Pseudopleuronectes > Pseudopleuronectes americanus. The sequence continues at coordinate 187,779 of JBAMIH010000029.1, read as the reverse complement.
CGTCGCATTAACTGAACCCAGTTTTCATGGGTGTTCAGATCTAACTTTAAGTTCGTCATCCTGCTGAGGGACATGAGACTCGGTCAAGTCCTTTAAACCTCCTCTGTCCCCGGATTTCGCATACATAACTGGTGATGTGGTCTTGGTCATATGGATTTGGGGCTGGGCGGCGGGGTTGAGGGGGGTATTGGGGCCGCGAGTGATGGGGTGGGTTGTTTTTTTTTCTTTGGATTTTTTTTATATTTTTGTATATGCTGTGTATAACTTCTATAGATTTTACACCGAGGACCGGATTCAAAGTAATATTTATTATTAATAACTTGTGGTCAAATAAATTTCTCTGTATTCTGAAAAGATGCCGAGTCCCTCACACTGAGGACATTGCGAGGGTCCCAGGTGTGAGGGGAACCTCTCCTCTGCTGACATTTCATTTATGATGTGTTCTTGTGAACAGTCCTTGATAGGGAGTCTTCTGTATGGAAGGTTATGCTGGGGTGAGATTGTCTGACTAGATTTATCACCTCAGATCTCATTATCTGTGCCTGAGGGACGTTGATGAGCTGTCTTTTCATACTGAGCAGGTTGTTGCTGGAACCCGACAGGTCGAGTCCTCCAGATCAGGTCTGAAACAAGTTTAAGTGGGTAGCAGGTCTCGGGTTGATGACCAAACAGTGTTAAACAGTTACTGTTGGTCCACTCTGAGTATGAGAACAAGGAATGGATTTGTCTGAGGAGTAAGAATCGTGATTTAGACCAACAGCTCAACGTGAAGTTGTTGAGAAACAGTTGTACATGTTTTCTTTTCCAAGAAGCGTTCTCAGATTACACGAGACACCCTGCCCGCCTGTGGGGATCTGTCATGTACCCCCCCCCCTTTACCCACAGTCCCCCAGCTTCCCAGATAAGATTTACAAGGAAAACGTTCCCCAGAACCGCTTACAACAACGATCCCCCGCGGTTACTAGCTGAATTACGTTTGATTATTTTAGGTGCCACAGCGGGTGTTGCCTTTGAAAAAGCAGCTCTGATTTTCACCGTCTTGGACTTTCGAATCTCGGCCCCAGGTACATTTTCTGGAGAGGCCGGCATGGGATGATTGTTCTTGGCTCGACTCGTCCTGATCGACGTGTCTACCTTTGGACATTGGGGATTAACCGAGTGCATGTCCGACCGAGTAAGCAATGATAGATTCCGTCTAGTGAACGATGGCTCCAGGAAATTTTTACAACTGCTCCGCCCAACAGAGTTGTCTCGGCTTAATACTTAGATTATCAATGGAGTCTCGTTGGCCTGAACTTGTCCTCGTTGGTTTGATGTCTACTTGTATGATGGTTACAAAATGTGTGTGTGCTTTGTGCAGTTGTTGTGATGGGTGGAGGGGGTTGTTTGGGGGTGGGTGCAGGTGGTGTTATTTTGTGTGTTTTTTATGGTGTGTCCCCAGTTGGGGCGTTTGGGTTTCGTGTTGTGTTTTGGCGTAGGTGAGTGGTGTGATGGGTGGTATGTTGGATTGGGTGGGTTGGGGGCGTTCTGTTGCTCGGTGGTTTTTTGTGTTTGTGTTCCCTGGTTTGTTCCATGTGCCGTATGTGCGGTAATATTTGCTGTGCTTGTTGTGTTTTTATTTTTGTCTTCGTTCCTTAAGTGTTTTCCAATTCTTTTGTGTTGTTGTTTTAGACTTTGTTTCGTTGTTGTGTGTGTTGTTTTCTGTGATTATGTGTTTTTGTATTGTGCTTTATAAACCACGAGCACCAAATCGAGTTTTGTCGTGAAAACATCGATTATTTCCTCTTTTGTCATTCCGGTATATTAAAGACGTCACAACTGACCGTTTTTGCGTAATTTCTGTATTAAGTATATTCGACCATTCGCTGAATACTATATTGGTTGTATTTTGTTTTGAAAAAGAACTGAATGTACGTTCTAAATTTTGAATAGGTAATATTTTTTATTATGGGATTTATATATTGTCAAGTACATACACATATTCTGTGAGAGGATGTTTTGGTGTGTTACCCCTATAATTTAGCAGTTAACCCACACCTGACAACATCGCTCCACTGTACACCGCACCGGTATGTGCACCCATAGATAAGTAGACCGAGTCTGTCCAGAGCCCATGTATTGTGACCCCACCCCCCCCCTCCCCCCCCCCCCCCCCATAAATAGTAGCACCATATAATCATTCCCAATCACATAATGCTACAGAACTATAAAGTTATGAGTACAGTTTTCATTTTTTCTTGATCATCTGTAATCTTGTGATGAGGCACAGAGAGGGGGATGAGAGGTGGGGTGAGGAGGGGAGGTTGGTGGGAGGGGGGGGGGTTGGGTAATATGGTGTGGTTACTCTATAATACAGTTCATTTATTTTTTTAACACAAATTAATGGCTAGAAGGACGGTGGGATCAATGACTTTACATCCCCCATCCGTGCACACCTCGTAGGGGGAATCGTGGGGACGAACGCGTCCTACTCGTTGATTGTGAAAACATTGGGACTACTCCAGTGGGAGTTACGTCTAGAGTGGAAAGTGGTAAGGGGAAAATGAAAGGTGGTTTCTGATGCAGTCCGTGAATGTCACTCAGGTACATGGTAATTTTGAGATGTATAGAGAGCGGAAGCGTCAAATCTTCCTCTTCCTTCTTCCTCTTCTTCTTTTCCTCTTCCTCCTTCACCCATCCCTGTCTGTTTCTACTCTTACTTCACTGATTCCTTTTCAGTAGGGTCTTCTGAGTGTTTGGGTGGGAGAAGTTGGGCGCGACCCCACACTGTCCCAAACAATTTCTTCATTAGTCATGAACCTGTTGACTCCTCTCAACAGAGGCCTCTCTTTCTGAACTGAGGATCCGGTCAGCCCCGACAGGAGTTAAGCTATTTGATACGGGACAGGCGGTAAAACTCCTGCTCGGCTGCCCCCCCCCTCCCCCGTATGTCAGGGGCCTCTAAAGGGTGACGAATAGTGCCTACGGAAACCGTCTGGGCAGAAGAGTTAAATTGATACGTTTAAAGAGGACTGAGGCATCGTCTGTTTTGAGCACCTTGACTATTTGACTAGTTTCTCGAGGGCGTCTCGGTCTTTTAAGTGCCTACTTTATCTGACATCTGGCTCGCAGATCAGCTCTTAAGGAGAGGAGTGTTGTCATACCAATCTAATTATGTAGTATCGCAATTCATATGTGTAATCCACAAAAAAGATAACGGATTAGCCATGAAAGGGGCCGAGGCCCCACTAGGGCCCCTCAGATGGAGAGACAGTAGAGGCATCGCCTCCACTGTCACACTGATCAGATCATTCACAGGTGAAGACAGGAAGGAGTTACCGTCACCTTGAAAACTGACAACCTGAGAACTGAGCTGTGGACAAGTCAGTGAATAAAAAACGTACATTTCAAAATATTTCAGGAGGTGAACTGATGACGGAGACGTTAAACCTGTTAACAATAAAAGTCCCAGATTGCTTCAATTAACATTCCCATGTGTGTAAAGTTTACATAGTTTAGAAAGACACCTGTTGATAGGATCGGAGTCAGGATTCTTATCTCAGTGTTACACACACAAACCTGATGACTCTCACAGGATCCAGACTGTGAATCATTATGTTGAAGAGACTTCTTAACAAAGAGATTCTACAGAACTGATCAAACGTCATTTCACTTCCGTTCTCTTTGATCAGCAGCTGTGGTGAAAAGGTTAAAAAGACAAAGGTTTGAGTTGTGGTAAGTGCAGGAGGACGAACATGTGGGACGTCGTTTGATTAAGACCCTCAGAGAGGAGGAGGACAGGAACCTGTAAGCTGCTGTGGTCCAGAGTTCAGGACGGGCTCTTCTACTCACCTGGAACTCATCACAGAACCATGTTTCATCTCAATCACTGCTGTCAGACCTCAACCTGCAAAACACCCAGGAATGTAACCAGGACAAGGGTTCAACACTCTGCAGGGGTCCTGGAGGAGTTCCACTGGTTCCAGTGGCTCCTTGAGAAGCTTCTATAAAGGTTAAATCAGGATCTTGAGATCATTGCAGAGATTCTAAGGCTCCTGTAAGAATGTGTCTTGTTGTAGCGATGCGATCCTGATGATAAGCTTCAGTCGTCAGGTCTGGGTCTGGTTACAGGTTCCTTACAGCTGTTCCATCTGTGTTTGAGGGGGCTCCTACATAGGTTCTTGATGCAGTTCTTGCAGAGACCAGTTCTTCATGGAGAACCTGTCATTGTTCCTGAAGTGTCTTTGTTGAGGTGCCTGTGATGCTGACTGGTTCCAGGGGTCTAAGTGACGCTCCTTGAAGAGAAGACATTCATGAGTTCTCTGTGGAGGTTCTCGTCACTCTGCAGTTCTCTCGCGACGATCGCCAAGTGTCCTGTTACTGGACTATGTTTGGTCCCAGTCTGTAGACCATGACATGGAGCCACTACCTGCAGGGACAGACGGACAGACAGTCGGATCTGGACCTTCATGAGAGGAACAAGTTTGGTGGATCCTCGCCGTTTGGAACCTTGAGCAACATTTTCCAGATCTCTGCTGCTGCTTGTTCTGTTGCGTAGATGAGAAGTGATTTCCTCTGAGGACAACTCGAACATGGATCGTTGCTTCACCACTTGGGAACTCAGCAGAAACCAGCTGTCGTCCAACTGTGAGCAGAGGTCATGTGACAGAACAACGACGACCTCGGAGCAACGAGGAGTCAGAAGCTCAAGATGATCTGAAGACATGTTGGAAAACCATCAGAGAGAGAAACTCATCAGCACTGATTGGTTCTGTGTATACATGAAACTGAATCTGATGAGCAGGGAGAGAGAGAGAGAGAGAGAGAGAGAGAGAGAGAGAGAGAGAGAGAGGGGGGGAGAGGGGGGGAGGGAGAGATAGAGAGAGAAGGGGGGGAGAGAGATAGAGAGAGAGAGCTAGAGAGGGGGAGAGAGAGAGAGAGAGCGAGAGGGGGGGGGAGAGAGAGATATAGAGAGAGAGAGCTAGAGAGGGGGAGAGAGGGGGGAGGGAGTGAGAGAGAGGGGGAGAGAGAGGAGAGAGAGAGAGAGCGAGAGAGAGAGAGAGAGAGAGAGATAAAGGAAAAAGAAGAAGTGAAAATAAGAATCCAGTCCTAAAGAACGAGAGGAAAAAGAGATAGCAAGAAAGAAGAGGAGGAATGAAAAGAGGAGTCAGATACAAACAGACGTGGCTCGACCTGTTTCTTCTTCTCTTGTTTCTTTTGGAGCAGTTTTCCTGCAGCTGTGTAACTGAAACCTTTGGACACATCAGTGTCTCCTGAGGTTTCACATTGGAAACTGTCCGTCATCTTCCACTGATGGATGTCCAGGAAACCATGTGACCACGTGTGACCACATGTAACCACATGAAGGGAAGCCGCTGCTGCTTGTAACCATGTGAACCTCCTGACGGACGCAGACCCTGAGACTTCAATCCTCATCCGGTGAAGAATGTGGCTCTTTGTAGAACCAGTTACCTTCTAAGAGGTTTACTGGTCTTTCTTTCCCCCCTGTGCTCTTATTTCCAGTGACCCCACGCTGACCTGCAGCAGCTTTCTGCAGAGCCACTTAACTACGAGCTGGTGATCGGGAGCTCAGGCCTGGACCGGGTTTCAATCTCCACTGAGATGTTGTTTTACGTCCAGATTGAAATGTGAGCTGAGGGGAAGTGAAACCTAAATTGTGAAGCAGCTGTCGTCACTCTTCTGTTTGCTTGAAAAGACGACGTGCAGCTTTCTAAGTGCTCCGTGGACGGAGGGGACATTCGGACACGTTATGTGTGGGATTATGAATCATGTTGCCACCGAATCAGATGACCTCCTGGTGCTCTCTGGCCACTGCACTGCTCAGTCTGCAGTTTATGAAGATCTGAGTTGAGACATTTACGAGCAGACGAGTTGCAGTTCCTCCTCTCGTTCTTTAACGTGTCTGTATTTATAACTGAGCTGAGTTCAGCTGCTGCACAAATATTTTATTTCATGTGTCCGGAGCATGTTCGTCTCATGTTAGATTCAGTAGACGTGTTCTGCAGATCCTCGTTTATCACAACAGAACTTCTCCCTCTGGGTTCTCCTCATGTCATCGAGACGACTTGAAGTTTCATATCAACCAGAATCTGACTCTACGTCTCATATTGAGTCTGTGATTATGGCAGATGTAGAACCTGTTGAGTCATGTGACCTCGGGCCGGGTGGATGAAGAGCTCAGCGATGTTTGTTTAACCTACATTTATCTTGTTGATATAAAAGCTGCTCCTCCCTGTGTGGGAGGTGATGAACACTTTCTGGAACACACCTCTGTTCAAAGTGTGAACTCACAAACGCACAAGAGCAGAGAACACAGCCGCCGCCGAGGCTCATGGGAAACTTGTTGATGTGTGAGTTTACAGGTTAATGTTTGACTGGAGCAGTAAATTCTTCTGTGTTTAGAAAACTGTCTCGAACCAAATTCAGAGTTTAGATCCTCTGTCCTTTCTTCTTCTTACATTACAACACAGTTATTATATTTAACTTAACATGAAGGAAAAGAGGAAAAGAAAAACTTAACGTCAAACATGAAAAACATATTTCTTCATGTTTGTTTTTTTAAATGGAGGAAAATAAAAAGAATCTTTAGTTTTCAGTCAGACTCTTGAAGCGTGGTCAAGGCTGAAGGAATAACTGGAGAGTTACAATCCTGAACAAGACGAATCGTACCCAGAAAACATTTAACTCAGAAGACAAAGAAAAGTCCAGAAGTACAAAATAGTGGACATAATTAATTTAAAAGTGAAAACCAATGTGAATGATCCATTTGGCTCCGTGGTTGAACCGTGTTGTTAATAAAGCGTCTCATATGTCTGTATATTGTGTTTCATAAGAGCTGTGTCTCCATTCAGGGACTGAATCCTTTGAAAGCTGCTTTTAAAGACCGATTAGCCTGTCCCGTTTTGAAGGCTCCTTCAAATGGAGCAAACCAAAGCGCTTGTCCTTCCCTGAGGAGCGAAGGCTGAAACAGGTGGTTCCTCCCGGGACCGGCGTATCCCAGGATGCATTGTGCTTTTCAAAGAGGTCGAGGCGATGGAAAGCAAAGAGACGTCCGAAGCTTGAGAGTCAAACTTCCACTTGTCTGGAAACACCTGACACTGCACGTGGAGAACAAACTAAAACAAACTAAAACAAACTAAACTCAAACTTTCTTGGCATGTCTAACTCTAGCTTTGTTGCTAGGCAACAGCAATAATGGCGGGAGGAGCTGGTGGCGCTGATGACGTCACGTCTCTGTCGACCAGAGGACATTTAGAGTCCAGGACCAGAGCGTGAACATCATGTTCATTTCCTCTGGTTTATCATTACATCAACATTTATATGATGAAATGAAAGAACCATGATCCTCTCGGTCACATGACGACATCTGATCATGTCCTGGATGTCCCGCCTGGACAAGCATCCGTCCGTCTCCATGGCGACATGTGTTCTCTACCTGGCGACCCGTCAGACCGTGTGTGTGTCTGTGTGTGTGTCTGTGTGTGTGCAGATTACATGTGAGCTCGCTCCACGGAGTCGTGTTATCAAACAGTCGCATTAATCTGCAGATCTGATTATCTCATTAACACAAAGGGCCCGAAGCCAGCTGGAGGTCGACAACAGGGATCTGATTAAGTCTGCATGGAGCCAGGGAGCACACACATGTCAGCTGGCACACACACACAGACACACACACACACACAGACACACACAGACACACACAGACACACACACGCACACACACACACAGATGTATCTCCATGACTTCAGAGGACATCACTAACCCCTTACACACATTCT
>JBAMIH010000029.1:132500-177500 GCA_038501795.1 Pseudopleuronectes americanus | reverse complement strand
CAGGACAATGTGTGGAAGCTTCTCAGAGAGCGAGTGGACGTGTTGATGAGGTTTCTAACACGTGACAGACCTGAAACACAAATGTTCATGTTCGAAAACAAAACTACGGTAACCAAGATGTATCACACAAGTGAATTAATGACAACACAACAATAAAAGCCACACAACAGAATCCCACAGGAAGTGAGTGACATTAGATGTTGACAGTGAAGCTGTCAGTGTTCTTCCTGATGTCAGTGAGCTGTTGTTTGTTAGAACCTGGTCAACCAGCCGTCTGCAGCATCTATGAAGGAGGAACTCCCCTGAACTATCTCCACTGAGACATGAAGGTTTGACTGTGGAACCACATGAGTGAAACTAAAGAAGTCCTTGAATCTAATGGATTGAATCTGACGTGAAACAGCAACAGCCGAGTCATCTGATCAATAAGAACTATTGAGGATCCAGGTCAGTGAGCAACTGGAGAACCTGACGTTTGGAGATAAAGTGTAGAAACAGTGAAGAGCATCAGAGTCGTCTCTGCTGAGAATCTTGTAGTTTCGTTCTGCAGCGTTTCCACGGTGACCCTGACGCGAGCGGCGATCAGGATCTGGGTCGGCGCCGCGGCGAGCATCGTTACCCGTCTGACACGATTACCTGCTGCTGGGGACACGCCCACTGAGCTCTAACCCCTGTCCCTTAATCCCAGAGGTGTTTTGATCACGTCCGACACCGACGAGCAGCCGCTGCTCACGTGTCCCAGATCAGCTTTACTAGTCAGACCATGACCCCCCCCGGCCTTGCTGGGATGTCCCACAACCTGCAGATTAAACACAGGACACACCACAGGAACTTGACCCACAGATCCCAGACCACACACACAGTCCAGACTGCCGGGTCACCTTGGTGAAGCTGCATCTCCACACTCTGTCTCATCGAGGACGAGTCTGAGACGAGCGCAGCAGGATGTTACTTCACAGAATCCCCAGAGAAATAATCCTCTATTTGTTGAGGTTGAAGCAGAGGACACGCTTCTTGGTCACACACGGATCAGCAGCACGTTCTACAGTGGAAGTAAAAGTCTCTCACAAGTTCAGGCTCTGAAATGTCCTCAGAGTATAAAAGTACAAAGTTCCCCCTGAAGGTCGTTTCTACACCGACTGAGACTCAAGTCACATTGATATACTTCAATGACTATTCAACCTAAACCAATCTTAGGTCAAATACGGAGAGGCGGTGGTCTAGCGGCAGAAACTTGGACTATGGGCAGAGAAGGTCTCTGGTTCGTCTCTGGTTCGATTCCACGGAAAGACAACAAAAAGACGAACCTGGATTGATCTGCCCAAAAATCCAAGAGTCTCTCTAGACCCTGTCTAGTGCCCCTGAGCAAGGCACCTTACTCCTCCAACATCTGCTCCCCGAGCGCTGTACATGGTCGCTCACTGCTCTGTGTGTCCCGCACACAGATGGGTCAAAAGCAGAGATTACATTTCCCTACCTGCATGAGTGTGCGTTTGCATGTCTGTGCATGTGTGTGGGATAAATAAAATATGCATCTGCATCTACTTAATTTACTTAAAATCCAACAAAAACAAAAATCACAGGTTAAAACAAGAAAAGATTTGTGAGCATTTAAATGTGTTACGTCCGTTGTGCGTTGTGTGCACTGAGACACACACAACAAGGAGTGGAGTCCATTGAACCTGAATCTGTCCTGAAGTCGAGAAGTCAGCACTTGATGATGCAAAATTAAAAAATATGATATTGAAGCAGTAGAGAGTTCAGATATTTATATTAAAGTGTTGCGAGCTGGAGGAGTATCAAGTGAAGTATCTATAGCACAGTAACTAAGTACTTTTACTTGGTTACCTCTGAGTGTTTCCTTCCCTCCTGTCTGTGGCCTCATTGGTTTCCAGTGAGGACACGAAGAAGAACGTGACGCAGGCTCCAGACTCGTCCCTGACAAGAAGAAACTGTCCAAAGTTTTACTGTGCAGGTCGAGATCAGGATGTTCTGTGAGTGTTATGAAGCCCTTGTATCTCTTATCTGATGTCCTCACACTGTTCAGGGACCATCAGGAAATCACATCACGTTTCCAGCGGCTTCTGACGGTGAAACAAGTCAAACTCATCTGCTCATCAAACTCAGTGAAACTTATTTTCCCATCGTGGGAATCTAATTTGTCTGAGCATTAAACCCCCGAAATCAACCTTTGTGTGTTTTGTGAAAATTATAGTAAAGTATGAACATGGTTGATGTTGATTCCAAGTGGACTTGAACTTCTTTGACTCTCTCTTTCAGGGACACACCTACATACTAATCTGTCAAAATTTCATTTTGACCAATCCCATATACTGAGTCTTTGGGGAAATGAATTCTTGAGGCCCTATTTATTTGCCCAGTCCTCCAAAGGATTTAAATCCATTTGAATTTCTACAGCCTGATGATAAATACCCTTCCCCCTCCTCCAAATGGCACCATCATCTGAAAATAAAGACAAATCCCTAAGAATATATTGATTGAATCCAACCACAGAGCTTTCCAGTTTCTAACTCTGACTCTAACGTTCAATCAACACCAGACATTTAGTTTTTATTAACATTTCATTTATATGAACAACCATCAGTTATAACTGCCGTGCTCCATCTTTCTTTCCTCAATAACAGATCCATTATTATCACTTAAATTCTTTGTCTCTGGTGCCAAACACCACATCTGCTTAGGAGATCTTGTGCTGACCTCTGACCTCTTGGTCTGTTTCAGAAACTGACTTCATTCCCAAGAAGACGCCAAACGATTCGGCCACTTCACATCTTCCAGTCTCGTGATCCCCCCCGCACTCTGCACACCTGCGGCTGCGAGACGCCTCAATGTGTCCAAACCTTTGGAAAGGAAGTCGTCCATAATTCTTCTCTTGATATGCCAGACAAGCAATTTTTACTCTTTCTGGAAGAACTTCAGCAGCAGAAGGGATCAGAACGTTTGGATTTCCAGCATCAAGGACTTTAAATCCATCAAACTCTTTTATTTCTCCTCCTTTAACACTTTCCTTTATTTCCTTCTCCGACCGGTCGGCCCAAACACCATCAATTAATCCATCTCTTGTTTACTCTTAATTGATCACTTCCACTTCTTTTTGTATTTTTTGGGCTTTCTTCTAGTTGCTCAACGTTTTTTACAAACCAACAAGGTTTGTGTATTTGCCCGAGTTTTTGTTTCCGATGCGTCGCCCACTGACTCACGTGTTCCAGCCACTTTCAGAGGCTTCGTCGCTTTAAACCCTCCTGCTACCTGGTCTCTTATTTGAAACTCTCCGTTCTCCATGGTGAACCACAGCCAACCGGAGAGGAGAAGCTCGGGTTTCCCTTCCACTGAACACCTCTGACTCCGGCTATATTTCAAACCAGCAGAACAGAAGTCAAGAGGAGCAGAGCGAGAATGTCTCTTAACGATATGATCAACTATAACGATGCCCCCGAGACAAATGACCTTACGTCTCACCCACCAACTTCTATGTGATTCATGTGCTTTTCTGTGATGTCACGTGCTTTTCTGTGATGTCATGTGCTTTTCTGTGATGTCACTTGCTTTTCTGTGATGTCACTTGCTTTTCTGTGATGTCATGTGCTTTTCTGTGATGTCATGTGCTTTTCTGTGATGTCATGTGCTTTTCTGTGATGTCACTTGCTTTTCTGTGATGTCATGTGCTTTTCTGTGATGTCACTTGCTTTTCTGTGATGTCATGTGCTTTTCTGTGATGTCACGTGCTTTTCTGGATGTCACTTGCTTTTCTGTGATGTCATGTGCTTTTCTGTGATGTCATGTGCTTTTCTGTGATGTCATGTGCTTTTCTGTGATGTCATGTGCTTTTCTGTGATGTCACTTGCTTTTCTGTGATGTCATGTGCTTTTCTGTGATGTCATGTGCTTTTCTGTGATGTCATGTGCTTTTCTGTGATGTCACGTGCTTTTCTGTGATGTCACTTGCTTTTCTGTGATGTCATGTGCTTTTCTGTGATGTCACTTGCTTTTCTGTGATGTCACTTGCTTTTCTGTGATGTCATGTGCTTTTCTGTGATGTCATGTGCTTTTCTGTGATGTCATGTGCTTTTCTGTGATGTCATGTACTTTTCTTTGTCTCTGTCCGTGTCCCTCCGTCCTCAGGACAAACGTCCCAGCAGAGGAGACTTTGTTCCTGTTCCTCTCCTCGTGGAGCTGGGTCTGGTTGCAGCTTGTTCTGCCAAGCCTGCGTCCAGCTCGCTCTGAATGAACACAGCCCATTACGGGCGCTGGGTTTGATCCCAGTGCACACTGGCAGAGAGCGCCACATCTTCAGTGGACCGGCCGCTCCAAGAATCCAGTGTTTCAGAGCACCGCCTAAAAACAGACTGTGACACTATTGGCTTTTTGTCTGGAGCACATGTTGGCGGCTGCTCAGCCTCAGACCTCACAGACGGCCAGCGAGGGCAGGCCAGGCCACGAGCATGACTCCGACCGCGAGGGCCCCGAGGGCCCCAGAGAGCCGGGCCTGTGAACTGAGTGATCTGGCCTGTAGCTGTTTGTTCTGGCCTGTAGCTGTTTGTTCTGGCCTGTTTTGAACTGACCATACAAAACTTAAAACCTTTATTTAAAACAGTTTAACAGAAAATGATTACACCTCTTCAGAGGAGTCACATGATCCGACGCCTGCAGTGCAGAGGAAGAGGAGCAGGTACAGAAGCCTGGAGGTTCAGTTCAGAGCGCTAACCCCTAACCCACAGACTGAAACCCTGGAACATGCTGCATCTTCTCACACGAGCTCTTGAGTCCGAGGCTGATCTCAGTCCCTGCAGGAAAACAGTTGAAGGAGGAGGGCTGGACGGGGGGGGGAAAACAACATGGTGGGGGGGCAGTCGGGGTCATGTGACCTTCTCGGAAGCGCGAGGACAAAGCGGTGGGAGCGGCTCAGCACGTAGGGCTTCTGGTCCGGTCTACTAAGCAGCACACAGGGAACAATGGAGCTGCAGATTGAGGTCAGTGTGTCACAGATTTCCTCTGCAGAGCACAGGCAGCGCCGCCACAGCTGTTTCCATGGAAACCAGTCAACACCTGTTGAGTGGTCACTGGGCTGAACTACCTGACGGGCCGAGGGCGGCGACCTTTACAAACTGTGTTCTAATCCTTTTACCTGCAGCCGAAGAGTGTGTGTGTGTGTGTGTTACTGATAATTATTGGATTTCAATAACTATATCAATATTATGAATTATTACTCTGTGTAATGAGTTGCATGTTTATTAGGAATGAGGAGAGGATCTGACATCAGTTAAAGATGGAAGCTGAGTTTCAGCCTGACGACAACAGCAGAATATGTTAAATGATGTCACACCTTGGATGGATGGTCGATTCAATTTATTTATTTATTATTATTTATTCAAAAAATATCATAAAATACATAATCTCAAGGCACTTTACATGTTAAGGCTGAAACCTTAACGATGGTAGAGAAACCAACAGTTCCCAAAATGAGTGGAGAGAAAGAAACCTCCAGGGAAAGAGCCGGCAGGAAGTGGCGCTCATCAGACCCGTGGGCGCCACTTCCTCTTCCTCTCACCTGAGCCTCATCATCATCAATCAGATGCTGCTGCAGGGCGTGAAGCGTCCGGTCCGATCGAGTGTCACCTGGCGGATCTGAGGTTCGACTCCATCCGGCAGGAGGCTGCGGTCCATCAGGACCAAAACCTTCCGCCACAAGACCAGCTTCTTCCCGGCTGCAGCTGGTCTTATCAACAAGGCCCGGGACCCCCACCTGACTCAGACCTTTATTCCGCTCCCTCACCTCAAGGATGTGTTAAATTAACACATATCATATTATATTATATTATACTGCATTACATTGCATATTGCAATCTGACACTGTTCACTGTTTTGCATTTTGCATTTCACTTTTTACTACACTTATTATATCTTTTATCTTTTATATATTTTTATTTAGAAATGTTTATGTCAAAATAAATGTTACTTTGTAGAAATATTGGAAAAAAGTGAGTAAATATATACTGGTTTTCTATTTTTATTGCTTTTCTTATGTATGTTGTATTTATTGCGTTTTTATGTTTCTATGTTCATTGTATGCACCAATTACCAGAGCAATTGGTAATTGGAGGTGTAAACCTACTTGGCAATAAAATACTTCTGATTCTGATTCTGATCACGATCCTCCTCACACCTTCGTCTGCAGCTTCTCCTTCACTGAGCTGTGGTGGCTCTCTGCTGTGTTAGATCATCACATGACGTCAACAAGTGATGATGCTGCTTCATGTGGCTATAAACGTCAGTGAAGAAAGAGCGTCACAGATATGTTGGGATCCAAGGACTTTATTTGTTCCTTCATTTCCTGTTTATTTCTTTCGAATCAAATTGTTTGAGTTTCCTCTCCTTCATCATTCTCGATGATCATGTTTCAGTTGAGTCTTTGTTGTTGTGGATTCATTGAGAACTGAGAAAAACTCGGTTTCACAGATCATCTCTGTAACTTCATGTGGGGCTGAGTGGATGCGTCTTCGAGCTGATTGCTGATTGGTCACAGGATGAGACAACGTGAGTTACAACTGATCTGGAACATCCTGCCACAGAACGTCTGTGCTGCGGTTTGAACACTCTGACCTGGTTCAGGCTGTTTTCTCCAAATCGGGGTTCGGAACAGTCAGGACTCGGTCACAATGCAAAGTCAACTTCCTGCTCCGGCTGAAGAATGCTCCCTTTGTGGAGGTGGAGGTGCTGCTTGGAGGTCAGTGTGTGCTCGTCTCTCATTAGGAGGATGGCGTGACACGAGGACACAGCCCGATTCAGACGCTGTCAAAACACCGCATGTCCACAGTAAACAGGAACAGCAACAATACCACGCCGCGCACGCCTCATTTAACCATTAGTGCTTCAGCAGTAAACAGCATATTGTCTGTGTGAGCTCGTTGGTCACATGAGAGCTCAGGTCAAACTGCCCGTGGATCAGAGGGAGCAGGAGGACGCTCGACCCGCCGCTGAGCCGACCAGTCTCCCCCGCACAGACCAGTCAGTGGACCGATGAGTCAGTGGACCAACAAGTCGCTGGACCTTCGACTTACTGGACAGACGAGTTTGAACAAAGTTGATATTGGTTTATAGAGGAGTCTAGAATGTTATGACATAATCAGCTCACTGAGCATCTCTTCATCTTCACACACCCTGATTATTGAGTCTGGGTCACAACACTGCTCCGCTTCATTAAACCTCTGACCTCACTGTGACCTCTGACCTCTGAACCCACCCTTCAGTAATGACCCTCCTGTCAGAAAGAACTGAGGATCTCACTGGAACCAGTAAACACTGATTACTCAACAGTTAATCTGAACGGGCCCGAGTCCAGGACTGTCCCTGACCGCGACACTAATGCCTGTTCCCTTCTACAATCCTGTTCTTGGACGGCGTCCGTGTTAACTCAGAAACAACAGGTTCAGATCAAGTTGAGAACATGTTGACAATGTGTTTCGTGTCCCACACACACACAGATTCATACCTGTCCCCCTCTAAACAATGGAAGGTGGGAAATAGTTACTCGGTGGCAAGTGGACATGCAGCTGCAACGTAAAACCATAAGTGAAAATATGAGAATGAAATCGTATTTATTTTAGAAAGTGCTATAAATGATAATGAAAGCATTGTGTTGCTAAAGTAAACTTAATTCTGCCAGTAAACAATAATGCTTTGGAATTAATACTATTGAAACATATGATATGTAAAGAACTTGTAGAGAACATGTAGAGAACATGTAGAGAACATGTAGAGAACATGTGGAGAACATGAGGAGAACATGTAGAGAACATGTAGAGAACATGTGGAGAACAGGTGGAGAACATGTAGAGAACATGTAGAGAACATGTAGAGAACATGTGGAGAACATGAGGAGAACATGTAGAGAACATGTAGAGAACATGAGGAGAACATGTAGAGAACATGAGGAGAAAATGTAGAGAACATGTAGAGAACATGAGGAGAACATGTAGAGAACATGAGGAGAAAATGTAGAGAACAGGTGGAGAACATGTAGAGAACATGTAGAGAACATGTAGAGAACATGTGGAGAACATGAGGAGAACATGTAGAGAACATGTGGAGAACATGAGGAGAACATGTAGAGAACATGTAGAGAACATGAGGAGAACATGTAGAGAACATGTAGAGAACATGTAGAGAACATGTGGAGAACATGAGGAGAACATGTAGAGAACATGAGGAGAACATGTGGAGAACATGAGGAGAACATGTAGAGAACATGTAGAGAACATGAGGAGAACATGTAGAGAACATGAGGAGAAAATGTAGAGAACATGTAGAGAACATGAGGAGAACATGTAGAGAACATGAGGAGAAAATGTAGAGAACAGGTGGAGAACATGTAGAGAACATGTAGAGAACATGTAGAGAACATGTGGAGAACATGAGGAGAACATGTAGAGAACATGTGGAGAACATGAGGAGAACATGTAGAGAACATGTAGAGAACATGAGGAGAACATGTAGAGAACATGTAGAGAACATGTAGAGAACATGTGGAGAACATGAGGAGAACATGTAGAGAACATGAGGAGAACATGTAGAGAACATGAGGAGAAAATGTAGGGAACAGGTGGAGAACATGTAGAGAACATGTAGAGAACATGTAGAGAACATGTGGAGAACATGAGGAGAACATGTAGAGAACATGTAGAGAACATGTGGAGAGCATGTAGAGAACATGAGGAGAAAATGTAGAGAACAGGTGGAGAACATGTAGAGAACATGTAGAGAACATGTGGAGAACATGAGGAGAACATGTAGAGAACATGTGGAGAGCATGTAGAGAACATGAGGAGAAAATGTAGACAACATGTAGAGAACATTTAGAGAACATGTAGAGAACATGTGGAGAACATGTAGAGAACATGTAGAGAACATGTGGAGAGCATGTAGAGAACATGAGGAGAAAATGTAGAGAACATGTAGAGAACATGTAGAGAACAGGTGGAGAACATGTAGAGAACATGTAGAGAACATGTGGAGAACATGAGGAGAACATGTAGAGAACATGTGGAGAGCATGTAGAGAACATGAGGAGAAAATGTAGACAACATGTAGAGAACATTTAGAGAACATGTGGAGAACATGAGGAGAACATGTAGAGAACATGTAGAGAACATGTGGAGAGCATGTAGAGAACATGAGGAGAAAATGTAGAGAACATGTAGAGAACATGTAGAGAACATGTGGAGAGCATGTGGAGAACATGAGGAGAAAATGTAGAGAACAGGTGGAGAACATGTAGAGAACATGTAGAGAACATGTAGAGAACATGTAGAGAACATGTGGAGAACATGGGGAGAACATGTAGAGAACATGCAGAGAACATGAGGAGAACATGTGGAGAACATGGGGAGAACATGTAGAGAATGTGTTAGGAACTTATGAAGAATATGTGGAGAACGTTTTAATAACATTTTGCTTTCTTGTCATCTTTTCTCTAGATGGTTTCATCATGAACATGGTAACATGTGTAGAACTTGTGTAGATCATGTTGACAACATGTGAAGACCATGTTAGGTTCTTTCCTGTCTCCCAGCTGTTCTTCTTTCAGTGAACAGGTGACGTACAGTTCAAACCTTGATCTGCGTCCTGGATTAATGTCTCTTACATAAAGCAGCGCTGTTGTTATTGTTGTTTTGGAACGAGGTGGAAATACTACTCTTCACGGTCCCTGTTCCAAACGTAATGTTCCTGGTGGCGAGGTAGTAGGTGAGCCGCTAAGCAGCTTGGCAGAAGGAACTGCTGTCAACAAACGGAGGTTGGGTGTTCTAAGATAGTAGACAGCTTTAGCAGGATTGAACGGAACCTTTCCAAAAGACAATCTGACCTAATGCTTCCCGTTAAGACGGGATCAACCCACTGTGTAAAACTCCAGCCACTCCAAGTTACTGGAAACACGCAGCTCGAGGCTACAGTCCGGAAACACCGGCAACTGAGCTGTGGTCTGACACCAACCAGGTGTGACACCAGGTCTGACATCTGGTCTGACATCTGATCTGACAGCAGGCCTAACAGCAGGTCTGACACCAGGTCTCTCACCAGGTGTGAAACCAGGTCTGACACCAGGTCTGACACCAGGTCTGACACCAGGTCTCTCACCAGGTCTGACACCAGGTCTGACACCAGGTGTGAAACCAGGCCTGACACCAGGTCTGACATCTGGTCTGACATCTGATCTGACAGCAGGTCTAACAGCAGGTCTGACACCAGGTGTGAAACCAGGCCTGACACCAGGTCCGACAGCAGGTTTACTTCACTAAAGCCAAGATTTGCTCAAACAAACATTGCATAAACACTCAAATCAAAAGTATTACACAATCCTTAATAACTTACACTAAAGGAGCAAAACATGGTCCCAGATCTGAACAATGTCAGACTCGAATTTTTTGCAAAACACTAAACACACTTGTGAGAGGCGGTGGTCTAGTGGCAGAAACTTGGACTATGGGCAGAGAAGGTCTCTGGTTCATCTCGGTTCGACTCAACGGAGAGACAACAAAAGACGAACCTGGATTGATCTGCCCAAAATCCTATAGTCTGTTTAGACCCTATCTAGTGCCCCTGAGCAAGGCACCTTACTCCCCCAACATCTGCTCCCCGGGCGCCGTACATGGTCGCTCACTGCTCTGTGTGTCCTGCACCAGCAGAAGTTAAATTTCCCTACCTGCATGAGTGTGTCTGTGCATGTGTTTGGGACAAATAAATGAATCTTAATCTTAATACATTAGACACAGACGTATATTATGATGTCACTTCCTTGCAATTCCAAAGCTCTGACTGTCAAATTTCCTATGAGCCACCAGGTGTTCAAACACATGATTAATTAATTGTAGACACACCAATCAGGTTTAAGAACTATACAAATGCAGCAGGTGAGTTCACCTGACTTCAACCAAAATGGAAGGAGTGAGAAGAAGAAAAGTGAGGGTGAGAGGGGGAATCCACAGTGGAGGAGGAGGAGGAAGAGGAGCAGGAGGAGGAGGAGGAGGAGGAGGAGGAAGAGGAAGACCTGAAGCAGGAGTAGAACGTGCTCAGAGAAGAAGAGGACCAGATTTATCAGATGAAATCCGTGCAGCACTAGTTGAACCTGTCGTGAACTAAGGATTGACACTTAAGGAGCTGGACTCAGAATTCAGATCTCAGCAGATCTACATTGAAATCTGTCATGTGACCTGAACTGGATCCAGAACCTTCTGTTGGTCTGATATTTGCTGAGCTGACAGTTTCATTCACACGACTGTAGTCAATGAGAAGTAGAATTGTTAAAAGTGTTTGAGGTTATCAGCAGCAGTGTGTTACTGGCTCAAACAGAATTAAGTCATATGAAGCTTGTGTGTTTCATATGGTAACACTATATGGTTTTAATAAATCACTGTATAGTTTTTACAAGAGTCTTTCATTTTGCAAAGGATCTGAGTTGTTCTGCTGATTGTGTGAAGAGTTTTGAAAAACCGTGCTTAAGTAATGGGATAATGACTTTAGTTGGAACATGAAACTTTTTTAGAAAATCTGTTGTGGCCAAAGCTTGATTAAACTATGTCTGTGTTGGGAGGGGGAGACCACCAGACCACACGCACACACACACACACACACACAAACACAGACACACACACACACACACACATACAAACACACACACACACACACACACACACACACACACACACACACACACACACACACAGACAGACACACTGCATTATAATCAAGTCTGACATTAATTATCTTGCAGTTAGAGGCAGGTCTGTTGATCAGAGTTCACAACACATATAAAACATGTGTTAAAAACACGTGTCCAGACCAGGACACTAAAGGACCAGAGGACCAGAGGACCAGAGGACCAGAGGACCAGAGGACCAGAGGACCAGAGGACCAGAGGACCAGAGGACCAGAGGACCAGAGGACCAGAGGACCAGAGGACCAGAGGACCAGAGGACCAGAGGACCAGAGGACCTGGCTCCTGTTTCGTCAACAGTCTTCAATGGGAAATTTTTCTCAAAGAAATCAGTGAAAGCGTTGACATTTTGATCCAGATCCACATCAGAGTGAATGAATATTTAATTAACATATGTTCCACTAAGTTTACTGGAAACCTGTTGAGAAGTTTTCATTCCTGGGAAAGGAAGAAAAGAAGGAAACAAATGAATGATTAAACAAAGGAAGGATGAAACAACCCATGTGGACGAGTATTTGACTCAGAAAAGATTGTGCAATATTAGCTTTTGAAGTCTGTGAACATCTGGATCTCACAATCTGACATGAAGAGGAAGAACAAGAAGAAGAAGATGAAGAAGAAGAAGAACCGAACTATACAGTTGTCATGTTCACTGAGGCAATTCACAGTGCTTTACATCAAATATAAACTGTGTCTTCATCAGTGCAAAGGCTTTTAATTACAAAAGTTAGATAGATGGATGGATGATGGATGGATGGATGGATGGATGGACAGATGGATGGATGGATGGATGGATGGATGGATGGATGAATGGATGAATGGATGGACAGATGGATGGATGGATGGATGGATGGATGGATGGATGGATGGATGGATGGACAGACAGTTTTTAATAGTTTAAGATCAACCTCAGTCTGATCGCACGTCTCCTTCCATCAGGACATTAAACACATCATAATCTTTATGAGACACAGCTGAAGACCAACCTGTGAATACGCTCCTGGGGTCTCTCTTCCTGTCCTAGATGCTAGTGACTCGTTCCAGATGTTCTGGACCTTTGTTCACCTCCTCCTCCCTGTCACATCTGGAGGAACGGTCAGATGTCCACACACTATTGAACATGTCATGGAATCAAACATGTCTGACTGACGTCAGAGCGTGAGCTGAACGATGAGCCCGGCCTCTCGGTCGGTGTGTGACGCTCTGAGGTCGAGGACAGGTCAACTGGGATACGGCCCTTCAGCCCGGGCGCTGCACACGCCCACTTAGTCTCCACTAATGACGGCGTTCTAATGAGGACACTGGTTTTTAATGAGGGCGACTGAGAGACGGACGGAGCAGCCGAACGACAGCAGGTCCTGGATCAGTGACAGAGGAGGGTTCGGGTCTTCAGAAGCGGACGAGTCGCTCGCTTACGTGATGATGTCATGTTAACCCCCGGGGCGCAAACATTCAGTTCTGGTCCTGGGGGGTGAAACCGTTGTGTCTGTTTTTGACAGATGATGAAGACTGAGAATCCAATGACTCAGAGACGGGGCCTATAGGGGCCTCCGGGGGGGGGGCAGTTTGTAGTTATATAACACACACACACACAGACACATACACGCTCACACACACCACTAACACACACACACACACACACACACACACACACACACACACACCACTAACACACTCACACACACACACACACACACACACACCACTCATTCACACACGCACACACACACAAACACACACGCACACGCCAGACACAAATATATAAACAGATATAAGTTTTAAATTCAGTAGATATGTATATTTATATAAATGATATTTAGGGTAAATTATTATAACCGAGTGAAAGTTTACAGTAAATAAAGTTTGATGTTAAATAATAACACGCTGCTGTAGCTCTGCCGCCCCCTACTGGACCCCTCCTGCTCTCACAGCTCAGCTACACCGACCAATAGGAGGAGACCTAGAGCGTTACCATGGAAACGGCATACAGTGCAGTGGGACGGTCGGAATCAGCAGCAGAGAGGCTAACAGCTAACAAGCTAACAGGCTAGCCGCTAGCAGGCTGGGTAGCGGACTGTTAGAATATGAATATGAATATTTAATATGACTCCCCCGGTGGAAGTCACACATTCAGACCCGAGTGCCGCGGTGTGATCCGCTGCAGTTAGCATGTTAGCATGTTAGCCTGAGAACCAGCCGCAGGACCGACGCACTACCCGCATATTACGCCGTTATAGAGCTCATGCGCTCGGTCGGCAGGGAGCCAGCACCGACAGCCCCACAGACGGGAGGGATGCGAGTAGACGGCCGGACTGGGACAGTGTGACCCGGGTCTGTGGCTCTCTGGGCGGGGACCGTGTGCTGAGACACGGCCGAGCTGCGCGCCGCCGGTCAGGCCCCGAGTCTGGGATGAGATGCGGCGGAGCGGAGGGCCCGTTAACCCGAGCTAACCAGGTGAGCTAACCCGAGCTAACCAGGTGAGCTAAACTGAGCTAACCAGGTGAGCTAAACTGAGCTAACCAGGTGAGCGACCCTGTACGATGCTGTCAGACATTCATGAATGAAACATGGATCGAACCATCGACCACTGCTCCATTAATAATCGATCACTCACCCTCCTCCTATTTATAATCAATGATAAGATCTCTAATTCTGAATATTATATCTATATCTACAGATGAGCAGGCAATTACTTATACTCAGTGTAGGGAAGTTAGATGTAGGTGGATATTAAACATACTTCATGTTAGAAAATTATACTTATAGTAAAAAAAACATTGACATTATCAACCGGCTACAAATTATGTTTCTCAAATATTAACTCAAAATATCATAATAACTGTATCAATTAAAAGAGGCGTGTCCTGTTTGCCTTGTGAATCAACTGACATGATTTGTGTCAGTTTCACATCACAAGACCAAACCAATCAAGAGTGAATTCATTGATCAGTCGCAGCCTGAATGAGAAATGACCTGATCAGTTCATTTATTATTAAAAGAGTTTGATCTGTGAACTAAAGGTCTGTTGATGATTGTGTGACCCTGTTGTTGATTCAGTTTGCAGGATGGATGTGTGCAGTAGGAACCCGAACCGCACGGCGCCGGTTGGTGAGGACGGCCTGCAGGGCGCCGACGTGCCGCTCTGCTCCCGCACTAACGGCTGGAGCTGGCCGCCTCACCCCTTCCAGCTGCTCGCATGGCTGCTCTACGTCTACTTCGCTGTTACCAGCCTTGGCGTGTTCGTCCCCCTGCTGCCCGCTCACTGGATCCCTGCAGGCTACATCGTATCCTTCCACTACACGTAGAGGGTCACTGTGATGGAGCCTGACGGCCCCGGAGGGCCCCTAAGGGCCCCCAGGGCCCCTGCTCAGAACAGAAGAACTCAGTGGTGGGTCGTTTCACAGTTAGATGGAGAAAATGCTGTGTGTGTGTGTATGTCCTTATCTGCGAGTCAGTGCACAGGCATCATGTTTGTGTGTCACCTGTGTGTCCACGTGATGGCGGTGTCCATGGACCCGGCCGACTACAATGTGAGAACAACGAGCCACAAAGGTCCGGTCCCCGTGTTCGACCGCTCCAAACATGCACATGTCATCGAGAATTGCCACTGCTACCTCTGCCAGGTGGACGTGTGAGTCACACACACAAAGACACGGACACACACTCATACACACTCTCTCTCTATCCGTCCACATCCTGAATGTTTCAGGACTCGTTCACGCCTGGTTTGTTTCAGAGCTTCAGACTCTTCAGTTCAGTCTGAAGCTGAACATCAGGTGTGAAAGGTTCCTCAGGGGCAGAGGAGGAGTTCTGGATCTGGATCAAACTGAACCAGGTTCTGTTTGTGTGCAGTGTAAACACTTTCTTGATCGTTCAGACTTTTGGACCAATCACAAGAGGTAGAGACAGAACTAAACAGTAGATCTCTATAATCTCTGATCCACTGAGGTGAACAGACCTTCAGTAGTTTTATGGGCTCCACATGTTTTACATGTTTAATGCAGCCCAGCCCTTCAACATGTATAAATAATGAGCTGAGTCTCTAAGAACTGGGTCAGAGGAGCCAGACGTCCTGGAGAGTACTACGATACCCATGATCCTCTGCTGCTGCTGTCTGATCAAGCTGAGCAGTGTGTGTGTGTGTCAGTGCGTTGATGCTGTTGTGTTGTTTCAGGGGACCAAAATCTAAACACTGCAGTGCCTGTAACAAGTGCGTCGCCAACTTCGACCATCACTGTCGATGGCTCAACAACTGTGTTGGGAGCAGGAACTACAAGTGAGTCACATGATCTGAGGACTGGAGTGTACTGTGTGTGCTCTGTGTGTCCCTCTTGGTGCTGAGCTGTCCCCTCTGTGCTCTGTGTGTCCTGCAGGTTGTTCCTCTACAGCGTTGTCTCCGCTCTGTTGGGCGTCTGTCTGGTTCTGGTCGTCGCCTCATACGTCTTCATCGAATTCTTTCTGGACCCGACTAAACTCCGCACTGACAAACACTTCCTGGGTTGGACCTGATCTGTATTTACTTGATTTGAGTCGTCTGCTCAGAAACAACAGCTGTGTCAATTCAGGAGCTGCATCCTTCTGAGGCTTCATTAAAGCCTAGTTGTGTCACCGTGATGCAATTGGACATTTCAAAGGCTCCTTCAAACACGGCTGACAATGACAATATGTCGTGTCATCATCTGGAGATCGAGGCTCCTCAGAAGTGGCACCTGGATTCGGACACAGCTGAAGACTTGCAGTCTACAGAAGTTTATAAAGATGTAAGGTTTCCTAACCTGTGTGTGTGTGTGTGTGTGTGTGTGTGTGTGTATGTGCGTGTGTGTGTGTGTGTGCGTGTGTGTGTGTGTGTTCAGTGAGGAACGATACAGGTGTGTGGTTCGTCTTCCTGCCCGTGGCCCCGGTCAGATCAGCAGCAGCCGTGATTCCTTGTCTCGCTGCCGTCTCCGTGTCCCTGGGTCTGTTGTCGTCAGTTCTGCTGAGTCACCTGCTCTGCTTCCACGTCTACCTGGGTACGAGCTGCCCCCCCCTCACACCGGACACCTGTCTGTCTGTTCACCTGATTCTGTGCATGTGTCTCACTGTGTGTCTTTGTGTGTCCAGTGTGGAACAGACTCAGTACCTATGAGTACATTGTGCGGCAGCGTCATCGTCATGACAACCGAGACTTGAGGAAACCAGGACTAGTGAAGGAAACAGAAGCTCCTTCAGATGTCAGGGTAACTGACACACACACACACAAACACACACACACACACACACACTGACATACTCGGAGGTATTGAGTATCTGCTCTCTGCTGCCCCCCTCAGGACCTGAACTACTCTGGGACACTGGGTTATACCAACCCTCAGCTGGACGTGGAGGAACCTACCACTGTGTCAGTGCGGGGAGAGCCAGAGTAAGTGATCCAGGCTCAGCCCACGGCCTGCTGTGATTGGCTGAGGCCGACTGACCGGTCCTAACAGGATTCAGTAAACAGTCGCTAACGGTCGTTTCATAACATGGAGAGGCCGGACCTCGTCGCCATGGACACCGTTTTCTTTGCAGTAAACAAAGTGAAATTCTTTGGCCGTGACTTCCAGGAAGAAAACAAAGTCTGTATTGTGTGTTTGAGCAGTGTGTGTGTTTGTGTGTGTGCGTGTGCGACTACATAAATAACTGTACTCACCCCACTAAACTTTATTTTTACAGGACCTAGGGACGGGGGGGGCATGTCTACCGTCCTCTTTATGCTGCTGCAGGACGGGGGGGGGGCATGTCCACTGTTTTCTTTATACTGCCGTAAGACAGAGGGGGAGGGGGGCATGTCCACTGCTGCTGCAGGAAGGAACATGTCCACGTTCCTCTTTATATTACTGCAGGACAAAGGGGGGGGGGACATGTCCACTGTCCTCTACACTGCAGCGGGGGGGGGGCATGATTTTAAACTGCTGCAGGACTTGGGGGGTCCTCGACTTGGTTGTCATAGTAATGGCTATATGTTTATCATAAACAGGAGTGAGTCTCTGACCTCTGGTGTGTGTGTGTGTGTGGTGTGTGTGTGTGTGGTGTGTGTGTGTGTGTGTGTGTGTGTGTGTGTGTGTGTGTGTGTGTGTGTGTGTGTGTGTGTGTGTGTGTGTGTGTGTGTGTGTGTGTGTGGTGTGTGTGTGTGTGTGTGTGTGTGTGTGTGTGTGTGTGTGTGTGTGTGTGTGTGTGTGTGTGTGTGTGTGTGTGTGTGTGTGTGTGTGTGTGGTGTGTGTGTGTGTGTGTGTGTGTGTGTGTGTGTGTGTGTGTGTGTGTGGTGTGTGTGTGTGTGTGTGTGTGTGTGTGTGTGTGTGTGTGTGTGTGTGTGTGTGTGTGTGTGTGTGTGTGTGTGTGTGTGTGTGTGTTAGGTTCCTGGTTAACGGCAGAGTGAGGAGTGTATCCAGTCCTGTCATGGAGGAAGAAGTTCCACCCACCATGTCTACACAACCGAAAGCAGCAGCACATACACACACACACCGACGCACACAGGTAAACATACAAACACACACTCACACACTTACACTGACATCCGTGTTTGTGTTGATTTGTGTTGTTGCTTTTGACAGAAAAAGAAGAAGAAAGTCCGTAAAGTTCCAATCGAGGAAACGAGGGAGCAGTGCTCGAGCATGGCCCCGCCCCCAGGTACACACACTTCCTGTGAACAATCGAACCTGTAGAACCTGTTTCCACCTCTGATTGTTGCTGTGTTGTTCTCCAGCAGATCCCAGTCTCTCCTCTGTGTCGCTCAGTCAGCGACTTCCTTTCCCCGTCTTTCCTCTGAGGGCCTCCCTGCCCCCCCTGGCCCTCCCCTCGGGCCCCGTCCAGGCTGCCGCCCCCCCCTGCTGAGTACCACTCGGACTCTGCAGAGTCCTTGGAGGAGATCCCGGTGGCGTTGGCCAAACTGGGCTCTTCGTCCTCTGCAGCTGCCGGAGACGCCTCCTCATCTTCACACAGAGCCTTCCCAGGGTTCCCCCTGCCCTCGCCCCAGCCCAGGACTAAGAGGAAGTCCACCTCCTCTCGTGCAAATAAGAGCTCAGCGGAGCTGAGGTTTGAAATGGCCTCCACCCAGCTGCCCACTGTGTTTGTCAGCCGCGCTAGCGGAGAGGCCACAGACCCCCGAGAGGACAGCTTCAATCTGAGCAGGAGGCAGATGGGGCCAAGACCCGGGTCCAGACCTGGATCCAGACCCGGGTCCAGACCTGGATCCAGACCGGTGTCCCGGGCGTCACTGGGCTCAGGTGCAGCTTCCTGGATGGAGCGATAACCTTAGCCAATAATTCTGTTTATCTCTACAATCATGTGCACTGCAGCCACGCACAAGTCTCTATGTAACTGACTTTTATTTTGAAGGGTCTTTGTATATCTCACTATTTATTGTTTTGATATTTTTTTATTCTGAAGCCAAAGGCCAGTTCCTGTCTGTGCACAATCTTTATACTGCTGCTTTTTTCTCAAGCTGTTGAGACGCAGCTCACTGAGTTTGTGGATGTTTGTCTCCCTGTTCCTCTGTGGACCTCATGCGACATCATAAACTCCTGAGACGCCATCACATGTTTTTACTGTTGACAGGTCGCTATGGTAACCCAGGACCAGTGGGATGGAGGTGTTTTTAGTCTCTGTTTAAATGCAGCAACAAATAAACACAGATGCTCATGC
The DNA here is from genome assembly GCA_038501795.1 of Pseudopleuronectes americanus. Taxonomy (NCBI): domain Eukaryota; kingdom Metazoa; phylum Chordata; class Actinopteri; order Pleuronectiformes; family Pleuronectidae; genus Pseudopleuronectes; species Pseudopleuronectes americanus. The sequence continues at coordinate 158,114 of JBAMIH010000029.1, read as the reverse complement.
TGATACCCCACGCCCCCCCACAACATATGTTATATTGAATATTATGAACCATTCATTTAAATTACAATATCTTTCAGGCACGATTCTTAATATATTCATGAATGAATTAATTTGTATTTATTTTATAATTACTTTTTTTTATTTAAAAATATTTTTAATTCATTTTTTCATACACTTTCCAGCCAATCAGAAGCCTCCTCTTACTCTCCCTGGACACGTGTCTCACTGAGTCTCATCAGATCCAACGTCTCTCTGGACATTTTCCTGTAGCGTTTGCATTAGCTGCTGATGCTAACGGTGGCTAACCTGGTTAGAACAAACACAACCACTTACCCACTGAAATAAAAACAACTTCTGACTTTCACTGGAATGCCGTGAGCTCAGCCCTGACCTCTGACCCCTGAGGTCAAAGGACCATCGGTCCTGACGTGTCTCGAAGACCTGAATGTTTCAGTTCGTCCCCTCTGACATTTTCTCACCTGTTGAACAATAAATGAAGAAATTTGAGTTTTACATCACGTCTGTTTCCTTCCTGTCGTTAGCGCCACCTTCAATCAGACATTAAGTTTATACAAGCTGTCTTCACCTGTCCTATGAAGCTTGTCCTCACTTGTTGCCACGTGTCTTCACATGTCCTCACATGTCTTCACATGTCCTCACCTGTCCTCACCTTCTCATGAAGCTTGTCCTCACTTGTGGCCACGTGTCCTCACCTGCTTCTTCTGAAGCTTATTTAAGGTTCCATCTTTCCTCGCTGATATGAGCCAACTTTCTGCTGCTCTAGATTTTTACTTCATCGGCTCATGTGACCTCAGAACCATGTGACCTGAGGACCATGTGACCTCAGAACCATGTGACCTGACACCTCATTAGTATCAGCCAGTACAACCACAAGCAACCAATCAATCACATTTATCACCAGTTCTTCGCTCTGGCTTTTATTTTGACAGGCTGATAACTGTATGTGTGTGGTTGCATGTCATCATCCTTCCATGATGTGAGGAGTGGTTTCCCCGGCAACAGGCCACGACAACATCATAACAGCATCAATCAAAGAGGAGTGGCGATGAGAGGTATGAGACACACACACACACACACACAGATGTTTGTGTTTCAGATCTGCTGCACTCGACTTTGATGACATCAGCAGGAAGTAGCTGCGGGCTGAGGGCTCTGTCATGTGACTGTGTCCCTGCTGGTCGTCCCGGTCCCCAGAGTCCCCCGCGCCCTCAACAACATGATGTCATCCTGAACCCCTCCCACTCTAGCAGCTGCTTCCTGTTCACACAGCCACTGACATGAGGTCACTTCCTGCTGCTCGTGTGTGTGTATCTGTGTTTTCATTCACACTGTCGTCATGGGGACGGGATGGAAGTGTATGTTACTCGATGATAAAAGTTTAATAGTGACCGCAGCAGCATCACAGGTCTGTTACAACTCAGACCACACCCAGCTGTGATGTCACAGCAGCCCGGTGAGTGTGTGTGTGGACGCCAACAGCAGCTGTGGTCATTGGGACTGAGTCCACTGGTCTGACTGGAATCACTTCACTGTGTAATGTGGAGCAGTCGTCATGAGGAGCGAATAACAACGTTTTATTTTGGCTCTTTCACAGTCTGATGATTAAAACAACATGAAATCATGAATCAATATTAGATCACCGCCCACAAACCCTGCAGCTTCAGTCATATCAAGTTTCTCCAGACTCATACGAGGTCGTTTTGACCCTTTGACCCTTGATCAGTTCATCTTTGATACAACTGAACAACATTTCAAGCAGAATTGACCTTGACCTTGACCTTTGACCTTCAACTATGGAAATCTAATCGTTCATCTGTGTCCAAGAGACCGGACCGAGTCTGAAGAAATTCCCTCAAGTCGTTCTTGAGCCTAAACTCTTTCTTCCCTGTGAGGATCCTGTAGCGCCATGACTTTGGTTTTCCAGTGATCTGATTGGTTCGTAGTACACAGCGTTAATATCTGATGATATCAGACAACAGAGAAGAACCCGGGACAGAACCCCGACGGTTCTGACCCAGGAGACATGTAGAGACGGCACAGCAGAGCTCTGACAGACTGGAGAACCAGACTCTGCTGGAGACACTGACCCACTGTCCTGGAGTGGGGGTGCAGTAACACGTAGTTCCTTTTCTGACCTTTGACCTCCAGCTCTGTGAACTGAAAGGAGCCTGCATGGACGAGCTGCTGAACGACCTGTACACCTCCCCCCACCCTCCTCTTTTCTCCGTCTCTCTCTCCCTCCCTCCCTCCGCTTTATGGCCCTCCCCTGATTTTGGACAGGATGTCGTCATGGCGACAGGGTAAACAGATGATAACAAACCCTCGACTTTTCAGAGCTCATTTGAATCCTGCAACTGCAGCCGACGGCCGGAGGAGAGACACCAGAGACAAGGTGAGGGACGGTCTGCCAGAAGAAAGACAGGACTAGGTGAGGGACGGACTGGCAGGAGAAAGACAGGACTAAGTGAGGGACGGACTGGCAGGAGAAAGACAGAGGACGAGGTGAGGAACAGACAGGCAGGAGACAGACAGAGGACGAGGTGAGGGAGGGACTGGCAGAAGAAAGACAGGACTAAGTGAGGGACGGGCTGGCAGGAGAAAGACAGAGGACGAGGTGAGGGACGGACTGGCAGGAGAAAGACAGAGGACGAGGTGAGGGAGGGACTGGCAGAGAGACAGACAGAGGACTAGGTGAGGGACGGACTGGCAGGAGAAAGACAGGACTAGGTGAGGGAGGGACTGGCAGGAGACAGACAGAGGACTAGGTGAGGGACGGACTGGCAGGAGAAAGACAGGACTAGGTGAGGGACGGGCTGACAGAAGAAAGACAGAGGACTAGGTGAGGGACGGACTGGCAGGAGAAAGACAGAGGACGAGGTGAGGGACGGGACTGGCAGGAGAAAGACAGAGGACGAGGTGAGGGAGGGACTGGCAGGAGACAGACAGAGGACGAGGTGAGGGACGGGACTGGCAGGAAAAGACAGGACAGGTGAGGGACGGGCTGACAGAGAAAGACAGAGGACTAGGTGAGGGAGGACTGGCAGGAGAAAGACAGGACAAGTGAGGGAGGGACTGGCAGGAGACAGACAGAGGACGAGGTGAGGAAGGGACTGGCAGGAAGAAGACAGAGGACGAGGTGAGGGAGGGACTGGCAGGAGAAAGACAGAAAAATGAGGACGGACAGGTTGGACAGTATGTCAGGGCTCAAGATTTTAGTTGAGTGAGTTTATTTAGATGTATAAATGCAGAAAGTTTTATTTATTCAGAATTCAGATCATTTGTGTAGGAATGTTTATATATGTACAAACACACACACACACACACACACACACACACACACACACACACACACACACACACACACACACACACTTCTGTATTCATCCTCTGCTTTGTGACATGTTCAGGTAAAGACACATGTTTGTGGGATTTCATTAAAAGAGATTTTCAGATCAGATGTTCAGAGACGACGTGGACGAGTTAAACATCCACAGTGTTTGTGTAATGCTTGTTTTTGCCTGAAGGGGGAGACAATCAATCAAAAGTCAGTATGAGAGACGGACACTAAGCCAATGTCTCTGTCCCAGAGGACAAGACCAGGATTGGTTGATTGATTCATGATCAGAATCTAGACTTCCTGAATCACAAGTCCAGGGATCATGTGACTGACCAGTGTGATGTCAGTTTGTGATGATGTCAGAGATGATGTCATCAGTTGCGTTTGTGTGTTGCAGGTTTTCTTGCATCATGGCGGACAGCGCGGACATGGAGCAGCTGCTCACGGCCTTTAAGAAGTTCGCCGTCCGTGGAGACACGAAGGCGATGGGGAAGGAGCTGAACGGGAAGAACTGGGCCAAGCTCTGCAAAGACTGTAAGATCATCGACGGCAAGAGCGTGACCGTCACCGACGTGGACATCGTCTTCTCCAAAGTCAAGTGAGTCTGTAGACCAGGTCCCACGCTGCTGACACGTCCACCTCGTCACCTGACCAGTATCATCCAATCACATCCAGGTGTCTCGTCACATGTCAGGTATCTGACCTCTGCTGTGTTTGTGTGCAGGCAGAAGACGTCTCGCGTCATCACGTACGAGGAGTTCCACCGAGCGCTGCAGGAGTTGGCTCCTAAGAGGTTCAAAGGTCAAAGTAAAGAGGAGGCGCTGCGCTCCATCGTCGCCCTGGTGGAGGGAGGAGAGCCGTCCAACGCCGGAGTGACGGTGAGAGAGAGCCGCTGCTTGAAAAGGTCATCGCGTGTTTGTAAAACGACCACGAGGCACAGGGCGTTTCATCTGACGCCAGTGAGAAGGTTTAATTACAAGAGGAAACACGAACACAACACAGACACATTGAAAACTGAGCACGGTTAAAAGTGTCAGGTTGCAGCTACACAACGACAAAACAACACAACACTAACGGATCTCCTTCGTCCCTACATGACCCTGGGACATCAGGGCAGTTGTACACCACATTTCATTGTTGACGTCTGAGGACATGTGAGAACGTCCCAAATCCTGCTGGGCTCTGGGGGGACGCCCCTCCACTGTCCACCAGGTGGCAGCAGCTCAGGTGAAACTGGGTTTTTGGTCTGATTTGTTTCCTGTCGTCTGTGTATCATCAGAAAGTGGCGAAGACGGCGGCTGTGGACCGACTGACCGACGCGTCCCGCTACACCGGGTCACACAAAGAGCGCTTCGATGAGAGCGGCAAGGGCAAAGGTCGCGAGGGCCGCGAGGAGCTCGTGGACAAGACCGGCTACGTGGGAGCGTACAAGAACGCTGGGACGTACGACTCCAAGACGCAGGAGGAGAAGTAACCAGGCAAGAGGAGGCGCCCCCTGCTGGTGGTGACAGGAAGTACAGCTACAGACCATGAATGTGTGTGTGTGTGCGTGTGTGTGTGTTTGTGTTTGTGTTTGTGTGAGTGTGAGTGTGTGTGTGTGTAGACGTGGTGCAGTTTGTAAGTAGTGATCATGTGATCGGTCTGCTCTCTGATAGGTGGGTTTTCATTGGACAGCTGTTAAACTAGCACGTTAGTGATGTCACTTCCTGTCAACTGACTGATCTCCAATCAAATGTTCAAACAGCGGCAGCTTTTCGATCGATGTTGTTTAAAACTGGAATCTGACCTTTGACCTTTGCTACAAAGTTGAAATCATGAAAAATGTGTCTTAATGTTTGTGTTGACGAAACTGGAAACAAATGTATTGAACCAATAAAGAATGAAAACACAGTTCTCTGTTCTCTGTGTTCAGTGACATGTCATTACACAGATTGAACACTAGATGGCCCTAGTCATCATCATCATCACATCTCATCATCATCATCATCATCATCATCAGAGTTGATAAATGTTTCTCTCCACTATCTTGTCTTTGTCATCTTAAATATTTACTTTGTCCCTTGAAGGGCTCTATAAAAATGTAACTAGTATTGTTATAATTCTTAATAACAGATCTTATACTTTCAATATTTATATTAATATATATTTTAATCAGTTTCACTCTTTCATGTTCTTTAGGAATAGAAATAGAAAAACTTTTTAACTTCTCACAACAGCAGAAGCTTCTCTAAACAGACGAATGAAGAACGCAGCTGGTCTCAGATCAGTTCCGTCCTCTGCTCCTTAAATCACAGGACAGTGTTTCTTCAGCAGCCAATCAAACAGCAGCATGGCCTCAGGTGGTGAGAGACACCTGGACACTGGTGTGTCCACTGCCAGCAGGGGGCGCTGTGACGCGTGTCAGTGGATTTGAAATGAATAAATAAGCTTTGTGTCCTCGGCTGCGTGATGACTCGTCCTAAAGTGGATTTACCTTCAATCACCATTTATTAAATCTCCATCCATTAAAGAGCAGCGTCCACTAATCCTGATTATACAGAGAGGACGAGGTCTCAGTCTGTCCACAGACGCCTGGACGCACAACACTCTGCAGGGTCGACACAGAGGAGACAGAGGAGACAGGGGAGACAGAGGAGGAGACAGAGGACAGGGAGACAGAGGAGACAGAGGAGACAGAGGAGACAGGGGAGACAGAGGAGGACAGAGGAGACAGGGGAGACAGGGGACAGAGAGACAGAGGAGGAGACAGAGGAGACAAGGAGGAGACAGGGGAGACAGAGGAGACAGAGGAGACAGAGAGACAGAGGAGAGACAGAGAGACAGAGGAGACAGAGGAGGAGACAGAGGAGACAGAGAGACAGAGGAGACAGGGGAGGAGACAGAGACAGGGAGACAGAGGAGACAAACCAAGAGACAGAGGAGACAGGGGAGACAGAGGAGGAGACAAACCAAGAGACAGAGGAGGGCACATAGGACAGAGGAGGAGACAAACCAGGAGAAGAGAAAGAGACAGAGAGGGAGGAGAAAGAGGAGGTGACAGGACAACAAGGAGAGAGACACAGAGAGGCGGAGGATGAAGGACAGTTGAAGTTCATCATGGACAGAGGACAGAGAGGAACGAATGGATCCTTCAAACGATCGTCCATCAAACGCAGCGCGTCGTCTGGATCACAGAAGGTGAGACTCACCCCTGTCTCCCCCCTGTCTCCCCCCCTGTCTCACCCCTGTCTCACCCCTGTCTCACCCCTCTCAGCATGTCTCACCCCTGTCTCACCCCAGCTCACCCCTGTCTCAGCCCTGTCTCAGCCCCTGTCTCACCCCTGTCTCACCCTGTCTCACCGCTGTCTCACCCCTGTCTCACCCCTGTCTCACCCCTGTCTCCCCCCTGTATCAGCCCTGTCTCACCATGTCTCACCGCTGTCTCACCCCTGTCTCACCCCTGTCTCACCCCTGTCTCACCCCTGTCTCACCCCTGTCTCACCGCTGTCTCACCCCTGTCTCACCTGTCTCACCCCTGTCTCACCGTGTCTCACCCTGTCTCACCCTGTCTCACCCCTGTCTCACCGTCACCCTGTCTCACCCCTGTCTCACCCCTGTCTCACCGCTTCTCACCCCTGTCTCACCCCTGTCTCACCGCTGTCTCACCCCTGTCTCACCTGTTTCACCCTGTCTCACCCCTGTCTCACCCCTGTCTCACCGTCTCACCGCTGTCTCACCCCTGTCTCACCCCTGTCTCACCGTCTCACCCCTGTCTCACCCCTGTCTCACCGCTGTCTCACCCCTGTCTCACCGTGTTTCACCGCTGTCTCACCCCTGTCTCACCCCTGTCTCACCGCTCTCACCCCTGTCTCACCCCTGTCTCACCCCTGTCTCACCGTGTCTCACCGCTGTCTCACCCCTGTCTCACCGCTCTCTCACCCCTGTCTCACCCCTGTCTCACCCCTGTCTCACCCCTGTCTCACCGTTGTCTCACCGCTGTCTCACCCCTGTCTCACCCCTGTCTCACCGCTCTCTCACCCCTGTCTCACCGTTGTCTCACCGCTGTCTCACCGCTGTCTCACCGCTGTCTCACCCCTGTCTCACCCCGACTCACACCTGTCTCACCCCCGACTCACCCCTGTCTCAGCCCTGACTCAGTTTGATAAATGATTGTCTGTCCTCAGTAAAGTCTCAGTTAAAGATCTAAATACTCTAATTAAAGAGTGAAGAGCGTTCACCCACACCTGTCTCCTGCTCCCATTGGACAGTACCAGCTGTCAATCATACTGTGCTACACACACACACACACACACATTCATCCGGTGCTTTATGGTCTGTTTGACTCTAAATGATCATAATTCACTAAATGAACTTCAGCTGTTTGAAGAAGACTTGAAACTAAAGACTGAGACATGAACTCCTTCATGTTCACTGACGTTATAAAGTGAGAAGTAAAGTCACTTTATATAGACTTCTATAGAAACTGTCAGTGGAGTCGCCCCCTGCTGGTCACTGCAGTCTGCCACTGTTCACGGGAATCAAACCCGTGGCTCCCTTCAGGCAGGACTGTGTTTGTTTTGGGTGAGCTAAGGTCTCTGATTGGTTCACAGCTGCAGGTCAACTTCCCGTGTCTTTACAAAATAAATAATGATGTCACAGCTCATTACACAAACACGTATTACTCTCATTTACAAGGCTGCTAATCCTGCTGACCTGCCTCTCCCTGTTCATTTAGCTGTCACATTAAACTGCTCATTACCAAACCCAGTGTGTCAGTGCAGCGAGCTGTCACACGTCACTTCACAAACTCTGCAGCTCATCTCTGGGGATTCGAGGCAAATAAACTAATTTAACACATAAAATAAAAGTGAGTTCTTACTTTCCACAGAATTAATTTAGATGAAAAGTGAAAACAATACATGTTCTCCTGTGATGTGCAGAGTTTGGGATATTTGGTGGATGTTCGGCTGAAGTTTGATGGAGGTTTGGTTGAAGTTTGGTGGATGTTGATGGACATTTTGCAGATGTTTGGTGGATTTCTTAGAGCAGATCTGTTGAGTCTGGTTCATGCGAGGATGAAAGTACTGGAGGAGTCATGAGACTCTCAGGAGGATTAACGCAGAGCAGAGTCATGAGACGAGATCCAACAAAGAGTCCTGCTGGGTTAGGGTTAGGGTTAGGGTCTCTCAGACCCAAGTCAGGGTCTGAGAGACAACTGGTCCTCAGAGGGCTGCACCGGGACGCCACAGAGAGACAACTGGTCCTCAGTCTCCATTCCACTTTGAAGGAGGAGACATTTGGACGCTCAGGTAGGAACAGGAGACGAGCTTATGTCTGAGATGATGCTGAGAACTTCCAGAATAGTCGGAGTGAGCAGACACATGTCATCAGACACATCAGTCGGTCAATCATGATGATGATGATGAAGAGGATGATGATGATGATGATGATGATGATGGTAGTTTTTCATTCATGTGAGAACTGTGTAAAGCTGACGTCCGTGTGAGAGACTCAGTAATCCTTCATCATCCAGAGTGAAGGAATTTGATAAAGTGCTTCAGTGAATCACACAGTAACACACAGTAACACACAGTATCACAGTAACACACAATAGTCAGGAGTTGTACCTGTGAACCTAATAAATGAGACTTGTTTATGTTTCTTGAAGAGTTTGAGATGTTTCCAGGGATTTAACGACTCTAAGTCTTTATCCTGAGACTCGTTCTAGATGTTTTCAGAATGTCCACAGAGTTGAGTCTGGACGTTCTCCGGAGATTGTCTTTCCCCTATCGACACCTGATCCCGGCTCTTATCACCAAAACCTCTCGTCAGTGTCTTCTACGTGTGCAGCTCCACCTCTTCATCCTGAGGGCCTCGTATTCTTTTAGTTTCCTTTTTCATTTTTGCATCGGTTACATCTCAGAAACATTCAAACAGCCGCTTGCTCGTCTGGAAAAAGAAACAGTGTGGAAAGTGTGGAGCTCCTTTTATCACATTCAGCCACTCCATCAAATATCAGGAGATTATCAGGAGTTCAGTGCAGGTCTGAAAGCAGCTTAAGTTAAACAGTTTCAGATAAAGACATTGTTGAAGTTTAATTAATTAGATTCATCTGACATCACAGATAAGTCCAGCCTCAGTTTGTCTGTGGTGCTTTCTGATAAAGTCGCCTAAACGAAGCGTGTATGAAGTGACACACACACACACACACACACACACACACACACACACACACACACACACACAGCAGCATTAGTGCAGACAGAAACCCGGTTTAAAGGCTCCTCTGTGTGTTTCGCTGCAGCAGGATTAATAGGACTCAGAATAAGAGGATTAGATTCATAAAGACAGTGAAAGCTCCGCTGCTCCAGTAATTAACCAGATGAACGAAGACAACAGCAGTTTGATGCTCAGCGGGTTGTGTCCGTTTGTTCATTTCACTTTCACCTTCACCTGTGAGGAGGAAACACACAGTAACACACAACATGTATGTGTGTGACCTCATCGTGAGAAGTGTGTCTGTGCTCAGTTCTTCTTCTCTGGGACAGAAACTCCTGTTTCAGACTCTGGTGGTTTTTCTGCAGCTGCTTCTCTGTGTTTAGTGTTTTTTTATTAACTCACGTGTGGATGAGCTTCAGACTCAAACTGACCTTAAACTCATTCTACCTGAGTTGAGTTGCATTAGAAAACTCCGAGCTTGTTTCTCTTCAGGTTCAGAGAGTCTGGATCGAGAGGACGTTCCAGAAAAGGGAATGTATCCAGATCATTCCCAGCAAAGACGCCAGCAGGTACTGACACAAACATTACAGGGACTCAAACACGTATCTGGACGCAGTGATGACGTGTGCAGAGTGACACCTCACAGAGTCTCTCTGGTCATTTAGTCCAGTTCTGTCCTGCAGAGATCTGTCCCCCAGGTTAAGGACGTCATGTGCTGTTGTGCAGGTGCAGTTGTGGTCAGCTGGTGACTCAGCACACTGCCATCCTTCCGGGGGCCAAAGAGGAGGGGGCCCCTCTGGTTCAGCTGGAGGTCCAAACTGCAGAGAGATGGAGTCCCCTCAAACACACCCAGACGTCCCCGACTGATGCCTACGGAGTCATAGAGTTCCAGGGAGGAGGACATGTCAACAAGGCCATGGTACCAAACCTCTGATACACCCAAACTGATAGAAGCTGCAGTTTAAAAGGTGAGATGTGCGTCTCTGACTCTTTTCTCCTCCTCTTTCTCCTCCTGCAGTACATCAGGGTCTCCCATGACTCTAAACCGGACTCCCTGCTCCACCTGATGGTGAAGGACTGGCAGCTGGAGCTCCCTACGTTGCTCATCTCTGTCCACGGAGGCCTTCAGAACTTTGACCTTCCTCCTAAACTCAAGCAGGTCTTTGGGAAGGGACTGATCAAAGCCGCTGTGACCACCGGGGCCTGGATCTTCACCGGAGGAGTCAGCACAGGTACGTCAGTTCAGGCTCCTCCTCCTGGATCTTCTCATGTGCAGGTGAACACCTCAGGTTTTTAATCAGGCGTGTGTCCAGTTATACTAGAAACTGAGGTTTGAAAATGAGCTGATTAAAAAAATCTATAAATTTGAGAGATATTTTCTTCTAGGTGAACAAAAGGTAAATGGAACATCTTGAGCACATCCTGGTCCGCTGTGTGTTTCAGGAGTGATCCGCCATGTTGGAGACGCTCTCAAAGACCACTCGTCCAAGTCCAGAGGGAAAGTCTGTGCCATCGGCATCGCCCCGTGGGGGATCATCGAGAACAAAGAAGACCTGATTGGGAGAGACGTAAGTCAAACCAGAGGGAACCAGTCCAAAGTGGACCAAACCAGGCTGATCCACACTGAACCAAACCTTACTGAACCAGACTGAACCGGGCCATATGTTTCAGGTGACCCGGTCGTATCAGACCATGTCCAACCCGCTCAGCAAGCTGTCGGTGCTGAACAGCAGCCACTCCCACTTCATCCTGTCCGACAACGGGACCACCGGGAAGTATGGCGCCGAGGTCCGCCTCCGCCGCCAGCTGGAGAAACACATCGCTCTGCAGAAGATCAACACACGTGAGTCATGTGGTCATCTGCAACGACCAATCACTGCTGGGTTTCAGCTTCCTGACTTTACAGGTTGAAGGTTCAGTTCAACCAAACCAACCTATCTTCAAACGTTCACTCAGTTTTCTTCTTCTGTGTATTTTTAATGCAGCTCTTGGTTCATTGGACTCATCTTGGTTCAGTTAAATGTGACTCCCGGTTTCTCTTAGACTCACCTGACCAGCCCTGCTACAACCATGTGACTGATCATGTGACCTGTGGGTTTCCCTTTGTCATCCTGTGCCTGGAGCAGTTTGTAAGGCAGGGGCCACAAAGGGAGGCTCAGCCGTCACCTCTGACTGCAGCCACTGAGGAACCAGAGGATCCAGCACAGGATCCACAGGGATCCTCTTCACCTCTCTCTACAGCTCAGCCTAATGCATTAGCTTCTTAGAGCTGTCGCAGTTACTGTAGCTCAGCTAGTGGGTTTCCTCGCTGTCATGCAAGGAATCCTGGGAAATGTTCCCAACAGGACAGCCCAGTCGCGCCGCTGTGACATCATCGATCTTCAGACGCAGCCTCAGTCTCTATTGTTTTATTCTGGTTCTCTTTCGATGATGAAACTGGAAAATTAGAATCCAGAAGAACAGAATCAGTTTTTACAGGAACTTCACTTTAGCATCAACTCTACAGACTCTGGATCTGTGTGTTCCAGGTCTGGGTCAGGGGGTCCCGGTGGTGTGTCTGATCCTCGAGGGGGGTCCTAACGTCATCTCCATCGTGCTGGAGAGTCTGAAGGAGGACCCCCCCGTCCCTGTTGTGATCTGTGACGGCAGCGGTCGAGCCTCTGACATCATTTCCTTTGCTCACAGATATTGTGCCGAGGACGGGTGAGGAACCATTTATTATCTCTCTGGTCCATCTGAACTGTTTTCGTGGTTCCTGTTGTGTTTTGAAATAATTGTGAAACTAGTGGACATGTCTGCACTCCATCGTGGAGACAATGTCCAGATCCAGATCAGAACCTGCAGCTGAACTTCTCTGGATTAAATCCACCGAACAACAGATGTTCCAGATGTTCCACCATCTGACAGACCTGGATTCAAACTGTACATTAAACCAGATCCTGACCAAGACCTTTGACTCTGAGGTTCAGTCAGACACAGACAGATGTGGAGCAGGTTGAACTGTGTTTAACCAAGGTTAGTGACAGTTCATGTTACACTTGGTATTAATATATTTATGTAAAGAACACGTTGAATAAACATCTTTAAATTTAGAAACATACGTATTTGTGCCGTGAACAGTGAGTGATGGTGTGAGGAGGACCTGACCTAACGAGTCACATGATCACAGTCTTCTTCTCTTCCTCCACAGGCTGGTGAGTGACAGCGTCAAGGATCAGCTGCTGGTCACCATCCAGAAGACCTTCAACTACAGCCGCAGCCAGGCGCAGCAGATCTTCCTCATGGTGATGGAGTGCATGAAGAAGAGAGCTCTGGTAGGTCACACTCTGATGTGATAAAGAGCTGTACATGAAACTGCACAGCACGGATCTGCTGTCAGACCAAACCTGTCTGAATTATACACTGTGGGATTCAAACCTGTTTGTGATCTGATCTCTGACCTGCTGAGACGTTTGCTGTGTAGTGATCTGAGTGGGACGGGACTGAGACCCGACTGACTCCACGTCTGCTGTGATACATGTTATATGACAGGTTGTGATGTCATCAGTTATTGGCCCAGTTACCCACTGTCTGAACTTGGATTTATAAACATAGTGTTTGCTTCCGCGATACATCATTGAATGAAAAAACACCTCGATATCAATATTAATCAATAAATATCTGCTTCTTCTGAAACTCGTCTCCATCACAGAGCGTGGACACGGGGCCGACAGCCGATTGGATGAGACCACAATGTAAAACCTGCCGACTGTGACATTAACATAATGATAAAGGTTTTAGTGGAGATTGTTCTGTCGTTTATTTAATCCCACAATCCTTTGCTTCCTCCAGAGAACAGCTGCAGCAGCATTTTCTCCATAAAATCACATCCCATCACTTAAAATGATTTGTCGTCAGATTAAAATCTGCAGCAGGTCGAGATGTTTCTGCACAGACGTGACCTGCAGCCTGTTAGCATGTGAGCTAACACATCTGGATCCACATGGAGAGATCATGTAGCCTCTAAGTGCTGTTAGCGTGGCTGCTAACGATGAGAGGATCATGTCTGTCAGAGGCGCTCAGCGGGGCGGACCCGTTTTCCACCAGGGGGCGCCTCTAGTGGGACAGACACCTTGTCCACCAGGGGGCGCCACTGAGCAAACGCTACTGTTCGAGCTGAATTAGAGTCAAACGTCATCGTAATTTGTGAGACAGATGTTATAATGAATCAGATGACATAAGACTCAGGTGAGGTGTGTGTGTGTGTGTGTGTGTGTGTGTGTTTGTGTGTGTGTAGATCACAGTGTTCAGGATGGGCTCTGAGGGGCAACAGGACATTGAGATGTCGATCCTCACAGCTCTGCTCAAAGGTAACAAGAGGTTTATTTAACACATCTGTTACATGTAGTGAGTGATGTCACATGATGTCACATGTTGTGTTTGTGTTGATTTCAGGGACCAATGCATCAGCGTCAGATCAGCTGAGTTTGGCTTTGGCCTGGAACAGAGTGGACATCGCTCGTAGTCAGATCTTTGTGTACGGACACCACTGGCCCGTGAGTCCACCTGTCTGTCTGTCCGGTCTGTCCACCATTCCTTTCACCTGTCTGTTGTCCACCTGTCTGTCTGTTTAATATATATTTGTCACATCTGTTGCAGTATAAAGTGTTTCTTCTTTGTTTTGTGTGTCTCTCTGAGTTTGTTGCGGTTCTTCTTGTTGTCGTCTGCTCAGCCCGTCAGAGTCGGGGATCGACCGAAGAGCCCAGCTGCCCAGAGAGGAGGGGGGGGCAGGAGGGGGAGGGGGAGGGAAAGGGAAAGCCAGAGGGAAGAAGGGAAAAGGAGGAAAAACTAAAGTTGAACCTCCTGAAGAAACCGACCCCAGAAAACTGGAGCTGCTGAGCTGGGTAAGAGACGTTCGAGCTGCTGCATGAGGTCAAAGGTCACACACGAAAAAACACCCTGATCATCAGCTGATCAATCATCAGCTGATCAATCATTAACGATTCACTATTTATCCTGTATTTTCATCCACCAGTTTGATGGTGATACTGACATTGATTATATTGATGATATTGATTGATTATATTGATGATGATCAAGAGGAGGATGATCATAGTTATAAGAAGAATAATGATGATGATGATAATATTATTATAATAATAACAAATTCTATACGAATCAATGGGAAACTGCAAACATCGCGACAAGAGGCAAATTATAAAATGTTTTTTCATATAAAAGACAACAAATGATATAGTAATCGTAAATCTAAAATATTGATTACATTGATGATGAAGATGATGATGATATTGATGGAGATGATTGATTGGTTTGGCAGGTGAACTCTCTGGAACAGGCCATGATGGACGCTCTGGTTCTGGACAGAGTCGACTTCGTGAAGCTGCTGATTGAAAACGGTGTGAACATCCATCACTTCCTGACCATCCCTCGCCTGGAGGAGCTGTACAACACGGTGAGGCCACGCCCACCCTGCTCCACCTGCTCCACCTGAGGTCACCTGAGGTCACACAGCAGGAGCCCGAGATGATCAGTGAGATGAGGTCAAAGTTCAGCCAAAATTCTCAGATGTCAGTTTTCTCTGATAAAACAGAAACTTCAAAATCATCACATGTGGAGTTAAAATCTGAAAAGTTCTGATTCAAAGGTTTATTTAATTTAAGGTAATTAAAGCATTTATGTGGGAATTAGCAAGTCAGTGATTCTCCTCTTTCATCAAACTCACTCTTCAATAAATCCTCCTACATGAAGTTGTAATCATCATTTTGTATTTGTTATGATGATCCTGGTGACACAGACTTTGTCTTGTCTTAAAATCGAATGTGAGGACAACTTATGAAACAAAAGCTTTGGGCTCGAACATCTATATTCTCACTGACATGTTTATCTGCAGCTTAACGTCCATCAGTGCTCCACGTCTGTTATATCACTGCTGCTCTCTAATCTTAATCTGCTTCCCTAAAAGAAAAAGCTCTTAAAACAACATGTCAGTCCCATTATTGTCAGATTACAGCTTCCTGCTGCCGTGTGACCTGCTCACTTTCCTGCTGTTCACACGCTGAGTTCATCTGTTCATCATCACCGGGTAATTGCTGTGATGACACCTCCACACCAAACTCTGCTCATTAATCTGCTGTCTGTCTTTGTTTCTCTGCAGAAGCTGGGTCCGGCCAACACGCTGCACTTTGTGGTGCGTGACGTGAAAAAGGTGAGAGCTGCCACTTGTCTCTGATGTCATCATGGGATGTGAACCCCAAACCGGGGTCTAAACAGACTCTTGGATTTTTGAGCAGATCAATCCAGGTTCGTCTTTTTGTTGTCTCTCCGTGGAGTCGAACCAGAGACGAACCAGAGACCTTATCTGTCCATAGTCCAAGTTTCTGCCACTAGACCACCACCTCTCCTGTGGTGCACTGGTTAATACGAGAAGGTTCTTGGACAGTTCTTGGTGGGGACCCTTCCCTGATAGGTTGTAAAGACGATGATGGATGATTGGATGTTTGCTACTCTCGTCGTTCACTTTCTCTTAACAAACTTATTCATGGAACCTTCTCCACTGACTGGTCGAGGCAGCTGGCCGCTCACACTGAGTCTGGTTCTAGAGGTTTCTTCCAGTTAAAGAGGAGTCGCTCTGGTTGTTTGTTGTGGGAACGGTTGGGTTTCTCAACAATTGTGTTAGATTAAGTGCCTTGAGAAAATGTAAGCTGTGATTCGGCACAATTGAATTAAAAGTGAATTGAATTGAACGTTTGTGTTTCAGGGGAACCTACCTCCAGATTACCAGATCACGCTGATCGACATCGGACTGGTGCTGGAGTTTCTGATGGGTGGAGCGTATCGCTGCAAGTACACCAGGAAGAGCTTCAGGGCGTTGTACAACAACCTGTACGGCCTGAAAAGAGTGAGCACACACAGCTACTGAGAGTTCTCCAGGAAGGACGTTACGTTCCTGAGAATCAAACAGTGTTTCACTGAATCTAAAAGGAATTAACTGCTCTGTCGTCTTTTCTCCTGCAGCCAAAAGCTCTGAAGCTTCTTGGGATGGAGGTTTGTTCTTACAGTTGTTGTTGATTTGGTCTTAAAATATAGTTTGAATGTCCTGATGTGTGCGACTGATATATGGTCTCGTCACTCCAGGACGATGAGCCTCGCTCGAAGGGAAAAGGAAAGAAGAATAAGAAAAAGGAGGAGGAGGTGGACATAGATGTGGATGACCCTGAGGTCAGCAGGTTTCAGTACCCCTTCCATGAGCTGATGGTGTGGGCAGTGCTGTTGAAGCGCCAGAAGATGGCGCTGTTCCTGTGGCAGCGGGGGGAGGAGGCCATGGCCAAAGCTTTGGTGGCATGTAAACTCTACAAGGCCATGGCCCACGAGTCGTCTCAGAGCGAGCTGGTGGACGACATCTACCAAGATCTGGAGAACAACTCCAGGTGAGTCCCAGAGTCCAGGGTCAGTCCAGGTCCAGGTCCAGGTCCAGGTCCAGGTCCAGGTCCAGGTCCAGGTCCAGGTCCAGGTCCAGGTCCAGGTCCAGGTCCAGGTCCAGGTCCAGGTCCAGGTCCAGGTCCAGGTCCAGGTCCAGGTCAGGTTTGATGTGGTCTGAGGCAGATCCAGACTGGAGCCTGATCTCTGTTTGATGAGCAGCTCCAGCTTGTGAATGTTTCCTGTCATGTGACCAGCCAGTCTGAAAACACCATTGTTGTTCCTCCAGTGTTTTTGTGTTTTGCGTGTACTCTTCATGACAGCCTGATGGGGGCGCTTGTGTTTTCTGTGCAGGGAGTTTGGCCAGCTAGCCTACGAGCTTCTGGATCAGTCCTACAAACACGATGAGCAGGTGGCCATGAAGCTGCTGACCTACGAACTGAAGAACTGGAGTAACTCCACCTGTCTGAAGTTAGCTGTCGCTGCCAAGCACAGTGAGTTCATCGCTCACACCTGCAGCCAGCTGCTGCTGACCGACATGTGGATGGGCTGTCTGAGGATGGGCAAGAGCAACAGCCTCAAGGTAACACAGCACCGCTCACAGGGCCGACCCTGAGGGACCAGTGATGAAATCATCACAGTAACTGAGGGAGAGGTTAATAAAGTTCTTGTGAATCCTGTCTCCAGGTGATTCTAGGGATCGTTTTCCCTCCTTTCATCCTCCTCATGGACTTTCGTCTCGGAGAGGAGGCTTCAGAGAATGAGGACAGTAAAAATAAAGATGAGGACAACAAATCCAGCAAGGTACAAACCACATAGAGGATCTTCAGTCAGAGCAACTTAGCTCTTTAAAAACAGTATGAAAACAGTAATATCTGTGTTTTCATAGGATACCGTCTCTAATGTTGACACAACATCGAAGAAAGGAGACGAAGAAGAAAACAAGAAGAAACATCGGAGGAGGGTTCCCATCGGGAGGCGGATCTACGAGTTCTACAACACGCCCTTCACCAAGTTCTGGTTCAACACGGCAAGGAACCCTTTTATATTTGAAATGCAAAAGACTGAGGTGTCCAGTTCAGTGTCTCACCCTCAACATTCAAACAGGAGATTCAAATAAAACTGAAAGAATAATACTGAAGCAGAGGGTGAGGACAGTGGGTGAGGACAGGGGATGAGGACGGAGGGTGAGGACAGGGGTGAGGACAGTGGGTGAGGACAGGGGGTGAGGACGGAGGGTGAGGAAAGGGGGTGAGGACAGGGGGTGAGGACAGGGGTGAGGACAGGGGGTGAGGACAGGGGGTGAGGACAGGGGTGAGGACAGTGGGTGAGGACAGTGGGGTGAGGACGGAGGGTGAGGACGGAGGGTGAGGACAGGGGGTGAGGGAGGGGTGAGGACAGGGCGTGAGGACAGGGGTGAGGACAGGGGTGAGGACAGGGGTGAGGACAGGGGGTGAGGACAGGGGGAGAGGACAGGGCGTGAGGACATGGGGAGAGGACAGGGGGTGAGGACAGGGGGGTGAGGACAGGGCGTGAGGACATGGGGAGAGGACAGGGGGTGAGGGCAGGGGGTGAGGACAGGGCGTGAGGACAGGGGGAGAGGACAGGGGGAGGAGGGGGTGAGGACAGGGCGTGAGGACAGGGCGTGAGGACAGGGGGAGAGGACAGGGGGTGAGGACAGGGGGTGAGGACAGTAGGTGAGGACAGGGTGAGTCTTTAGAAACTGTATTTAGTTTTGTCCTGTGACCTGAGTGTGGAACCTTCTTGTCTCTGTAGATCTTGTACATGGTCTACCTGATGTTGTATAACTACATCATCCTGGTGAAGATGGAGCGATGGCCGTCCCTGCAGGAGTGGATGGTCATCTCTTACATCATCACTCTGGGAATGGAGAAGGTCCGACAGGTAAACACACCTGATCAAGCTGTGAAACTCACTGTGGTGAAGTTGTGATGATAGAAGAAAGCTCTCCTGAGGTACATGTTCTGTGACTGAGGGGGGGTGGACCTGACTGAACTGTGCTGTGGTCAGATCCTGATGTCGGAGCCGGGGAAGCTGAAGCAGAAGATCAACGTGTGGTTGGAGGATTACTGGAACATCACCGACCTGGCGGCCATCTCCGTCTTCCTGCTGGGTCTACTGCTGCGGCTGCAGAACGAGCCCTACATGGGCCGGGGACGCGTCATCTACTGCGTGGACATCATCTTCTGGTACATCCGAGTCCTGGACATCTTCGGAGTCAACAAGTACCTGGGACCCTACGTCATGATGATCGGGAAGATGGTACGACCTCCTGTCCCTAGCATCACTTACAGATAATACTAAAAGTGAAGGTTCCTGCATCCGCATGACCTCAATCTGTTTACCTCCCGTGTCCCCGCTTGGCGTCCAGATGGTGGACATGCTGTACTTCGTGGTCATCATGCTCGTCGTGTTGTTGAGCTTCGGAATCGCTCGCCAGGCGATTCTCCATCCGGACGAGAAGCCGACGTGGCGTCTGGCTCGAAACATCTTCTACATGCCGTACTGGATGATCTACGGAGAGGTGTTTGCCGACTCCATAGACCGTAAGACTAGAGTTCATAGTAAGACTCAGTCCACTAACAGTCCTGACCTGTCCTCACCGTCTGTCCTCTCCCCCTGTCCTCACCCGCCCTGTCCTCATCCCTCTGTCCTCACCCCCTGTCCTCACCCCCTGTCCTCACCCCCTGTCCTCACCCCCTGTCCTCTCCCCCTGTCCTCTCCCCCTGTCCTCAACCTCTGCAGTCCCTAACACTAGAGGTTATAGAAGGCTCACAGTCAGCTGTCAGTCCTCACCCCCTGTCCTCACCCCCTGTCCTCTCCCCCTGTCCTCACCCCCTGTCCTCTCCCCCTGTCCTCACCCCCTGCCCTCTCCCCCTGTCCTCAACCTCTGCAGTCCCTAACACTAGAGGTTATAGAAGGCTCACAGTCAGCTGTCAGTCCTCACCCCCTGTCCTCACCCCCTGTCCTCTCCCCCTGTCCTCACCACCCCTGTCCTCTCCCCCTGTCCTCACCCCCTGCCCTCTCCCCCTGTCCTCAACCTCTGCAGTCCCTAACACTAGAGGTTATAGAAGGCTCACAGTCAGCTGTCAGTCCTCACCCGTCCTCACTCTCTGTCCTCACCCTCTGTCCTCTCCCCCTGTCCTCTCCCCCTGTCCTCTCCCCCCGTCCTCACCCTCTGTCCTCTCCCCCTGTCCTCACCCTCTGTCCCCACGTTACATGTTTTAATATCTTTTAATCGTATTAACCTTGATAAATAGTTTCTCTGTGTTTAGATGAGACAGAGACATTGTGAACTGCTCTGTTTAAACTCTGCTGATGATCGTGATTTGTTCTCGTCTTGATCTGTGTCTCTGTGTCTCTGTCTCTTTGTCTCTTTGTCTCTTTGTCTCCTCTGTTGGACAGTTTACGCGATGGAAATCAATCGTGAGTATCAGAACAATCAATCTTTAAATTATTTATTGTGAACTGAAAATGTAAAACTTGATGCAGACAGGAAGCTGTTTGACATAAATACGATCGATGAGCAAATAACAATCAAACCTCAACATATCAGAAGGATGATGAATATCTGTAAACTGCTGTGTGATATTAATATTGTTAATAAATTGAACATGTGATTAAAGTGAGTGTTGAACACGTTTCAGCTCCGTGTGGAGACAACATGTATGATGAAGACGGGAAGAAGCTTCCTCCCTGTATCCCCGGAGCCTGGCTCACTCCCGCCATCATGGCCTGTTACCTGCTGGTCGCCAACATCCTGCTGGTCAACCTGCTCATCGCCGTCTTCAAGTCAGTGGATTAAACACAGACCTCAGATCAGCTACTGACAGACAGACAGAGGGACAGACACTTCAGAGTTCAGAGTTCAGACCTTGACATTTTTCAGTTTGTTAATTGACGCGTTCTTTGTGTTTCTGTTTTCATCTTGGACTCAATAGGAAAATAAAGCCCTTTCTCAGTTATTGATTAAAACACTTGATCAGCACATGAATCAGTAAAGAAACTAATCATCAGTCCGATCCTCTGCCTCTCCTCAGTAACACCTTCTTCGAGGTGAAGTCCATCTCCAACCAGATTTGGAAATTCCAACGTTATCAGCTGATCATGACCTTCCACGACCGTCCCATCCTGCCGCCCCCCCTCATCATCTTCCCGCACATCTACATCCTCCTGAAGAGGCTGTGCTGCCACTGCCGCCGCCGGCCGGAGGGCGAGCACGACGACCGCGAGAGACGACTCCGTAAGAGCCACGTTCAAATCAGCTCGGTTCCACCAGGACTGGAAATAGATAGAGAGATGGATACTTTATTAATTCCGTGGGAAATTTAGATCATCCAGTAGCTTATACACTTAGACACATCACTGACATACATACATAAATCACATAAATCACATAAATCACATAAATCACATACGGAGAACATATTTACAGATACAGGAATGGAATGCAATGATGTGATTGTGTCAGTGTCCAATAGGAAAGTGTTCTTGTGCTGCTGGAGTGGATAGTACAATAAAATATATATCTATAAAAATATATAAATATATAAGAATATGTAGTGGTAAAGTCTGTGCATGGGGCTAGTATAGCCAGTAAAGGGATGGACAGTGGGTTGGTACATATTAATGAGATGAGATGAGAAGACTAAATATAAAGTTTGAGACAACAAGTTAGATATTAAGTGTCAAATATTAGAAACTGATGATTGATGGATTGTGTGTTTCAGAGCTGGTGTTGAATCCAGAAGAGTTAAAGTCTCTTCACGAGTTCGAGGAACAGTGTGTGGAGGAATATTTCAGAGAGAAAGACGACGAGAAACAATCGTCCAACAACGAACGAATCCGAGTCACGTGTGAGAGGTCAGAACCAGACTCTGTCTTTAAATACATAAACAATGATTCACATTATGTTCAGCTTCACGTTCACTGTTTGCTGTTTGTCGTGTTGAGGGTGGAGAACATGTTCATGCGTCTGGAGGAGGTGAACGAGCGCGAGCACTCCATGAAGGCCTCCCTGCAGACGGTGGACCTCCGCCTGGCTCAGCTGGAGGAGTTCTCTGGGCGGATGATGAACGCTCTGGAGAAGCTGGCCGGCGTGGACCGGGCCGAGCTGGTCCGGTCGCGCTCCAGAGGATCGTCAGTGTGCGAGCCGGCCGCTCTGCTGCGACACGGCAGCATGAACAGCTCCGACGGCTACAGCCTGTACCGGTACCAGCTGGAGCATGACGACCGGCTCTCTGTGTCCGGAGACATGGAGACGAGTGACAAGAAGGTGCCGCTGAGTCCAGAGAGACAACCAGGAGACGCAGCAGGTCCGACACGTCACTGTCCTGGGCAGAGGAACCAGCAACCTGCTGAGATACATGATGGTTTAACTCGTTTTTTCCCGTTTCCAGGTGAGGTGAAGGAGTTCGGTTCGACCCTGGAGGTGAAAGGACTGAGGGACAGGACTCAGTCTCAGTCCAACGTGGACATCTTGATCTCCCCCTGCGACCCGGACCTCCAACCAGCCCCCCCCCCAGCCTGCTTCCCCTCAGGTGGACCTAACAGACCCTGATGTGGAGAAACCTCCTGAGAAGAGCCGGCTGCAGGCGGCGGCATCGCTCCCTCTGGAGAGGTCAAAGGTCACCGAGTATTTATCCTCCAGCAGGAAGTCAATCAGCAGCATCGTCTACAGCCCCCCCCACCAGGCTCCTGACGCAGCCGTCAGTTTGACCCCCCAAGAGGCGTCTGCTGTGACGGGGGGAAGTGGCGGAGGAACTGAGCCCAAACAAGAAGTGGAGCATCCTGGGTATTCTGATGGGGAGCAGGGGGGGGAGACGTCGGTTGATAACCATGGTGACCGAGAGGGGGAGGAGTCATCGGAGCTGTTGCTGCTGGGGGGGGACAGGATGTACCCGACACTTCGCTCCAAGAGTCTGAACGTCAACCCGAGGAAGCCGAGGAAGAAGGAGGGCGAGGAGACGCCGCGCTCAGCGAGCAGCGTCCAGGACCTGGTGTCAGCGTTCAGCGGGGGGGCGGGAGGCACCAGACCAGAACCAGGTCCGAGTCCAGGTTCAGGTCTTTGACTGCTGTTTAAAGCAGAGAAGTGGGTCCGGACCTTCTCCACAGTTTACCTCTCACACACAACATGGATTCCCACCAGCCACAGAGTATCAGGTGAGGGGCGGAGCCAGAGGCAGGAAGTGATGTTTCATTTCCGCCGGGTTGATCATGTGTTTCCAGCAAATAGTTGTTTTCTATTTGGTCGAGTCAGACACACGATCTCTGGAGTTCAGTGCTCGTCTGAAACCAACTTATGTTCCAGTTCAAGTCGTTTGTCTGTTTGTTTGTTTGTTTGTTATGATGATTCATTTAGTTCTTTTATCAGATGTTTTAGAATATTATCAGATTTCTGCAGCTATCAGACATAAGAAGTGAAAGTTATAAAAGGTTATAAAATAACTTTATAATCGAATATATTAAATTGTTTGTCTGAAATAAAAGGGAATTAAATGAATTGTTTAGTTTTATATTTATTAGATTGTAATGTTTTTACTGTATCAAATATTTGGTTCACTTGTATTGATTTTATTAACAAAGCTGAATATCTTATTATTATAGTGAGAGTGAATAAAGGGAATAAAATCTACCTCTGTACAGATGTCTGCAGATTATTACTGATCATTGAATAAAAGAATCAATCACCAAGTTGATCTTTCTCATTTCACCTTGTGTTTGTGACGTTTTCACGCTGTTTTCGTGGTGACGAGTTAAGGGCGGAGTTAGAGTGACCAGCTGAGAAGTGAGTCGAGAAATCAAAGACAGAAACAAAGACTCAGAGACACAAAGACTCAGAGAAACAAAGACTCAGAGAAACAAAGAGCACTTATTTACACGCTACATGAATGTGAGTTAATGAAACACAACGTGATTAGATTCCAGCAAGTTTTCATAAATGTTTAGAGCTTTATAAACATTTCAGAATAAACCTGCTCGGCTTGAAGTCAAAGATTTATTTTGATGGTGATTATTAGTTACATATATTGTTTAATATAAAAAACTAGCTGACAGCTGAAGAGGTTAAACCTTTATTGTTGCTCCATCTGATGGTCAGATCAAGAATTACATCGTGTGACAGCAGTGAGTCTCAGTTACACAAAACACACACACGAGCGTTTTAAATTCCATTCACACATTTTAAACCTCAAATAAAAACACCAAACAAATTCAAATGTCAAACTCTAAATAAATAAATCAGTTTTTAAATCAAAGCTGTTCTCTGATCAATATTTGATTAATATTTGATCAGTTTATGATGAGTTATGATCAATTATCAAATAGGTTCACTGATCCTCACTCATTTACGTCTAAAATATTGATATCTGAATATATAATATCTAAAGATACTATATTGATCCCTGACGGATAATTTACTCATCATCATAATAAAGCATTTAATAAACAGAGACACTAACACAGAAAAACCTGCTGAGTCATCGGAATTAATCAAGTGATGAATCAGAAACTTTTAAAACAAAACTCAAAACATGAGACACGATGATAATTATTGATAAGAACTGAATCTGATCAGAAATAAAACAAACTTTGAATCTCACCAACAGAATTCTGTGATTATTAAAAAAATATATAAAAGAAAATGTGCTGTTATTTTTCAAACTGTTTAAAAACAACAAATATCTTAAGTTGTTTATAAAATACAAATTAATAAATATTATGGAAATCAAAACATATGATTGTGTTTCATATAAATTAAAAATATAAAGATAAATCTGGGGGAAAATAAATGTTCACATTCAAACCTCGTTTTACACCAACATCTGTATTTTACCGTCGAATGTTTTACTTTTTTTTGTTTCATTTAATATGAATTACATATTTATATAGAAAATGCATAGAAAATAGTTTACGAATTTGTTGATCAGTCAGGTTAGTTTGTAACAAAAGATCATTTACGTGGATAAATGCTTGGAGGTTTTAAACTGAAAAATTTAAGTTGATCTTTTTTATTTATTGCTTAAAATATTCTACTTGAAATTTGTGTTATTTCCACTTCCTGTGCATCACGAGCAGTCCTGTTGTCACTTGGCCAGATAAGAGAGAAACAGCTCCCCCTGCTGTTTGATCTGTGCTCCTGTGGTTTATCTGATCACACTCATTCCCACGTTGGTTGTGGAGGAGAAGTTCTCCATCGGGACTCGAACCACTTTACCCTGAGGAGCCGGTGGACACAGGAGGTGGCAGGTGAAGACTTTGCGGCAGGACTTGCGGAAGTTCTCGGACAGGAAAGCATAGAGGACGGGGTTGATGCAGGAGTTCCCGTAGGACAGACAGTGGGACACGATACGAAAGGCGAAGGTGGCGTCATTCAGAGGGAAGGTGCCAAACTCCACCCACATGGCGATGATGTGATGAGGCATCCAGCAAATGGTGAAGGCGCCGATGACCAGGAGAACAATCTGAGTCGTCTGCAGGGAAACCCAGAGGAAGCACTCATTAAACACTAGACCTCCTCTAGAACCATCTCTGAACCCTTCATAGGAACCTGGTTTAGAACCTTATTTAAAGGTTCAGTGTGTAGAACATAGTGGCATCTAGTGGTGAAGTGTCACGTTGCA
>JBAMIH010000029.1:0-127500 GCA_038501795.1 Pseudopleuronectes americanus | reverse complement strand
TGATGAGTTTGAATTGATTCAGTGTTCTGATGACTGGTTTCTGTGTCCAGTCATCAATATGTTTTCAGATGTTTCAGCCAATCACAGAGCAGTAGATGAGGGCGTGTGACCCGTGAGAATGACATGTGGCCTCAGCTCTGATAAACAGCTGTGGACCAGCGAGCGCTCTGATTGGCTGTGGCCCAGCAGGGTTATGGGATAAAAGCTGAAGGAGCACGACTCCTCTTCACCTTCATCACCATGGCCTTTCTCTGGATCGTCTCGTGCTTCGCCTTCGTCAGCGCCGCCTATGGTCAGAGTTTGATTTTAAATTTATATTGACCAAAATATTTATTAATCGTTCAAACTTTATTTTACTTCTTTTACTTTTTACTCAATCCATTCAAATGATGATTATTGATCAGTTTGTGTTTTATAGTTCAGTATCACTGTGCCTCTGCTGCCACCTGCTGGTTACTTCACTCAAACCCGTTTCTTAGAGTCAGGGTCATATTCTATGTTTGAGCAGGTTTTATCCAGCAGGGGGCAGGTTCTCTCCAGTGGCAGAACAGCAGAGTCTAGTCCTTTAACGTCTGTCCTACATGTCCTATCTGTCCTACATGTCCTATCTGTCGTCCTCTCAGGCTGCGGAACCCCCACCATCGCCCCCCAGGTGTCAGGCTACGCCCGCATCGTTAACGGTGAGGAGGCGGTGCCTCACTCCTGGCCCTGGCAGGTGTCCCTGCAGGTGAGTCAGCTGACCTCCTCTTCCTCCTCCTCCTCCTCCTCCTCCTCCTCCTCCTCCTCCTTATCTTCCTCCTCCTCCTCCTCCTCCTCCTCCTCCTCCTCCTCCTTCTCCTCTTCCTCCTCCTCCTCCTCCTCCTCCTCCTCCTCCTCTTCCTCCTCCTCCTCCTCCTCCTTATCTTCCTCCTCCTTATCCTCCTCCTCCTCCTCCTCCTCCTTATCTTCCTCCTCCTTATCCTCCTCCTCCTCCTCCTCCTTATCCTCCTCCTCTTCTTCTTCTCTAGTTCTAATTAGTATGTTTTTCTCTCACAGCAATCCAGTGGCTTCCACTTCTGTGGAGGATCTCTGATCAATGAGAACTGGGTGGTGACCGCCGCCCACTGTAACGTCAGGTCAGAGCAACACACAAACAACACAACAACACACAACAATGTTAAGAAACCTTTCATGTTTCTTTCAACATCTGATGTTCATTAACGGTGTTGTTTAAAAATACTAAATGATGTAGTTTTGTGTGAACTGAGCCTTTAAAGTGTTGCTTCCTGTTTCCTGTCAGGACCTACCACCGTGTGGTCGCTGGAGAACATAACAGGGGATACGGCTCCAACGAGGACGTCCAGGTGCTGAAGCCCGCCCAGGTGAGAACCACCCATCAGCCAATCAGCTTTTAGATCACACCACCTTCCTCCACTAACACCCACCTCCCCTCCCAGGTGTTCACCCACCCCCGCTGGAACCCCCAGACCATCAACAATGACATCGCCCTCATCAAGCTGTCCAGCCCCGTCAGCCTGGGCACCAACGTGTCCCCCGTCTGCCTGGCCGGGTCCTCTGATGTCTTCTCCCCTGGCATGTCCTGTGTCACCTCCGGCTGGGGTCTGACCCGCTACAACGGTGAGACACACCTCAGCTGCACCGACTGAACTCTCTAATGACTTCAGTGCATTGACTCCACTTCAGGGACTTTTACTTTGAAAGGGGATTTCTGAGTGTTTCCTGTGTCCACAGCTGCCAGCACTCCCAACTTGCTCCAGCAGGCGGCGCTTCCCCTTTTGTCCAACGAGCAGTGCAAGAACCACTGGGGCAGCAGCATCTCCGACGTCATGATCTGTGCCGGAGGAGCTGGAGCCACTTCCTGCATGGTGAGGCCCCGCCCACATACCTGACCCACCTGTCTCACCCTCTCCAGTCACATTCCTGTGATGTTCACTTCTCTCTTGGTCCTGTTGTGTGTCAGAAGTAGTTTTTTGTTGTTGGTGTTTGTTGTTGACCTGTGTGTTGCGTTGCAGGGCGACTCCGGCGGTCCTCTGGTGTGTCAGAAGGATAACGCCTGGTCTCTGGTGGGTATTGTGTCCTGGGGAAGCAGCCGTTGCTCCACCTCCACTCCCGCCGTCTACGCTCGCGTCACCGAGCTCCGCAGCTGGGTGGACCAGATCCTGGCCGCTAACTAAACACTCAGGAGCTGAGCGCCACCTTGTGGGGAAACAGGGGAACCCTGAGACCCCGGACCTCGGTCCCACGTCACAATGTGGTTTATGAAGGAGAATAAAAACAATGAACCTCAATGACTGTGTTTGTCGTCCTTTGAATTTGTGTCTTTTCAACAGAAACTGAATGAACCTGATAAAACGACTCAGACACAGAAACGTTAGAACCGAAGAAGCTGGTTTATCTTCAGACTGTTTCTTCCATAGATCTCTGACGTCTCTCATCATCTCATCCAAACATCAACTTGTAGAAACATCCTGTCTCAGAAGGAAGACAAGACACAAGATGCATTCGTTACCTTTACAATGGATTATTGAAATGATCATTATCAGGAAATAATTCTTTATTATAATCACAATCTGGTCGTGGTGAAGGACTCTTGATTTCCTGGATCGAGGTGTTCTGGTCTCTCTGGCTCTTGAGCTCTGGTCCTTGTGCTCCTCACCTGTTCTCTTGTGTTTCACCTGGGGTCAAGTTAGAGTTTAGTTGTGAAGTATTTAAAAGTATACTGAAGTGACTGGTTTGTCTGTGGCTGTTGTGGTGAGACCCCTGTGGCATCGTCTATTACCACAGTTAATGAGACGTATGAGATTATGAATGAGCCCACACACGTTGCATCATGTATTAAAGAGCTCATTGCACCATGTGATCCCAAAACATCTCATCTGCAGACTGACTGTGGCTCTGGAGTCTGGAAGATCAGAACAGGAAGTGAAACTTCAGCTCCCAGAGTCTTCTCCTGTTGATGAGTCTGTGATCAGGGACATGTGTCAATGTCAATTATATTTATATACCACATTTAAAACCACTGGGTTGACCAACTTGCTTTACAGGTGTAATGCTACAACAAAAGGACAGTTAAACGTTGTACACCATATTGCAAGTATTACAAATAAAATGAAATTATTAATGTAAAATAATAAAAACATAAATAAAATAAAATAAAATTCTTAAAAATAAAATAAAAAAATAAAATTAGAAATAAATGTTAATGATTAAATAAAAACATAAATACAAAATAAATAAAAATACAAATGAAATGAAACATAAGATATAGGAAAATGAAATAAAATCAGCTGTGATGAAACGTGCTGCCCTCGAGGAGAGCCTGGGAGAACAGGTGTGTTTTTAGTAGCGTGTTAAAGTGCGTTAAAGACGGGGCCGATCTGAGGTGAAGTGGTTGTTCAGCAGGTGACCAGCTGGTCTGAGGTCTGTGAATATTTGTATGTTTGATTATTGAAATGTGACAAATATTTTAAATAAAATGCTTCAAGTTCGTATCTGCTTTTACAATCCGTTGTGACCTTTGACCTAATCAATTATTCACCTCTATTAAATCACATCTTCACCACTGTGTTTGTTTTCCTTGACAACAGTGAAGCTGCAGACTTCCATCACAACAACAAACATTGTTCATTGTCAAAAACAACAAGAGACAACTTAGTAAACAATAAAATCTAAAGATCAATGCATTTACCATACGTTGATATCATAATATCATATATTGTAACTAAACACAATAAAACTAAATAACAATCAAACAAATACTTGTTTCTTGTTTTTTGTTGTCAACAAGTATATGTGTGTATCTGCTATGTCCCCATATTGACCCCTGGTTCTGTTTCGAGTGTGTTCCTGAAAAATTCCCTTCAAACTTTAAACCAGTTTATTTGATATTTAAACTTTTCTGGAACCAGTTGATCAAAGTGTCTTTTAGAACAAACAGAAAATAAAGTTCGACATCAAATCAAATGAAACTGTTCATGTTGTTCTGGTTGTTGATGATGTCATAATGATGTCACCAGGTTCTGGCTCTCATGAATCGCCCCGTCATCACTGACTTCTCTCGTATCGTGAACGGCGAGGAGGCGTGTGACCCGTGAGAATGACATGTGGCCTCAGCTCTGATAAACAGCTGTGGACCAGCGAGCGCTCTGATTGGCTGTGGCCCAGCAGGGTTATGGGATAAAAGCTGAAGGAGCACGACTCCTCTTCACCTTCATCACCATGGCCTTTCTCTGGATCGTCTCGTGCTTCGCCTTCGTCAGCGCCGCCTATGGTCAGAGTTTGATTTTAAATTATATTGACCAAAATATTATTAATCGTTCAAACTTTATTTTACTTTTTTACTTTTTACTCAATCCATTCAAATGATGATTATTGATCAGTTTGTGTTTTATAGTTCAGTATCACTGTGCCTCTGCTGCCACCTGCTGGTTACTTCACTCAAACCCGTTTCTTAGAGTCAGGGTCATATTCTATGTTTGAGCAGGTTTTATCCAGCAGGGGGCAGGTTCTCTCCAGTGGCAGAACATCAGAGTCTAGTCCTTTAACGTCTGTCCTACATGTCCTATCTGTCCTACATGTCCTATCTGTCGTCCTCTCAGGCTGCGGAACCCCCACCATCGCCCCCCAGGTGTCAGGCTACGCCCGCATCGTTAACGGTGAGGAGGCGGTGCCTCACTCCTGGCCCTGGCAGGTGTCCCTGCAGGTGAGTCAGCTGACCTCCTCCTCCTCCTCCTCCTCCTCCTCCTCCTCCTCCTCTTCCTCCTCCTCTTCTTCTTCTCTAGTTCTAATTAGTATGTTTTTCTCTCACAGCAATCCAGTGGCTTCCACTTCTGTGGAGGATCTCTGATCAATGAGAACTGGGTGGTGACCGCCGCCCACTGTAACGTCAGGTCAGAGCAACACACAAACAACACAACAACACACAACAATGTTAAGAAACCTTTCATGTTTCTTTCAACATCTGATGATCATTAACGGTGTTGTTTAAAAATACTAAATGATGTAGTTTTGTGTGAACTGAGCCTTTAAAGTGTTGCTTCCTGTTTCCTGTCAGGACCTACCACCGTGTGGTCGCTGGAGAACATAACAGGGGATACGGCTCCAACGAGGACGTCCAGGTGCTGAAGCCCGCCCAGGTGAGAACCACCCATCAGCCAATCAGCTTTTAGATCACACCACCTTCCTCCACTAACACCCACCTCCCCTCCCAGGTGTTCACCCACCCCCGCTGGAACCCCCAGACCATCAACAATGACATCGCCCTCATCAAGCTGTCCAGCCCCGTCAGCCTGGGCACCAACGTGTCCCCCGTCTGCCTGGCCGGGTCCTCTGATGTCTTCTCCCCTGGCATGTCCTGTGTCACCTCCGGCTGGGGTCTGACCCGCTACAACGGTGAGACACACCTCAGCTGCACCGACTGAACTCTCTAATGACTTCAGTGCATTGACTCCACTTCAGGGACTTTTACTTTGAAAGGGGATTTCTGAGTGTTTCCTGTGTCCACAGCTGCCAGCACTCCCAACTTGCTCCAGCAGGCGGCGCTTCCCCTTTTGTCCAACGAGCAGTGCAAGAACCACTGGGGCAGCAGCATCTCCGACGTCATGATCTGTGCCGGAGGAGCTGGAGCCACTTCCTGCATGGTGAGGCCCCGCCCACATACCTGACCCACCTGTCTCACCCTCTCCAGTCACAGTCCTGTGATGTTCACTTCTCTCTTGGTCCTGTTGTGTGTCAGAAGTAGTTTTTTGTTGTTGGTGTTTGTTGTTGACCTGTGTGTTGCGTTGCAGGGCGACTCCGGCGGTCCTCTGGTGTGTCAGAAGGATAACGCCTGGTCTCTGGTGGGTATTGTGTCCTGGGGAAGCAGCCGTTGCTCCACCTCCACTCCCGCCGTCTACGCTCGCGTCACCGAGCTCCGCAGCTGGGTGGACCAGATCCTGGCCGCTAACTAAACACTCAGGAGCTGAGCGCCACCTTGTGGGGAAACAGGGGAACCCTGAGACCCCGGACCTCGGTCCCACGTCACAATGTGGTTTATGAAGGAGAATAAAAACAATGAACCTCAATGACTGTGTTTGTCGTCCTTTGAATTTGTGTCTTTTCAACAGAAACTGAATGAACCTGATAAAACGACTCAGACACAGAAACGTTAGAACCGAAGAAGCTGGTTTATCTTCACACTGTTTCTTCCATAGATCTCTGACGTCTCTCATCATCTCATCCAAACATCAACTTGTAGAAACATCCTGTCTCAGAAGGAAGACAAGACACAAGATGCATTCGTTACCTTTACAATGGATTATTGAAATGATCATTATCAGGAAATAATTCTTTATTATAATCACAATCTGGTCGTGGTGAAGGACTCTTGATTTCCTGGATCGAGGTGTTCTGGTCTCTCTGGCTCTTGAGCTCTGGTCCTTGTGCTCCTCACCTGTTCTCTTGTGTTTCACCTGGGGTCAAGTTAGAGTTTAGTTGTGGTGAGACCCCTGTGGTATCGTCTATTACCACAGTTAATGAGACGTATGAGATTATGAATGAGCCCACACACGTTGCATCATGTATTAAAGAGCTCATTGCACCAAGTGATCCCAAAACATCTCATCTGCAGACTGACTGTGGCTCTGGAGTCTGGAAGATCAGAACAGGAAGTGAAACTTCAGCTCCCAGAGTCTTCTCCTGTTGATGAGTCTGTGATCAGGGACATGTGTCAATGTCAATTATATTTATATACCACATTTAAAACCACTGGGTTGACCAACTTGCTTTACAGGTGTAATGCTACAACAAAAGGACAGTTAAATATAATAAATCATACAATACAAATAAAATAAAATGATGAATGTAAAATAATTAAAAACGAAATAAATTGAAATATAAGATATATGATATGAAGAATAAAATCAGCTGCGATGAAGTGTGCTGCCCTCGAGGAGAGCCTGGGAGAACAGGTGTGTTTCTAGTAGTGATTTAAAGTGCGTTATAGACGGGGCCGATCTGAAGTGAAGTGGTTGTTCAGCAGGTGACCAGCTGGTCTGAGGTCTGTGAAGGAGCAGCTGAGGGGCTGATCTCAGTTCCCTCACTGGAGTGTGCACACAGAGAAGTTCTGATAAGTGAGACGGTGCCAAATCGTTAAGAGAATAAAAGTCGTTGATATCAGTCGACCCACAGATGATGAAAGCAGCTGTTTTAAAAGTCTGTTGATTATTTGTATGTTTGATTATTGAAATGTG
Organism: Pseudopleuronectes americanus; assembly: GCA_038501795.1. Lineage (NCBI taxonomy): Eukaryota > Metazoa > Chordata > Actinopteri > Pleuronectiformes > Pleuronectidae > Pseudopleuronectes > Pseudopleuronectes americanus. The sequence goes on along the minus strand of JBAMIH010000029.1, from coordinate 120,271 downwards.
ACAAATATTTTAAATAAAATGCTTCAAGTTTGAATCTACTATTACAAATAGCTGTGACCTTTGACCTCATCAATTATTCACCCCTATTAAATCACATCATATTTAGAGACTGTATCTATATCCTGTATATAAAACGTATAATTACATGACCATATAACATCAAACATAACATTGATAAATTATTTATAATCTAACATTTTTTTTTATTATTATTACTAACATGTCAATACATCATCAGTCAAATAAATCCTCAAAGACACACATCACTGAATTGATTTATTTGATAGAATAATATGTTTAATATCAACTTATATAAGATTTTCATGTTTGTCTTGTTTTATGGATCATAAAAATGTATTAATGAATATGCTGTGAGCACACACACACAGACACACACATACACACACACACACAGATGGTGTGTGTTCACATGCTGGGAAACTCACACATGTTACAACAAACTGACCTTCAACGCACACAGACACACTAACGACTTATCAGAGATAAACCTGAGGTGTGTGTGTGTGACCGTGTGCGTGTGACTGTGTGTATGGGTGTGTGTGTCTGTCATCACAGAGATGCTGTCACAGATTTTCTCTCTGAGCTGATTTAACCATCCTTTAAAATATTTTATCTCTGAAAAGCAAACTTCACATTTATCATTAATTCATTCCTGTGGTATTATTATTGCATTGATCATGTGACCAGAGCACAGCAGACATGATGTTATGATTATTAAGTGGAGACGTTCTAATAGAAACAGAACATTTTATTATTATTGTTTTTATTATAAGTAGATAATGGTTTTCAAAAAAGAGACCCAATAAACTTGATCAGAATTAATGTTTAATTGATAAATTATCATGTTGAACTTGGTTCTATTATCTTTTTTATGTTGTTCATTGAATAGGAACAAAAAGTTATTAATACAGACGAGCTTCTGACACACAAACAGTTTTAATGATGATAAATTAATTATAGAGAAAAACCCTCATAATATGAAATCAGTTTATTAAGTGGAAGTAAAAAATCCTTATGTACAATGTTTGTGTTTCATGAGTTATAATTAACATTATTATAGTGAATGTTTCCACTGTATAAAATAATTAGTATTTTGATTAAATTAACTTAATAATAATATTAACAACACACGGATGAATCACATTTTAGTGGCACTTATATGAACTTTTCTCGGTCGTGATCAACTGAGCTGAAAAACATTCCGTCAGCTCCATCTGTCCCAACTCCCAGCGTCCTCTGATACCGTGTCCTGTCCTGCTCACGTCTCGTCCAATCACAAGCCTCCCTGGTAGTATATAAGCTCCTCGCTCACACAGACTCATCACGATCGAACCATGAACTTCCTGTGTGTCCTCTCCTGCCTCGCCTTCGCCGGCGCTGCCTACGGTGAGTCGTTCACATCAGAGTCTTACTCTCAGCAGTTAACTATTTTAGCTATATTTTAAATATATATTAAAATAATTAACCTCTGAACTGACAACATAGAAGATTTAATTCAGGCTGTTATATACAACTTCACCACTAGATGGCACTAAATCCAGTATACTGGTTCTTTAACTTGCTATATCTTTTCTATAAAATAATCTAAGTTATAAGTTATACATAAAATATGGATAAAGTTGTGTAGCAACTCAAACTTTAACATCACTTAGTCAAGACTGAAAGATTCACTTCAAACTTTAAACCAGTTTATTTGATATTTAAACTTTTATAGTTCAAAGTGTCTTTAGAACAAGCAGAAAATGAAGTTTGACGTCAAATCAAATGAAACTGTGAAGTCATAGAAAGTTTTCTCTTGTTTGATTTCATCTTCACGTTCATGTTGTTCTGATTGTTGATGATGTCATGATGATGTCACCAGGTTGCGGCACTCCCGCAATCTCCCCCGTCATCACTGGCTACTCTCGTATCGTGAACGGAGAGGAGGCGCTGCCCCACTCCTGGCCCTGGCAGGTGTCCCTGCAGGTATGAACACACACAAACACACACAAACAAAAACACACACACACACACTCACAGTTGTGTAACTGAAGGTGTGTGTTTCAGGACTACACCGGATTCCACTTCTGCGGCGGCTCTCTGATCAGTGAGAACTGGGTTGTGACCGCTGCTCACTGCAATGTCAGGTAATCGCCTAAACGTTGTCCTGGCAACAAGTTTAATACATCATAATGTAGTTTGACTGACATTTTAAACTTTAAAGAAGATAAATCGATCTTAACTAACTCACTGCTCCCCTCACCCTCCTGGTCGGTGCAGGACGTCCCACCGTGTGATCCTCGGAGAACACGACCGCTCTTCCACTGCTGAGGACATCCAGGTCATGAAGGTTGGCAAGGTAACTGACGCCGGCAACTTTTCATCTCATGTGGGGGGGGCAGGACTTCCTGTGTGTTCGCCACTCAGGACACTTTCATTTCCTCTCAGGTGTTCAAGCACCCCCGCTACAACGGCTACACCATCAACAACGACATCCTGCTGATCAAGCTGGCCTCCCCTGCCCAGATGAACATGCGTGTGTCCCCCGTGTGCGCGGCCGAGACCAGCGACAACTTCTCCGGAGGCATGAAGTGTGTGACCAGCGGCTGGGGCCTGACCCGCAGCACCGGTGAGACTTCCTGTGCCACAGCTCATAACCTGTTGTTGTGAAGATCAGTGATGTTTGAACCCTGATGTGTTTGTGTGTTGCAGCTGCCGACACCCCCTCCCTGCTGCAGCAGGCCGCCCTCCCTCTGCTGAGCAACGATGACTGCCGTCGTTTCTGGGGCAACAGGATCAGCGACCTGATGATCTGCGCCGGAGCCTCCGGAGCCTCCTCCTGCATGGTGGGTGTCGACGCAGAGCTGAATGAAGATGCTGTTAAGATGTTGTTCACATTCATTTAATGATGTGTTGTGTTTCCAGGGCGACTCTGGCGGTCCTCTGGTCTGTCAGAAGAACGGCTCCTGGACCTTGGTCGGTATCGTGTCCTGGGGAAGTGGAACCTGCACTCCCACGATGCCCGGCGTGTACGCCCGTGTCACCGAGCTCCGTGCCTGGATGGACCAGACCATCGCTGCCAACTAAGCATCTCAGAGCATACCACTTTCTGTTTCAACCTGATCATCAATAAAAAACAGAAACTCTGAAACCATCTGTCTCTGTGTTCTGTGTCGCTCTATACAAAGAGCTGTCAGTATGTTAGTTTAGCTTAGCATCGACCGTAACTAGTTACTATGGCTCTGTCCAGTGTCCAATACACATCTCTGTCTTCATTGACCAGTTAGCATGTTCTAGGCACGGTTAAAGCAAGTTTTTTACCATGTTCATATGTTGTCCTCGTGGTCCTCATGAATTTTAAAATGATTGAAACCAAAAATATTGAACTGACATTTAGAGACAGTCTTTGTCCAACATGTCATTTATTACACAAACAGCACATGTCATACACGTCATGGACAGAGCATCCATTCAGGTGTTTCTCAGTTTACACGTATGTGACAGCGTGACATCATCAGGTGCGTCGGGTTGGGCAGGCGTGGCCGACTCTGCGACAGTAGCAGATGGCGTTGAAGAAGCGACAGTAGCAGGTGTCACAGGGGTTGCAGCAGGGCAGCGGGTAACCCAGACAGGACTGCTGGTGAGGGATGCAGCGGCGAGACGAACGCATGGCCCGACCCTGCAGCTGCAAGGCGGCTGACGAGTCCTGGAAACAGGGGAATTCACTGCAGTCAGCATTTCTGTGCTGGAGTGTTCTGTGTCTTTAAATCAGTCGTACCCACCTCGTCGTAGGAGCCCGTGTCCATCAGGAAGTGATCCTCGATGGAGTCGACAGGCAGGAGGGCGGGGTCACGTATGGGCTCAGGGGCGTGGCCTCTCCCTGCAGGAGATGAGACAGAAAACAAATGTGTAATGTTACTCGTCGTCAACGTAACTAAACTTGAACCACAGCTCTATAATAATTTGTAATGATCCGTCTCTATGCAGATGATTCTCTTCTTTAAAACTCAGCAACAACTGGAGGAGGAACATCGCAGTGTCAGGACAGGATGTGGAGCCTGAATGAGACTCGGGTCATGAACTCACCTGAACAACGAGCAGAACAAAGAATCTGTTCACAGAAAAACTTTATTTACACTGAACGTGAACCACCATCTTTATCTGAGCTGAACCACAGACGAGACTCTGTATGTGGACCTGGTCTGTGGACCTGTTCATTGGATGTGGACCTGTTCACTGGATGTGGACCTGGTCTATGGACCTGGTGTGTGGACCTGTTTACTGGATGTGGACCTGGTCTGTGGACCTGTTCATTGTTGGATGTGGACCTGTTCACTGGATGTGGACCTGGTCTGTGGACCTGGTGTGTGGACCTGTTTACTGGATGTGGACCTGGTCTGTGGACCTGTTCATTGGATGTGGACCTGTTTACTGGATGTGGACCTGGTCTGTGGACCTGAACCTGTTGTCTGGTGAGTCAGGTGACAGATGAGCTCTCTGATTGTACGAGTGTCACTGACCGATGTCGGACAGGTAGGAGGAGTCGGTGCGTCTGTCGTCGTCCAGCTGGATGTTCCCGTGAACCAGGGAGGAGGAGAGACGCAGCAGGCTGAAGGACCAATAGCAGAGCAGCACAGAGCCGAACATTCTGTTGCTGTCAGAGAGAAGCTTCTCTGCTCTGAGCCGTCGAGAGGAGGAAACAGAAAATAAGATTTTAAGACTGAGACCAGTTGTATGAGATGTTTTTCTTCTTAATCTTCACCTTCGTAAAATCAAATACTTAATAATGTGTTTTATCTTTAGATTTCTGTGTATTAACATCTTAAAAGGTTCAGAGAAACTGAAGAATACAACAAACCAAAGTAAAAAATAACATAACTTTCACGTTGGTATTCAGATGGTCTTGTATTTTCATTTTACAAGAATAAATCTGTCCTTTTAACAAAGAAAACATCCAAACAGGAATGATATATAATAATAACAATTTTAAAAAAGTCACATTATTTACACATTTTCAAATTTTCCTTTATAATGATTTTAGCTCCATGTCAGAACAACTGATTTGTTGAGTAAGATGAATATGAATATAAAAGTATATCATCATCATTATTATCATATCTTATATCATTTACATCAAAAAGGTCAAAGAGAGAGAGAGGGAGGGGAAGAGAGACAGGGAGAGGGAGAGAGAAGGACGAGAGACCATGACCCACACAGAGAGACAGAGAGACAGAGAGTAAGAGAGAGACAGAGAGAGAGAGAGAGAGAGAGAGAGAGAGAGAGAGAGAGAGAGAGAGAGAGAGAGAGAGAGAGAGACAGAGAGACAGGGAGAGAGAGAGAGAGACAGAGAGACAGAGAGACAGAGAGACAGAGAGACAGAGAGACAGAGAGACAGAGAGACAGAAAGACAGAGAGACAGAGAGACAGAAAGACAGAGAGACAGAGAAACACAGAGAGAGAGAGAGAGACAGAGAGAGAGGCGGAGGGGACTCACCTGTCGCTGGGACTGTGCTGTCTCGCTCTCTGAGCCGGCGACAGGCCCTTTAAAGACCCTCTGAGAGGGGGGAGGTAACATGACCAGATGAGAGGGGGAGGGGGTGAGGAGGGTGAGGGGCATGGCCTTCATCTCTGCATCATTCATTCATTCATCATTCATAGGGTGAGGCTGTGGCTCAGGGGTCTCCTTCTAACCAAAGGGGCGGCGGTTTGATCCCACACTTCCGCAAGATACTAGAACCCAAATCCCCCCCCCCACAGAGAATGTGCTGCACATCGATGCACCGTGTGAATGTGTGTGTGACCGGGTGAATAAGATGTAATGTGAAGAGCGTTGAGTGGTCGTCAAGAAAATAAATAATACAGAAGATTTACCATTCACACTCGGCCCTGGTGGAGAGACTTAAAAACTAATGAGCCTCAAAACAACTAAATAACAACAACAACAAAAAAAAACAACTATGACATTGTCAGAAAATGAACCAACGGAACAACGACAATGTCACAGAACAAAAAGACACCGATGGCGTCAGAGGTCCAACAGGCCACTGAATGGGTGAAAGACGGCGTCAGAAGACATACTGACCGAGGACAGCATTAGAGGACCAGTGGACCAAAGACAATATCAGAGGACATATGGACAAAGGACGGGATTACAGGGTGAAATAACAAACAACAGCATCAAAACACACAATGGACCAACAACAACGTCAGAGGACGAAGGGAGTTGATGAGTCTTCATCAGAGTCATTAGTCTTGTGATTTGCTAAAGGTTGATAATTTATTCTCATATTACTCATTTGATATTTATATAAAAGTATAAGATCTGACACACACACACACACACACGGAGAAAAAGGAAATAGAAAGTTAAACTGAAACGTAAAATCCATTTTGAATTTTGTGATTCATACAAATGAGGATGATGATGATGATGATGATGATCATATCTGGGTCGCTGTCACAGAATGTTCTTGTTTTTACTCTACAGATACAGATGTTTTTACCTCTTCGTTCAATCTCTCTCTCTCTCTCTCTAAGTCTCAGTCTCTCTCTCTATCCCTCTCCCTCTCCCTCTCCCTCTCTCTCTCTCTCTCTGTTTATTAGAGAACATTGGCTCAGATGCTTCAGCCGCTTTGTTCATGTGACTTTTATTAAGGTCAAAGTGCTGTTTCATTCAGCTCTTCGCCCTCAGTCTGGAAACATGGCGCTGATTCTCTGAACTCTGACGTCAGTGCTGCGCTCAGAACACACGACTGATTACAGGTCATCAGCAAGAAACCTCTCTTCATTTACGGGTTCTAAACGATAATATCAACACAACAACAAATCTCACACACTTCCTGTTTCCGCCCGAGGTATGTCTGTCCTGTGTTACCGTAGTAACAGTATAAGATGGTATTGCAGGAGAACATTGGAGGTCAGTGTGGAGCATCAACTCTTATTGTGAAAAGCCTGAAACAACAAGCTGAACTGGGATCACTTTCATGAAGCTGGTTTGAAAATGGACAGTGGGAAAAGGTCGTCCATCTTTATTTACAGTCAGTGATCGTCTTTGTGTTCTTAATGGACAGACAGATAGGGTACATGTGCAGTAATAACCTCTAGTGCCCCCTGGTGGTTTGACCGACTTGGACTGGACTTCCATTCATTGTTGACAGTCTCACCAAAACCTGTTCTACAACCAAAACCATTATTCCTCTTTCTTTAACCTTAATCTGAACCTAAACCTGAGATTGATAAATGTCTTTATTTTATAGGGACTTTTCCACCATAGGGAAAACAGCTGGTCATGTGACTGTAAACAGTTCTGGGTCCCCACAATAGACGTAATACCCGGACAACACACAGACACAAATGTTTGAAGATCCATCTAAGTGAGGACCAGCCAAAATGTCCTCACTCTGTAGGTTATAGGGTCAGTGGTCCTCACAAAGAGACATGCACAAGTACTAGCACACACATACACACACACACTTGTCTCTCTATTGCTGTGTCATTGACATAATGGATTCCCTACTCGCATCACAACTAAATGTCTCAAACAACCCTTTGACTTTGTGAGGACCAGATATGACACATCATGTCCTCACAATGAGGGTGTTAACCTTAATTGCCCTCATAACTCTAGAAAGACAAGGACACTAACACACACACACTAACACACGCACACCTCTCTCTCTCTCTCTCTCTCTCTCTCTCTCTCTCTCTCTCTCTCTCTCTCTCTCTCTCTCTCCCCCCCTCTCTCTCAGACATCACTAACCGATCTCCTGTCACCATCTGAACCGGAAGTGAGACGGTGGCAGCTCGGCAGGTCGGGTCCGGATCTTTGCGTCATGGTGTTCGAGTCCCTGGTGAGCGACCTGCTCAACAGGTTCATCGGGGACTATGTGGAGAACCTGGACAAGTCTCAGCTGAAGATCGGGATCTGGGGAGGTGAGCCCAGCAGCTAGCTAGCAGCTACGGCAACAACACGCCAGACTCCGCTCAGTAATGTCAGAAATTAGAGTCCAGCGCAGTCTGTACGTTAACAAACACTTCTAATCACGTGTCTGAACACCCACCGTGGACCTAAAAGACCCATTGTTCAATTCGGCATCAATATTAACAACAAGTTATATTTTGTTTGAATGCAATTTAAAGTTTAGTCAAAGCTTCGCCCTGTGCTCTCAGGCAAAACATAGTGAGACGTCAGAGGAAGCGAGCGGGATGTTGTGTGTTTAAATGTGAAGTCCCGAGGGTCAGACGAGCTGTTGTGGGTCTGTGTGCTGCCGAAGTGCAAAACGGCTCTTTAGCATCAGTGACTCTGCGCACACTCATGTTTTCATCCATTAAATGTCACCTGCGAACCCATTCACCTGAAACCAGAGCGATTCGAACGAGGTTTGGTGCGATTATCTCAACTGTCATCGGGCCAGAGGACACGTGACCACAAGCGGTCAACGAGTGAACACGAGGATGCAATGTGATGACAAACCACATCACGTTGAACTGATCTGAGAACAGAGTCTGTTTATTCAAGTGAGTTATGATCTGAACAAACCAGAGAGATCGATTACAGATATGGACAAGACAGAGTGATGTTATGACAGGTGCTTGTCACTGGTGAAACCTGATCAGCGTCATACCTGAGTCACATGACTCACAGCTGAATCCACCAATCAGCTCTGAGTTCCAAGCAGTTGGAAATGACTGTTATCGATCATCATATATATACATGTTACATGTAGACTGTGGCCACATGTTTATATGTTCATATGGACACATGACTGCAAAATGTCATGTGAAACAATAGAATGATGTTTCTTCTTCTTGTTCTTTAGGAAACGTTGTTCTGGAGAACCTCAGGGTGAAGGAGAACGCTCTGGTTAGTGACAGCGACTCTGTGGCGTTGGTGTGAAGCCTCAATCCTCATCGTGGTCACAGATCATCGTCACCATCTGACGTGTTAAACACACAGACTTCTTCAGTAGCTCATGATAGACTGTAGTTACAGCAGCGCCCCCTTCAGGCTGTACAGAAACACAGAGTTTTTAATCTTTCTTTAGATTATTCATTAATACACAAATTATTGGGTCTGTATTGATAACAGCAGTTTGTGTGTTTGTGTTTCAGAGTGACTTCGATGTTCCCTTCAAAGTGAAAGCAGGACAGATCGGTGAGTTCCCACCTACCATGCTCTGCATCTTCTGCTCATTGTCTCTACACATTCACTCTCTGATCAGTGAATGAATAGAAACAGTCGAACCTGATAATCCTCCTGTGTTTCAGGGAAGTTGACGTTGAAGATTCCCTGGAAGAACCTTTACAACGATGCTGTGGTCGCCACGCTGGACGGTCTGTACCTGCTGGTGGTTCCTGGAGCCAGTAAGTGATGCGATTACGTCTTTAAACTTCTGTCAGGTTCACAGACACCAGATAAACTGATATTCATGTCACACTCCCCCTGTTCAAAAACCTGAAGACGCAGCTGTCAGGTGACCTCGTTGGTTTTTCCTCTAAATCACTCAATGATCAGAAAGCTCGGGAGACTGATATCCCATCAAAGTTCTGTCCCGTCATCTCCCCCTGGTCACCATGGAAATTGGCCTGAGACCGGTCCCTAAAGGTGAAACTGGACCTGAAGAGGGTTCTGATGGGGTCCTGGTCTACCTCAGGGTCTTCCATTTGGATTTTTCAAAAGGAATAGTTCAGACTCGTATGTCATGTCCATGTCCAACTCAATCCAAAGACACATGAAGACTTGATGGACAAACTGTTCAACAGCAGGTCAACTGATCCAGGACCAGGACTGGATCCACATCACAGACATCACTGTCACAGACATCAAACAGGAACCAGTCCTGACTGGGGTATTACTTCAGTGACCGTAGTGGTTAGTGGTCTGCTGCTTCAGGACCAGTCAAACCTAAACAGACTTGAGGAGCCACACCGGTGGTGGTGGTGGTGGTTCCACTCCCTCCTTGTTTCGTGTGGATTAAATTAATGAACAGTTTCTTTCATTTCCCCATTCAAACGATACAACATGCAAGTCAGACAAACAAACCAATCAGAGTCAAGTATGGGGGGGGCGAGGTGGTCATCACCATCAGGACTGTCCTCAGACCGGATCCTCTCCAGAGATGAGGGCTGGTAAAATCAATGTTCAAACCCTCAGGTTCTGATTGGCTGGTCTGGAGGCGGAGCTCATACATGATGTCTCCCATTGTGTAATTAAGGATGGAGTGTGTTTTCTCAGGTGTGGTTGTGTGTGTGTGTTGCAGCCGGATCTCAGCTGGAATCGTGTCCGTATAACGGTAAGATTCAGGTTCTCAGGTGATGGTCCAGTTCTGATCCTGTCTCTGTTTCCTGTCGTTAATCAAACATTACCTTTCAAAATAAAAGACTTGAACATTGCGTTGTTCGTCATCTCCTTGAAATTCAGACCTGAGGTTGATTCACATTCACTGCTTTCCTTTTTAGGTTTTTGGTTTCTGTTGTAGTTAGGTGGTCTCTATTGGTTTCTGTTGTAGTTCTCTGCCTTCTATTCTGGGATTTGCTTCTGAAATATGTATTCACAGGCTCATGAGTAGTTCTCACTGACCCAGGAGGTTTTACTAGGTTCTGGTTTTGGAACAGTTTTCATTCTGTAGAATACAAACCTGCAGCAGTGACGAGTACGGGGACACTGATCAGCATCATGCATCCTGTTATCAGAGCAGGTCTGGGATCAGATGTGGGGCTGGTCTTGGCAGCAGCTGCAGTGTCTATCTTTAGTTGTAGTTTCCTTTATGTCAACAGGTGGATCAGGTGGCCGGAGGTGACGGGTGAAGTAAAACATCTGCTTAATCAAAAAGTTGACTTTTTGTTTGTTTTGTGTTTTTTTTATTTCAGCGATCAAGTTCGATGCGGCGAAGGAGGAGCGCGACCAGCAGGAGGCGAAGCAGCGAGAGCTGCAGCGCATCGAGGAGGCGTTACAGATGGCTGCACGCAGAGGTGAGACACGCTGACCTCTGACCTCTCACTGACCTCCTGTTTGTGCTTCCTGCTTCCTGTTTGTTCTTCCTGCTTCCTGTTTGTGTTCCTACTGTCAGACACAAAGAAACACAGCAGACACACACAGAGAGACACACACAGTTGGAATAGATGCTTGTATTAACGTTGTCTGTGCTGTTCATGCTGCGTATGATGTCAGCATCTCAGACTGGAGATCTGCTCTTCGGTCTGGAGAGTGTTGTTTACAAGGAGCCTCAGAACGGTAACACACACAATGACACACACAATGACACACAGACATGTTGTGACATCCCACTGGACTGTTGCTATGTGATGACATCACACACTGTCAGTACCCTCGCCTGCCTTGACACACACTGTTGAGCCTGACTCATTACACTCACTCTGACCTTTGACCCTCACCTGTTGAAGGGGGGTTTCTGCTCCCTCTGTGTTTTCGGGCTTTTCTGTCACTAACTGTTGATTCTCTGCTTTTAACGCTGCCAAAGTCCCCAAAGGATTTAAAAAGCATAAAAAGCACAAAAAAGGTTTGAAGAAGCTGAAAGGACTCGACCACAAATCAGGTGAGTTCTCACCTGTTGGATCTGACATGAGAGCGTCTGGTCCGATACGGAGGAGACAGGTCTGCTGTCTTTTCTGTGATCAGACACATCGGACATGCGTCCCTGGTGGGACACACGTTACCTCTGAGTCCAGGTCTCAGATTTCTGTCCAGGTCCTGGTCTCTGAGCGACTCTCTTTGTTTCAGAAAAACCTCAGGAGGAGAAAAAAGACACGTTAATGGAAAAACTGGCGACTCAGGTTATTAAAAACCTGCAGGTGAAGATCAGCAGCATCCACCTGCGCTTTGAGGACGATGTAAGTACTGATCCAGGTCCAGGTCCAGGTCCAGGTCCAGGTCCAGGTCCAGGTCCAGGTCCAGGTCCCAACTGTAGTAACACTGTCTCATATGTTTCAGCTGTCGGACCCAGAGCACCCCCTCTCTGTGGGAGTGACACTGTCCGAGCTCAGCCTACTGGTAAAACACACACACACACACACACACACACACACACACACACACACACACACACACACACACGATCCACTTGTGATAGGTCTGGTTTCGACCTTTTATTCATGTTTTCTTTCTTTTCAGACGACTGATGAGAACTGGAAGTCGTGTATCCTTAACGAAGCAGCAAAGATCATCTATAAGGTGACAGACGCTCTGCTCACTTCATTTACCTGAGTTTCAATATGGGGTAAAGACAGAAGCTGATTGGTTTACAGAGGATAAAGACAGAAGCTGATTGGTTTAGAAACAGAAGCTCTGTTTGGTTACCTGTGTAACCCGGTTTGTCCACATTGTCCCTTCTGTCATCTGATTGGATCGGTTCATGACGCCACACTGTTTCCTGGTTTCAGCTCGGGCGTCTCGAGTGTCTCTGTGCCTACTGGAACGTCAACAGTCCCATATTTTACAAAGGATCATGGGAGGAAATTGTGGTGAGTTGTGATGTTCTAATGCAGCAGCTTTGTTTCCACTAACGAAAGTGAAAAATAATGAATGATTGATGATTCTTCTCCCCATTCTCCCTCTCCCTCTCCCTCTCCCTCTCCCTCTCCCTCTCCCTCTCCCTCTCCTTCTCCTTCTCCTTCTCCTTCTCCTTCTCCTTCTCCTTCTCCTTCTCCTTCTCTTCCTCTTCCTCTTCCTCCTCTTCCTCCTCTTCCTCCTCCTCCTCCTCCTCCAGACTCAGTTGAAGTCTGGGATCAGCAGCTCAGACCAGCAGCTTCATCGCTACCAATACAGTGAGTTTATGATTCCTCAGCAGTTTTCTCACATTTAATCTTAACCACATTTGTTCAGTGAACATGTAGAAGTAACCAGTACACACCAGAAGGTGGCAGTATAAAAAGTGGATAGTATACAAGTTTGCAGTAACACATTACATCTTCAGCTACTTCTACAGTAAATCAGTTATTCATTAACAGTGAGTTATTTATTAATATTTAACACGTCCTGTTCCCTAATTGGTTTATTTGTTTGTTCTTCAGTTTTCAAGCCGATCTTTGCTTCGGCTAAAATGTGCATCAACCCAAATGCTGAGCTGGAACTGAAAACCCCGAAAGCAAAGCTTCACCTGGAGGTTCAGAACATCGGCATAGAGATGACCAAACCACAGGTAACACCTGAGACACATGAGACAGACACGTGTGTGTGTGTGTGTGTGATTGTCTAAGTTTCGTCTCTTCTCTGTTTAAAGTACCTGTCCATGGTGGATCTGCTGGAGTCTATCAACTGTATGGTGAAGAACGCCCCCTACAGGAAGTTCAGGCCTGAAGTCTCTGTTCACAAAAACACCAAACTCTGGTTAGTTTAATTGAACTCGTCGCTCAGAAGAGAAAGCATTTTCATCTCAGTGACCCCTACAGGCTGCAGTGGTAATGACAGTCTCAACAGAAACAACCCCCCTTGTTTCCTCAGGTGGAGGTACGGTCTCGACAGCATCCTGGAGGTCCACATCCGGCGCTACAGTCGCATGTGGTCCTGGTCCAACATCAGGCGCCACAGAGAGAACCTGAAGAAGTACAAGTCCGTCTTTAAGGCCAAACTGAGTCAGGGCAAGTCGAGTCCGGACACAGAGCGACGCATCCAGGTGCAGTACAAAAAATGACCACAAGGGTCTGATCCTGTACATAAACACAGCTAGACTGTCAAAAGATCCGTCTCCTTTAGAATTTTCACCAACACAACGAAGTGGAGACACTTAGAAAACAACAGTGATGAGTTTATAAATCATTTAGAACTGTGAGACATCTACAAACGAAAGTTCTCTGCTACTTTTGAAAATAAAGGTTTATCTAGAAAATGCACCTCTCTGGATCTGAATGAACGTGTTTCCTCCAGGAGCTGGAGAAAGTTCTGGACGTGTTCAACATCACTTTGGCTCGACAGCAGGCTCAGATGGAGGTAAGCTCCGACCCACACTGAGACACGAGTCCACTTTAACACTGAACACTTCAACATGTGACCCCCCCCCCACCAGGTGATCAGGTCTGGGCAAAAGGTGGTGGCGAAGAAAGCAGCGGGGGGGGCAGAAGCAGGGGGGAGGTTTCTTCAGCAGCTTGTTTGGGAGAAAGACTAAAAAGGAGGAACAGGAGCAGGAGGAGAGCCAGGAGACGGAGAGTAAGTACTTGATCTGAAAAGGATTCATTGGGTTAAAGAACAGAAACTAAGAGTTTGTTGGGTTCAGGTTCGGGACTCGAAGAACTCATGACGACTGACGAGAAGGAAAAACTCTACTCCGCCATCGGTTACAGCGGCAGCTCCCACAGCCTGACGCTGCCCAAGCAGGTAGAATGTGTTCTCATGTCTTGACTCTCTAGCGCCACCTTCAGGACAAACATCACTCTTTGAATCGGCGTGTGTTTCAGTACGTAGCCGTGGTCGTCAGCTTCCAGCTGTTGAGGACTTCGGTGACTCTCAGAGAACTGCCGGACGTCCCAGAGATCCTCAAGATCCAAATGATCGACCTCAGCACCAAGATATCTCAGAGACCTGGAGCTCAGGCCATCAGGTGGGCGTCTCCAAGCCGAGGGCAGATCTCTCCATCGTGTGTCTGTTGTACAGACGTAATGTGTTGGTTTAAACCCCTCTGTCATCCTGCAGGGTGGAGGCGGCTCTGGAGCACTGGTATGTTACTGGTTTGCTGCAGCAGGGGGCGATACCATCTCTCATCGCCTCAGTGGGAGACTCCTCCTCGTCTCTGCTCAACGTTGTGTTTGAGTTAAACCCAGAGGAGAGCGCCGCCGACCAGCTTATCAGAGTCCAATCACAGCCGGTGGAGATCATCTACGATGCGGTAAGAGCAGATATCATTTGTGTTTGATCTGAATCTGCTTCTGCTCCTGGTTCTGCTCCTGGTTCTGCTCCTGGTTCTGCTCCTGGTTCTGGTTTGATCCCTCTGTGTCTCTCTGACCTGTAGCTGACAGTCAACAGCATGGTGGAGTTCTTTCAGACGGGGAAAGGTGTCGACCTCGAGGTCCTGACCTCGGCCACTCTCTCAAAACTGGAGGAGATCAAAGAGAAAACAGCCACAGGTCAGTTTGATGTAAACAGCCGTTGTATTGATTATTTGTTCTGGTGTGTTTCTCAGGACTCTGACGGGTTTTGGTTCTGGTCTCTGCAGGTTTGTCTCACATCATTGAGACCAGAAAAGTTCTGGACCTGAGGATTGACCTGAAGCCCTCCTACCTGCTGATCCCAAAGTCTGGCTTCTACAGCGACCAGTCGGACCTCATCATCGTGGACTTTGGCAGTTTACAGGTCAGTTGTGTTCTTATTTGATTCTCAATGAAGTTGACTTGTATGACGTTAAGTGTGTAGTTAAATGTGTGTGTTTTCAGTTGAACAGTGTGGATCAGAGCAGCTTTAGTTCGTCTTCATCGTCCTTCTCGTCTCTAGAGGAGATCATGGATCGAGCCTATGAGAGATTCAATGTAGAGCTGAGACGAGTCCAGGTCCTGTACAGCAAGTCAGGTACACACACGTACACACACGTACACACACACACACACACGTACACACACACACACACACACACACACACACACACACACACACACACACGGTCTGTAGCGTACACCTTCTGAGTCCAGGTGTGAACTGGTTCCAGGTGAGGTGTGGAAGTCGGCTCGTCTTCAGGGTTCCTCACTTCAACACATCCTCCAACCGATGGACTTCACCCTCCACCTGGCAAAGTGCATGGTGGCCAAAGACGCCAGGATGCCCAGGTAACACTGACCTGAGGACACCAGTCACTGCACTGACTCTCCTGCTGACTCTGAACCCCCCCCCCTGACTCTGTGGACCCACGTGTGCTTCAGGTTCAAGGTGTCTGGGGAACTGCCGCTGCTTCATGTAAAGATTTCAGATCAGAAAATCCAGAACATCTGGGAGCTGGTCCAAAGCATCCCCCTGCCGGACATGGGCTCCTCCCCCTCCACCCCCACTGAGAAGGTACAGTTGGTGCAGCCCACTTTGGGGCGGGGCAGTGACCGGGAACAATAGGAGCCATGAGGGGAATAAGTTTGATTGACAGGTGACTGCAGCATTGATGTCACCATATTTTGCCATACTTCCTTCTTCAGGTTCTGTCATTGGCTGACATCAGACCACGAGCGCTCAGTCTTCCCCCCGCCCTCCTGGACGCCATGGAAACCGGTTGGTGCTTCCTGCATTGTGATTGGCTGCACATGTTCCTGTAGTGACTGTACGTGTGTTCGTCTTTGATCCATTTGTTTTTCTCAGACTCTGATGAAGACGTCAGTGAGAAGTCGACTGATGAAGACCTGCAGCGCACGGCTCTGGAGGAACTGATCGACCTTCACTTCCAGTTCGAGGTCAAAGAGGTGCGTTAGGTTCTCCTGTCCCCGGGTCAGTGTCAGCCACGTGGCTCGGTGTAACGGGGACCTCTGGTGGTGTGTTCAGGTGCTGCTGGAGCTGACGCGGCAGGAGGACGAGGAGAAAACCGTCTTGTCCCTCAGTGTCTGTCAGCTCGGGGCTGAAGGGAAGAGGCGGAGCTTCGACCTGAGCGCCACCTCATACCTGCGCAGCGTCACACTGGACTACTGTGGAGGTCAGAACTTCAACCAGTGTGTGTTATCTGAATGTCAACTGAGGTCAGGAAGGTGGAGACAGCTGTTACCATAGAAACAGCTGAACGTAAACACACAGAAGGTTGTGTGTGTTGTTGTTCTGTATTTATTAATGTGTGTGTGTTTTTCAGACGACAGGACTCGTCCTCTCCACCTGATCAGTTCTTCAGAGCAGAAGAGTTCCAACCTGCTGAAGGTCGAGTTCATCAAGGTGAGAATCATCCAGTCACCTGTTCACCACAGAGTCACATGATCTCAGGTGGATCAGTTGTGTGTGTGTGTGTGTGTGTCTTTTTAATGTGTGTGTCTGTGTGTGTTGTCCTTCAGGCCGACCCCAAAGGTCCGAGCTTCCAGACTCTGTTCGACAACACTGAGCAGACACTAAAGGTGAGTGGAGGAGGGGTTTCTATAGCAACAGAAGGAGAGCTGCGTTAAGTCTGGACTTTATTTATTCTTGATTTTATTAATTTCCTTCCGCTTCAAAGTTGTTTCATGACTTTATTTCTGGTTTTCTCTGTGACAGCTGTGTTGAGAGATGCATTTTTCTTCCTGTCAGCTGATCACAGCTGTTTCCTTGCTGTTCTCAGGTGGAGTTTTCCTCTCTGGACTTCCTCCTTCACACTAAAGCTCTGCTGTCGACCATCAACTACCTGAACAGCGCCCTGCCGTCAGATCTCAGCACCGCCCGAGACCGAGACACCAAGAAACAGGTGGAGAGGACCGGCCCAGGGCGGACAGGTGAGTGACTGTCAGCACGAGTGTGTCAGAATGTGACGTCCTGAGAGTGACAGGAAGTCCTGAGAGTGACAGGAAGTCCTGAGAGTGACAGGAAGTCTGTCTCTGCTCCGTCCGCAGTGTCTAAAGGAGTCAAAGATGGCGGCGTCTACAGCTTCAAGCTGTTTGCTGTGTTGGGTTGTTTCCACGTGGAGGTGTGTGATGACCGCTGCAGCATCGCTGACATCAGAGTCCAAGGTACGAGCATCATTAATAACACACTGGACTTTCATGAAGCTCAGTGACTGAACCGTGCTCGCTGTTGCCCCCTGCAGGAATCGATGCGTCAGTGCTGGTGCAGGCGAAGGAGACCGAGGTGTTTGCTCGACTCCGAGACATCGTGGTCACGGACGTCAACCTGAAAACCGTCCACAGGAAGGTGTGAGGACCGACATGTTCAATTCCCATCACATTGATGATGTCACGCCTTCTCTGACAGCTGATTGGATCTTGTTGCAGGCTGTGTCCATCATGGGGGAGGAGGTGTTCAGCTTCAAACTGGTCTTGTTTCCCGGGGCGACGGAGGGGGACGGCTACAGAGACATGTCCAAGGTGGACGGGAAGGTCTCGATGCGTCTGGGCTGCATCAACATCGTTTACCTGCACAAGTTCCTCATGTCGCTGCTGGTCAGTAGCTTTTATCTATTAATACATAGAAACAAAGGAATAATGTAGACACAATACTTTATATACAAAAACACATTAATATATTCACAGTGTTGATTATATTCACATATATTCAGGATCCGTTGTGTTTATTGAATGTTCTGTATTTGTCTCATGTTGTCTCTGTGTGATGTCAGACACTTTTAATAACTTTCATCTAGATTCCCAGCAATCACCTGGTTGGATAATATTTTGAATTATCATCGATGTTAATAACAAACAAACATTTTATTCTGTAAAAACTAAACTGCCTTAGAAGTTTTAGGTTTCATTAATATTTAACGATCATATTTCTCAGACATCACATGAAGGTATCACATCCTTCTTTGCCTCATAATCAGCTGATCCTGTGATTGGTTTCTAGTTGCTAATAGCAACCAGAATAAAATGTTAAATATATAACATTTATTCTATTGTTTTCATTTTGTAACATCAATGTTTCCAAATGACTTCCTGATTAGTTCAGCTCACTTCCTGTCTGGGTGATGCTAACAGGATGTTATCAAAGAGAGGGAAAATTACGACAAACTGGAAAATGAACATCAGGAAGATAATAAATAGTTAACAGAATCTTTTAAACAGAACTTTATTGTGAAAGTGTTTGTTCGTCTCTTTCCTGTCTCTCATGTTTCTTGTCTTGTTGATGTGTTTTGTTCTTTCAGGCTTCTTTTTGTTTTCAGTACTCGTCTGCTGATCAGGTACAGCTTCCAGCACGAGCGCTGATCAAACCTTCTGCTTTAGCTTCACTGCACCGTCACTTTAAACCTCATCATGATGAATAACATGCAGAATAACCTGTTTGTCCTGAGGGGGGCGCTAGAGGAGAAAGTCCAGGTTTAACAGGATCTACTTTATCTCTGGTTCTCGACCCAGCAGCTGATTCGTTGACTCACGTTGATCCGACGTCTGTTCGTTCTCATCTGAGACGAAACTTTTCTGCTGCAATTCAAACTCCTGTAGTTTCGAGACGTTTCTTTTTAAAATCAGTCTTTTCCGATTTGGAGAATTTACAGTGAAACTGAGCAACAACGATCCAGCAGTCGTCTGTTAACGTGTTTAAATCATCCTACAAAGAAAGGGACACTGACAGTTTAACTCCACCCGTCTGAGACTGTGAGAGGTTCAAAACAAACAGTCACATCTGATTGGCTGAGCTCGGATGGAGGGATGAAGAAAGAAAAGATGAGGGAGGGCTGCTCGTGTTCATCTCCTCATACGTGCTGTTCATCTCACACAGCTGCCATCACTCACCCCCCCAGCCCTCAATCACATGACCTCTGCCTGTGTGACCTCACTTCCTGATCACCTGACAGATTTGAATCTGTTTGAACTTCATTCTTGTTTCATAAACTTCGATCTGTGAACATGAGACAAATCAGGTTCCAGATTCAGACGTGATATTTATTATTATTATCTTATTATTATCTATATAAATTCTCAGTGGAACTGGAGAGTCAGAGATAATATTCATACTGTGAGTCTCATGTTTCCTTTCATACACTTTGTTTAAATGTAGAAATTATTTTATCTGAGGTTCACATTTTTCCTCTGGATGTTTATGAGACAGAAATGAACGCCCCACATCGCCTCCCTCTCCTGCTTCACAGTGTTTCTCTGAACGTCTCCATCATGTCACTCTGTTTGTCTCACTCCTGATTTCTTTCCTTTGTTCTTCAGATGTTTGTAGACAACTTCCAGATGGCGAAAGAAGCTCTGAGCGCCGCCACGGCTCAGGCGGCGGAGAAGGCGGTGTCCAGCGTTCGAGACTTTGCCCAGAAGAGCTTTCGTCTGTCCATGGACATCAAGCTGAAGGCGCCACTCATCATCATCCCCCAGTCCTCCACCTCCCAGAATGCAGTTGTGGTGGATCTAGGTCTGATCACAGTGGAAAACAGCTTCTCTCTGCTTCCTGTTGAAGGTTTCTCTCTGCCGGCCGTGGTGGAGAAGATGAATGTGAAGCTGACGCAGCTGAAACTCTCCAGGTGAGAAAATCAAACACACACCTTCTTAAAAACTCAGTCGCACCAAAGAGAACTCGCCTCTGAGGTGACCTTTGACCTCTGTCCAATGACAGAGCTGGATGTTGCTCCTAGCCAGTTAGCATCTTAGCTGTTAGCTCAGCAGCTGCAGTTATCCACTGACCCAAGGAGATGCCATTACATCATCATGACTCAAAATAATATTATATAATGTTCTTCCACAGGTGAGAACCTTCTCTTGAATAAATAAATAATATTGAATACATGTTTTTTCTTTACTTAGAACCGTTCTGAGGCCGGACTCCTCTCAGCTCATCTCCTCAGACATCGAGATCCTTCAGCCAATCAACTTGGAGCTGCTCGTCACTAGAAACCTCGCAGCTTCCTGGTTCACACAGATCCCTGCGGTCCAGGTCCAGGGAGTCCTGCGCTCGCTGGACGTACGTCTCAACCTTCTTATTGTGACTACATCTGCTTTAACATCGTATCACAACCTACGTGATCTCAAGGCTCTTATGCTAAGCTAGCTCATTACTGAGTTAGCTTCAACGTTGACCAATGAAAGAGCAGTTATGACTCGTCTGTGACGACTGTGTCTGTGTTTCAGATGAGTCTGAGTGAGGAAGACCTCGGTGTGCTGATGAAGATCCTGGTTGAGAACATCGGTGAAGGAAGTAAAGAGCACGACATGGACGTCAAAAGTCGGGCAGCTCAAGGTGACTCAGGGTGCATTATGGGAAATAAGGGTAACTGACTCTGGTGATTATCGTCCAATCAGATGCTGACCCTGGAGAAACTGTGCTCTGCCTCCTCAGAGAAGGCGGTGCTTGCTGAGCAGCAGCTGGAGGTGATGTCACCACAGGTGGGATCTGCTGTGACCCCGCCCACCATTGGAGGTCCGACTGAAAACATCATCAAGGTCCTGCTGAACTTTGAAATCAAAGAGGTATGAGATGACAGAAGATCTCTGTGCTTAAAGAACCTGAGAAGGACCTCAGGAGGAAAGTTTAGAGTCACCAGGTTGTGAAGCTGCTCTCCACTCGTCCATGTTCTCAGGTGCTGTTGACCCTGAAGAAGCCCAGAGACCAGATGGAGACGCCCTTCCTCGTCCTTCACGCCGCTCACCTGGGCATCGACACCAAAGTCAGGAAGTACGACATGTGTGCCACCACGTACATCAAGAAGATCACCATGAAGTGCCTGGAGTTCAAAGGTCAGAGCCGTCTGTGACGTCCTGTAGCGTTTCTATGGCAACGCAGGCGCTCATCACATCCTCTCCTCTGGTTTCAGACTCGAGCGGCGAGCCGCTGTGTCTCATCAGCTCGTCGGTGGAGTCCGGAGCTGAGCTGCTCAAAGTGCAGTACTTCAAGGTGATGATGTCAGACCAGTGGGATCACATGATCAGAATCAGAGATCTGACTTCATTGGTTGTGACCTTTGACCTGTGTGTGTTTTCTCAGGCCGATCGTTCTGCACCAAACTTCTCCACCAACTACAAGAACACGGAGCAGATGATGAATGTGAGCTGAACGCACACACACAATTACTGACACACACACACTGACACTCAGACACACACACAGACGTACACTGACACACACAATGACACGCTGACTGTGTGTGTATTTAAATGTGTGTACCTGTGTCTCTGATTCTCCAGGTGACCTTCACCTCTCTAAACTTCCTGCTTCACACTGAGGCTCTGCTCTCTGCCATCGACTTCCTGTCCACTGCCCTGATGTCTGACGGCATGATGTCCTCTGAGAGAGACGTCAAACCAAAGACAGACGCAAAGACGCCTTCTGCCAAGTCCAGTCAGTACAACACACACACAACACACACACACACACACAGTCAGCGAGTTTCACAAACACATTATGATTAAATTGTTTTTAAATGAGGAGAATCTTTCTTCATCGTAGATCTCCACACAGCATGATTCATCC
Source organism: Pseudopleuronectes americanus (assembly GCA_038501795.1). Classification (NCBI taxonomy): domain Eukaryota; kingdom Metazoa; phylum Chordata; class Actinopteri; order Pleuronectiformes; family Pleuronectidae; genus Pseudopleuronectes; species Pseudopleuronectes americanus. Next base: position 98,274 of record JBAMIH010000029.1, on the reverse strand, counting down.
AGTTCCTCATGACTTCTCACCAGATTAGTTTCATGAACTAACTTCCGCCAGTTTGTCTCCCGAGTTGTGTTGTTGTGTTTTCTGTCAGCTGCCACGATGTCACCTGCGGACAGTGATGTCATCGACCTGAAGGTGATGATGTCACTGGGTGCCTTCAATGTGCTAGTGTGTGACCAGAGCTGCAACATGGCCGACATCAAGATCCAGGGTAGAGAACCACATCTGAGTTTTTATATTAATTTCTATGATTGTCATTGTTCAACTTAAGTTGAACAGATGTGTCTTTTATCTCCAGGTGTTCAGGGATCTGTAGTGAAACAAGGAGCTCAGACGTTTCTTTCAGCTCGACTCCGAGACGTCGTCGTCCTCGACGTCGATTCTCAAACCGTCCACAGCAAGGTCCAATCAGAGACTCATACTGATAATAATATTAATGACCCTCTACCACTGGGAGACTCACTGGAGACACTGCGGATGCTGCTTGTTGAACTTTGACCCTCTGTCCCTCAGGCTGTCTCCATAGTGGGGGACGAGGTCTTCAGCTTCTCCATGAGTCTGACTCCGAACGCCACCGAGGGCGCCGGCTACGCCGACACGTCTCAGACTGACGGAGAAGTGAAGCTGAACGTCGGCTGCATCCAGGTGGTGTATCTGCACAAGTTCTTCATGTCTCTGCTGGTGAGTTTCACTCCGACACCCAAAGAAAATATATGTTTACTACAGTTTTATATATCAATACAAACATAATCAATTGGTTTAAATAATTTCATGAAGTTGAAAAATATCAAACTCTAATCTAATTATTGTTATGTTTAAATCTCAGTCATATTGTGCTTAATGTGTATTTAACGTTTAAGTAGAAATACATTTAATTGATTGTAATTCATTATTCTCTCGATAAAACATTTAATCTTTTAATTCTTCAGAACTTCAGCAGCAACTTCCAGACGGCGAGAGAAGCTCTGAGCGCCGCCACGGCTCAGGCGGCGGAGAAGGCGGCTTCCAGCGTTCGAGACTTTGCTAAGAAGACGTTCCGCCTGTTGATGGACGTCAAGCTGAAGGCGCCACTCATCGTCGTCCCCCAGTCCTCCACCTCCCAGAATGCACTGGTGATGGACCTGGGTCTGATCACGGTGGGTAACAGCTTCTCTCTGCTCCCTGTGGACGGGTGTCCGCTGCCGGCGGTCGTGGACAACATGGAGGTCGAGCTGACGCAGCTCAAACTGTCGAGGTCAGTCGAACAGAGAAGAAAGAACAGAAGCGTGTTTTCAGAAAAGTCTCTCAAACGACTCTTTTCCTGTTTCCTCCAGGACCTGTTTGGACCTGGACTCCGGTCGACCCAGCATCGAGCTGCTGGAACCCGTCAACCTGCACCTGAACATCAAGAGGAACCTGGCTGCTTCCTGGTACAAGAAGATGGCGGCTGTGGAGATCGACGGAGACCTGAAGCCCATGAAGGTTGTTTTTCCTTGGAGATGTTATAAAGTTGCTCTGATGTTTCACACAGTTTAATTCTCTGCAGGCGTCGTAAAGAAACACACGTGAACTAACACAGAACCACATGCTCTTGTTTTACATCCAGTCGACATGTGAACCAGTGAAGGTACAGTTGTTTCTGAAGAGTCGTCTCCTGTAGTGAAGACTCAGTGTCTGTAGTGATCTGACCACATGGTCTGTAGTCGTCTGGACGTAGGTTCGGATTGGACCAGCAGCTCTGTCTTTGTGCTTAGTCTGAACTTAAGATCAGGTCTGAAAGCTGCTTCAGGTCCCAGCTTCTGCTCGTGGATGTTAATACCTGCTGTGTCTCTACTTGGCCTGCAGGTGGAGCTAAGTCAGGAGGACCTGAAGGTGCTGCTTCGGATCCTGATGGAGAATCTGGGAGAGGCTGGGAGTCTACAGCCGACCGGCCCCAAACAGGAGGAGATCAGTCTGCCTGTCCGAGCAGTGGGAGCGCCCCCTGCAGGTCTGAGGACATGTTGATGTGTTTGTGTGTCTGTCGTCTCTGGAGCCCTCATCCTGATCCAGGTTTCATGTCTGCAGATGTTGTGAAGTCGAGTGTGAGCAGGAGTGAAGAAGAGGATGAAGCTCTGGAGTCCGTCAAGTTCCAGTTCAACATCGAGTCTCTTGGTCTGGTTCTGTACAGTGACGACCCACAACAGGTCCGTCACAGAAACAACAGTTCTGTAAGACTGGGTCGGCTGGTCCAGGATCAGCTGGTCCAGGATCAGGTGTGTGATGGTTCTTCCTGTTCCCTGCAGCCTCTCCAGCTCCAGCACCTGGAGAACCTCAGACTGGGCGAGTTCACCCTCCGGTCACTGAAGACGTCGGGGAGGATCTTCACCAGCGGCAGCATGGAGGTGACCACGGTGCTGACCGACTGCACGCTGGACGACCTGAGGACCGGCATGGAGAGGGTGACCTCACGGTAAATCATGTGACCTATTCAACTCTTACATTTGTAGCTAAATGTATTGTTTTTTAACCTTTGATAACTAATATACATTTATATTTTAGTTACTATGTAAATAAAGTTCTTTCATGTGTAATATTAAGATTTATATTGAGAGTAAACTCAACCTTTTTCCTTTTCTGTTACTATTAATCACTTTTTGTGTTTTAGAAAATTTCTGCTCATCTGAAAGTCATTTTACTGTCAAATATTTTAAATAAATCTCATAATTCTCACATGGAAACAGTTAGAAGTTGTGTTAGTGTGTTGAATCGATGATTGTGTGAACATTGATCACAGTGACTCCTCACCTTGATGATATATTTCCATATTGTTTTGCAGCATGTTGAGACGGAGAGACGAGAGCAGCTCGGAGACCATGATCGACGTGACGTACCGGCAGAGCGCCGCCGAGCGGGAGGTGGTGGCTGTTCTGCAGAAGCTCTACCTGTGTGTCAGCGTGGAGTTCCTCATGGCCGTGGCAGAGTTCTTCCTGCAGGCTCTGCCTCAAGCTTCAGCTCTGACCACAGCCTCAGCACCAGGGGACAGGCTGCCGCTGAGACAGACTGCAGAGCCCCGAGCCGACGCCAAGACCGGTAAGACCCAGAGACACAAACTCAAAGAACCAGCCCACGAATCAGAACCAACCCACGAACCTTCACCCGGCTCTAACACCTCTGTCCCTCTGCAGCCGCCGCGGTCAGGACCCGTCTGCGGGCGGTGGTCGTGGACCCGGAGGTGGTGTTCGTTGCCAGCCTGATGAAGGCAGACGCCCCCGCCCTGGTGGCCTCGTTTCAGTGCGACTTCAACCTCCAGGCCGAAGGCGACAGAACCCAGAACATGAAAGCAAACCTGAGGGAGCTGAAGGTCCTGGCTTGTCCGTTCATCCGAAACGAGGAGGGCAAAGCCGTCACCACCGTAAGTCACATGACGCAGATACAGCTACTGAAACTCTGATTGACAGAGGGACAGTTTGTTGTGGTTGTGATTTTATATTTGGGTCAAACGGATCAACACGTCCTCGCACTCTGTCCAATAGGTGTTGAAACCCTGCTCTGTTGTCTTGGAAACCAAAACCCACCCCAACCAACCGCTGAGCGGCTCTGTGACGGTGGAGGAAGTCATCGTCAAGGTGCGTTCATCCGTCTTCTGTTAATAGGACGTCTTTGTAAGGCATCACCAGTTTGTTCTAGAAATAAAAAGAGTTTGAACCTCATGGTGTGGTTCTCTGCTCAGATCTCTCCGTTCATCATCAACACGGTGATGACGATCACTGCCGCCATGACGCCGAAGCAGCCTGACGAGCAGAGTCCAGGCGCGGTGGGGGTCGCTGACCTGTGGTCGGTCATGAACATCTACGACTGTAACTACTGGTTCCTGGGAGTGGATCAGGCCACTGAGGTCACTGAGAGCTTCAAAGAGCCCGACGGACGCAACCAGGGCGAGAGCTTTGCTGCAGAGGTCAAGGTGCGATGACCTCTCACTCCTCCTAAACGTTATAACATGAAACTGAAATCAGAACGGTTAATGGTTGACAGGGTGGTGTTTGATCCGCAGGTGGTGCAGGTGACTCTGGAGTCTGGGTTGGGTCACCAGACCGTCCCTCTGCTGCTGGCCGAGTCCTCCTTCAACGGATCGGCCAAGAACTGGTCTTCTCTGCTGCAGCTGAAAGCCAACATGACGCTGGAGGTGAGAACCTGAACCAGCAGAAACAAACTCACCTTCAGTGACTGATGTGATGTGACACATGTGGTATCTGCAGGTGAACTACTTCAATGAGATCCATGCCGTGTGGGAGCCTCTGATCGAACGAGTGGACGGCGGCAGCAGGAGATGGAACCTGGAGCTGGAGGTAAACTGATGAGACGAGATGAACCAGGACCGACTGTGTGTGCTGAGATGTTCTGACACAAACAGACATAACATGAGAGGATTACAACCTCCTGAAGTGAAATACCACTCATCACTTACTGAATCATGTTTCATTCTCTGAGAGGCATGGCCCTGATTTCACCCTAACATCAAACAGACCAGATATCCTCTGATAATCTGTGATAATCTGTGATGAACCGTGTGTGTCTCTGAAGATGAAGAACAACCTGCTGCAGGACAAGAGTCCAGTTCACGGAGACGACTTTGTGATTCTTCCTGAACCTCGAACAGCGATTCACATCTGCTCCAAAGACACCATGAACGTCACCGTGTCTCAGAGCAGCCTCCACGTCTTCCACAACCTCACCAAGGTCTCACATCACATCATAACATGCTCTATCACATCATGTTCAGTGGAATGTGAAGTTAAATCTGTACTTTCATTTATAGATTAAGTTGTAGATCGACTTGTAGTTTCACTTGTAAGTTAATTTAATTAATCTGTGGGTAAACTTTATCTCTGCTGTTTTATTGATCAGGCATTCTCTGAGGGCACAGCCTCCACCTTTGACCCGTATCTGAAGGAGAAGGCCCCCTTCACCATCAGGAACTCTCTGGGGATCCCTCTCATCGTGCAGCACAGCGCCACCCTCAGGCTGGTGGGGTCATCATCACAGGGGAAGCTTCACGAGCTGGCGGTGGATCAGAGCATGGACCTGGAGCACTCCATGTTCCACTCGTCATCACGAGGCAAACTGTCGGCTCTGCAGCGGCAGGAGAGCTGCCTGTTCCACCTCACCATAGGTCAGACCTCGTCACGTGACCTGCTCTCACATGGCTCTTGTTCCTGTTACATGTATGAAATAAACACGTGTGTGTGTGATTGTGCAGTTCCCACCGGATACAGCGAGATCTCCAGCGTCGCCGTGGACAAACCTGGTCGTCGTCTCTACAACATCCGGGGTCCGATGCTGCAGGAGGCGGTTTCTGTTCTGCTGCAGATCGACGCCGCCGAGGGCAACAAGGTCATCACCATCCGCTCGCCGCTGCAGGTGAGAATCACAAACTCTCATAACGGCCCAGAGCGTCTCCACAGCAACACAACTTTACTACTCTGTTTGTATTTTCAGATCAAAAATCACTTCTCTGTGCCGTTCACCGTCCTGAGGTACTGTCCGGCGTCCCGCAGTCTGGAGCGGGTCGGACAGGCCGAGCCGGGGAGGGAGTTTCACGTCGCCCTAGAAACATACAGGTGGACTCCCACTGCACCCAGTAACACAACAGACCGACTTTCATCTATGTTCTTCATTTTGATTGTTCTGGCTGCAGCTCTGGTGTTTAACCTCCGTCTGTCCTCCAGGTGTCAGCTGTTCGTCCGTCCAGCCGGTCCACTCGAGGGTCAGTACGCTCCGTCCTCCACCTGCGTGTCCTGGAAGGAGCAGGTGCACCGCAGCTCCGAGGTGCGCTCACTGCTGCAGTGCCCTGCGACTGACAGCAGCCTGCTGCCGCTGATGGTCACCACGCTGGCCGTCCCAGACGACCTCCGACACATCGCCAGCCACGGGGAAGACGACTGGGACCCGGCCTACATCATCCACCTCCACCCGGTGGCCACGCTACGCAACCTGCTGCCCTACACGCTGCGCTACATGATGGAGGTACGAGAGCTTCCTCCTGGTTCTGATGTGGTTTGATACAATCTGGTCTGGTCTGATCTGATCTGATTTGATCTGATCTGTCTTCTCAGAGCTCAGTGGACTCGTACGAGCTTCAGGAAGGAGGCACGTCCGACCTTCTGAACGCTCGAGTCTCAGGTGAGGTCATGTCTCTGGTGCTGATGAGGTATCAGGGTCGCGACTGGCACGGACACGTCCGCATCAGGCAAGAAATGCCGGAGTTCTTCAACCTGACTCTCACCTGCGACTCGGACGCCAGCCTGACGGTGGAGGTGAGCGTGCACGTGACCAGGACCACGAGCACGCTGCTGCTGTCGCTCTTCAGCCCGTACTGGATCATCAACAAGACGTCTCGCGTGCTGCAGTACCGAGCCGAGGACGTCAGCCTCAAGCACCCGGCGGACTTCAGAGACATCGTCCTGTTCTCCTTCAGGAAGAAAACTGTGTTCAGTAAGAGCAAGGTGAGACCGGCTCCTGCTCCTCAGAGGATGAACCCTGAACATCTCATCAGACTCCTCTCTCTCTCGCTCAGTAAACAACTATAACAATGAAATGATCAATACTTAGTACTTTAATTAATACTTAAACCAGAATAATACATTTGAATCCGACTCTGGTTCAGGTCTCACACACCAGCACATGTTGAGGTTCAGCTCATTGTGTTTGTGTTGTGTGTTTGTGTGTTGCAGCTGCAGCTCTCCGTCTCCACCAGCTCCTGGTCTGATGGTTTCTCTCTTGACACCGTTGGAAGTTACGGTTGTGTCCGTTGTCCTGACGACAACATGGACTTTCTGGTAACTTCTGATTAAACTTGTCCTTTATTTATAACCAATGAAAAACCAGGATTGGTCTTTGTCTCTTAGTCACTAGTGCTGGTTACTGATGCTGGTTTCTGATTGGTTACCGTGTGTCAGGTGGGCGTCAGTATCCAGCTGAGCAGCTTCAACCTGACGAGGATCGTCACCATGAGTCCGTTCTTCACACTCGTCAACAAGTCTTCTTATGAGCTGGAAGTGGGAGAGGTCCTCCCCACGTCCACCAGGTGGCACTACATCTCCTCCACAGAGGTGAGTCTTCTTCTCACCTCACAACCAGAGAACCGTCCAATCACAGAGCTCAGAGTCAGAGGAAGGTGATTCATTTAGTTTAGTTTTCAATATGACACAACTGACGTCATAGCTCTGATGGATGTGTCTCCATGGTAACATCTGCTGAGGCTCATGGGTACTGTCATTTTAAAGCTGTCAATCAAACTGACCTGACAGTCGGAGGCGGGTTCTGAGGTTACCCTGGTAACGTCAAGTTTAAACTGAGTAACTGACACTGCTTCTTTAAGCATCAACAGCTCAACTGCTGACCAATCAGATGAGTTACAGGTTGTGTTGTTGTGTTGTGTTGCAGTGCCTCCCCCTGTGGCCGGAGAACCCCTTGGGGAAGTTGTGCGTCCGTGTGGTCGGATCTGAATCAGCCTCCAAGTTTCTGTTCCTCAACCGACAGGACAGTGGAACGCTGATGAGCCTGGACATGGTCAGTTGCCCTGAACCAATCACAGCAGTCCATTTCTCCCCGGTGGTCAGTTTTATATATATATATATATGTGTGTGTGTGTGTTTTTATTTTTGAAAGTGTGTTGGAATCATCGTGGACGTCAACATCTCCGATCACTCAACCGTCATAAGCTTCACTGATTATTATGATGGAGCCGCTCCGGCCCTGATGATCAACCACACACCCTGGGTCACCATCAGCTTCAGACAGAGGTCAGAGGTCAACACACACACACACACACACAGGTGCACACACACTACGTAGCCTCGCTGCGTATGATGTCTTCTCTGAGAACAACTGAAACTCCTTTTTTTGAAAATGTCTCTTTGACGGGAATCGAACTACCACCTTTCTCTCCCTCAGCGGCTCGACGGTGGCTCATGAGCTGAAACCGGGTCAGGCGCGGCGGTTTGTGTGGGACGACCCGGCGGGCGTCCGAACCCTCAGCTGGAGCTGCATGGAGCATTCAGGAGAACTGGACCTGCTGAAGGTCAGAATCACACCAACACTCACTCAGCAGTATTTAAAGTGTTTATATTTTAACCAGTGACTGAAACTGCAGTATTTCTCTATGATTTGGTTCCTCAGGACGATGTGGGTCAGTTCTCCTACGACAGCCTGTCTCAGGTCCACTGGGTGTCCTTCCTGGACGGGCGGCAGCGGGTGGTTCTGTTCACCGAAGACGTTGCCGTGGTGTCGAAGGCCCGACAGGCCGAGGAGCTGGAACAGTTTCAACAGGAAGTGAAGGTGTCGCTACAGAACCTTGGACTGTCTCTCATCAACAACACCAATCAACAGGAGATAGCTTACGTTGGCATCACCAGGTTCGAGCTGGTTTATCACTGGTTATCACAGACCCACTGAGTTGTGTGTTGTTGTTGTTGTTGTTGACTCTCCTCTGTTGTCGTACAGCTCAGGCGTGGTTTGGGAGATGAAGCCGAAGAATCGTTGGAAACCGTTCAGTCAGAAGAACATCAACCTTCTGGAGAAGACGTACCAGAGTCAGCTGAGCAGAAAGACAGAGGGGGGCTGGGTCAGACTGGAGAGCAGCCTGGAGGTCAGAGGTCAACATGTATATCAGAGATCACTATTCAATGTACTTTAGTTTAGAGTTCTGATGTGAGGAAGTGATTTAGATCTGGAACTTCTCCTGATTTTTATGATCAGACTGTAGCAGACACTTCAGTCTTTTGTCCAATGAGCTGACTGAGATGGTGTGATGTCACTTGTTGTCAGGTGAACCTCAGCGGCGCCATCATGATGATGCGTCAGCCGATTTCCTGTCAGGTGAGGAGGAACTTCCTGTCTGGGATCCAGGTGGAGTACAAACAGTCGCTGCATCAACGCAGCCTGAGAGCTCAGCTGCACTGGTTACAGGTACACACAATTTAACACACACACACACACACACACACACAAACTGAACACACACACAAACTGAACACACACACAAACTGAACACACACTGTGACATGTGTCTGTGTACAGGTCGATAATCAGCTTCCTGGTGCGATCTTCCCGATCGTCTTTCATCCAGTTTCTCCTCCAAAATCCATCGCTCTTGATTCAGGTGAGTAAACATCAACTCTGCAGATTATCATCAGATTTAAACTCAGATTATTATTTCAGACATAAAGAGATTATCACAAAAAAATTACAGATTTAACATCAAACAACTTTCAGATAGAAAGTCCAGATCATCCTCAGTCATATTTAAAATGTTTTTTTAAATTCAATTTGATGAAATGATTTTTGAATTAAAATGGAACAAATAATCCTCAAAATCAGTTTGTTTAAACTAAAGCATCAATATTAATCATGGGGTTTCACTGAAGAATCAAACAGAATAATAATCAGACGTCTTGTTCAGTTTGGTCTGAGTCTGTCGTTGTGACCGTGTGAGGTCAGAGGTCAGAGGTCAGAGGTCAGAGTTATGAGTTATGAGTCTCTTTATCCTGTCGTCTCAGAGCCGAAGCCGTTCATAGACGTGTCCATCATCACCAGGTTCAACCAGCACAGTAACGTCATGCAGTTCAAGTGAGTGTCCAGCAGGTTTAACATTTAGGCTCAGTCCCTGTTCCGCAGGTCAAGCGGGTCGTCCACTGACCGCAGGGTCGGTGGCTCGATCCCCGGCTCCTCCATTCACAATGCTAACCCTCACCCTATCAATTATTATTGTTATCATTAACATTATTATTATATGACAGATTTCTAATGTCTGTTCTTCAGGTATTTCATGGCTCTGGTTCAGGAAATGGCAGTGAAGCTGGATCAGGGTTTCCTCGGAGCCATCTTGGCTCTCTTTGCTCCAGCTGCTGACCCCCAGGCCAACAAGCAGAAGGTAGAGCTCGGCAGCAAGTTGACGGTTCAACTCCCTGACACAGGAACAGCACACCCAGGTTAACGTGAGGGTTTGTGTTTCAGTCCCGGCTGCTGGACAGAGATCTGCAGCTGCTGCAGGCCGAGCTGATGGAGGCTTCGCTCAGCGACACGTCGGGACTGAGCTTCTTCGAACATTTCCACATCTCCCCCATCAAGGTGAGGAGACCTCACTTCTCCTCCTTCACCGTCAAACCTTCTCTGAAGATGGTGTTAATCTATTTCAGTCGATTTCTGTTTATATTCAGTTTCCAGTTGGTTTGTTTGTGTTGCAGCTTCACCTCAGTCTGTCTCTGGGCTCCAGCGGGGACGATGTCTCTCAGGAACCAGCAGCCGTTCAGTCTCTGAACTTGTTGTTGAAAAGTCTCGGAGCTTCGCTGACGGACGTGGACGACCTCATCTTCAAGTGAGAAGCTTTCTTCTGTTTTCAGTCTCAACGTTACATAAGAACAATGATCAAACTTTTAGTTTTGTTGCTTCTGGAAGAAAATGTCTGACTTCCTGTCTGGTCTGATGAGCTTGTTGCTGATTGGACGTCTCTCCCTGACAGACTGGCGTTCTTCGAGGTGAAGTTTCAGTTCTACCGCAGAGAGAAGCTGATGTGGGCCGTGGTCCGACACTACACCGAGCAGGTAACTTCTCTACGCCTTCGTCTGTCCAGACACGTTCTGCTCGTTCTACTGAACTCTTCTTCACGTCCTCCTCGCTCTGTCGGCGTCTCTGTGGATCAACCTTCCGCCTGCGACACGTGTGAAAAGCTCTGATTTGAAACATGTTTCTTTGTGGCTGCAGTTCCTGAGGCAGATGTACGTTCTGGTTCTGGGGCTGGACGTCCTGGGAAATCCGTTCGGACTGATCCGAGGTCTGTCTGAGGGAGTGGAGGCCTTCTTCTACGAACCTATCCAGGTAACGTGGAGACTGGAACCCAAATATCATATTGTTTTTTAATGTTCCTATATAAATTAACCGGACCCGTGTTGCTCAGGGTTCAGGATGTGTTTGGGTTTTATTGATGTGGTTTTGTATCACGTGTGTATTCTTTGTGTTGCTCAGGGTTCAGGATGTGTTTGGGTTTTATTGATGTGGTTTTGTATCACGTGTGTATTCTGTGTGTTGCTCAGGGTTCAGGATGTGTTTGTGTTTTATTGATGTGGTTTTGTGTCACGTGTGTATTCTGTGTGTTGCTCAGGGTTCAGGATGTGTTTGTGTTTTATTGATGTGGTTTTGTGTCACGTGTGTATTCTGTGTGTTGCTCAGGGTTCAGGATGTGTTTGTGTTTTATTGATGTGGTTTTGTGTCACGTGTGTATTCTTTGTGTTGCTCAGGGAGCCGTTCAGGGTCCCGAGGAGTTTGCTGAAGGTTTAGTGATCGGCGTTCGCAGCCTGCTGGGTCACACTGTCGGTAAGAAACTGAAAATCTAGTTCCAGTGTTTCACGTGTTTATGTTGCTGTGGCGTCCGATGAGGTCACCTGACTCAGTGTCTGATGACCACGATAAAGACAAATAACAAACGTCTGATTGTGATTCAGTGACTTTTAGTCTTAATCACATAATGAATCTGTGTTGAGACGTGACCGCTCTGTGGTTCCTGTCATCAGCCGTCTGTCTCCTCCCGTCCTGCAGGGGGAGCTGCAGGTATGGTGTCCAGGATCACGGGCTCGGTGGGTAAAGGTCTTGCCGCCATCACGATGGATAAAGAGTATCAACAGAAACGGCGAGAGGAGATGAACCGGCCGTCCAAAGACTTCGGAGCGAGTTTGGCTAAAGGAGGAAAAGGACTGTTGAAGGTAACGAGTTAGTTCAGATGTGATGTCATCGTCAGGCGGCAGCTTATTGGCCGACAAGACCCAGTAACCAATGATCTCTCTGCAGGGAGTCGTGGGTGGATTCACTGGCATCGTCACCAAACCTGTGGAAGGTAAAAGTTTCTCTGATTCTACGACTGAAGTTAAAATCATGAAATTTACTCAAGTGACTGAAAATGGAAAACATCAGTTTCCTCTCGTCATGATCACGAGACTCAGATCTCAGGTTGAACTCTGACCTCCGCTGGTGTCATGTGACGTTTCAGGGGCGAAGAAGGAGGGCGCCGCCGGCTTCTTTAAAGGAATCGGTAAAGGTTTGGTGGGCGTGGTGGCGCGGCCGACAGGCGGCATCGTGGACATGGCGAGCAGCACCTTCCAGGGCATCCAGAGGTACGACAGCCTTTCAGCTTGGGTGCCTTCGTTGTGTTTGTTGATGAACTTCCTGTGTTGTTTGTGTGCGTCACAACGTTTGTTGTCTCTGTTCTTCTGTTCACTAATTTTCACATTTTCTGTTTTTGTTTCTGTCTCTTGTCGTTTCTCTCCGGAGTTTTTTTCTTGTGGTTTTGTTTTGAGTATTTTACATGAAATGTGTTAAAGCTCAGCTCCTTCACTTCCTAAAAGTTTAAATTAAATAAAAAGTATTCTCCTGTGGTTGGGAACGGGTCTGTGAATATCATCGTTGACTCTGATTGGCTGCTGAGGCCGATAGGAGCGGCGAGTTGAAGGAGACGAGCTTTAACCAACATCTTTAAATGTTTGCATGTTGTGCAGCGGACGGACGGTGAGTTTGTGCATCATGTCGCAAATAAATTCCATCCATCGTTTCCAGACTCATGTCACTTCCTCTTCTAACACTGCCACATGCCCCGCCCACTATAAGCCCCGCCCCAGCCTGTTGCAGCATCATGAGTCAGGAGGCCACGCCTCTGATGGGAGTCGCCGTCCCGCTTCACTTCCTGAGTCATGTTTCCCACAAACCAACGACCAGCTGCTAATCCAGTGAAACGTTTTCATAATCATGAGTCATCACCTGAAGAGCTTACCCAGAATCCCCTCTGCACTGCCTGTCCCCTCCTCAGGGATTGGCTGATTGGCTGATTGAATGATCACATGGTTCTGCTGAGTTTGATTGAAACTGATGATTCTGAGAAACACGAACAGCCTCAGTTGTTTGTTTGTTTGTTTGTTTGTTGTTTTTTGAAACTGCTTGGCTACTAAATTATACAAACTAATTGACAATATGAAATAACATATATATATAACATAAATATTAATTTATATTTGAAATTAAATATCGAATGTTAAAATATTCAAAAACATTTAAATACTTTATATTAAATCTATATATTATTGTGTGAATGCATGCGTCATTTATAAAAGACAGTAAGGACAATCAAATGTTAATATTTGTACAAATAATATCAGTAAATAAACAGAAGAACTTAAAGACATGTAGATAATTTAAATACTAATGAATACGTAAATAATGATTCATGTTTTAGACGTTTAATCATTATTAATTTAGTATCTGTACACTAATACACACAAAGAGATACTTGTATAGTTAGAACTTAGTCAGGAAACACTGACGTGTGACGGCTCGACAACCTGCCTGTGTTCCTACATTTCCCAGCAGCCTCAGTGATCCATCTGTCATGTGACTCATCAGTCAGTTCATTATAACCTGTTGATCGTTATGTTTCATGCCGTCACTGTAGAGGTCAAAAGAGGTGAGACATCACACGATTCCTAAAGAGCATCATGTGCATCTATGAGGCTGCGCCAGGTTCAACCTGATCAACTCCCCCACTGATCCTGAGTCAGTTTCTTTATCCTGATTAACTCCCCCACTGATCCTGAGTCAGTTTCTTTATCCTGATTAACTCCCCCACTGATCCTGAGTCAGTTCCTTTAGTCTGATTCATTGACTGTACGATCCAGAGTCAGATTAATCGATCTGATTAACTCAGTTTTAATCACACGACGTGACTCAAACACAGAAACTGATCCAGCGTCAGGTTTTTGAAAGACTCAGTTTCACAGGTGAAGTTGTGAGCTGCTTTAAAAACGCATAGCTGACCTGTGTGTGTGTGTGTTTGTGTGTGTGCACGCAGAGTGGCAGAGTCAACAGAGGAAGTGACCAGACTTCGCCCGGTGCGTCTGATCCGGGAGGACGGGATCATTCGACCTTACGACCTGACGGAGTCTCAGGGCTTTGATCTTTTCCAGGTTTGATCACTTTCAATTTTTTACAGTATGATGTCACTTCCTGTCCTCAGCCTCCGGCACGTGTGTTCTGAAACCGAATCTTCACGAAAACAAAACCTTGTGTCGTTAAACGATTCACTGAATAACAATATTATACATATGTTTAATATTTATTATAAATAGTATAGGGTCATAATAATATCAACATCTAAACACCGTCGTCTGTGTGAATGATTTTTCATTTATTATTAATCCGAAGTTTCTTCCTCTTCCTCTTCCTCTTCCTCTTCCTCTTCCTCTTCCTCTCCTTCTTCTTGTGTTTGTGTCTCATGCAGCCGGAGGAGGAATGAACAGGGTTTGAATAGAGCAATTTATTGTACATGAGTTTTTGAAACATTATTAATCATATGATTAATTTCTCACTCTGCTGATCTGATAATTAATATATAAATATTGTTGTATAAATATGAATCATTGAATATGTTCAAACTAATTTCTCTTCATACCTCAAACTGTTTTTACTCTGTTTACGACAAAATGTTTCACTGTTGTTTTTATTTATAAATTATATTTTAGTCAATTAAAAAAAGTTAATTTATAATTATTTTATTGAAAATAGAAGCTCGGTGTGATTGTTGTTTCTTCTGTAGATCTCAGTGATATTTTTATAAACATCAGATTTAAATTCATCCTGCAAATATATATCTTATTATATTGTATTTAATATACTATTATATTATTACTGTTATATTATGTACTTTATAAAACTATATTAATGTTATAGTATAAACTGTTTAATAGTGTATTATATACTATATTATCTGTATTATATTATATACTATATATTGCTAATAATTCTGTGTTGTGTTCGTCTGTGTCTGATATTTTTCAGCATGAGCTCTGACCTCTGACCTCTGACTCTGTTTTTTCTGTTAAACTGAAACTCTGTATGATTCGGAGTGTGTGTGTGTGTGTGTGTGTGCCCGCGTTTGTGTGTGTGTATATAATCTTATTGTTCAAACCTCAGATGTAATAAAACGTCTCTCTTCACTAACTCTCTCTTTTCTCAGATGTTTCAACACAAACATCTTGTTTTATAGTTTCTTCATTTTTCCTGATGTTATTGAAGTGTACCCAATGTGTTATTACACATCACATCTGTGCAAATTCAATGAAAACAGTAATAATATGAATGGTATCATGTGTAAATACCAGTGTATATTATATTAAATAACTGAATAATTAAATTAATTCATTTAAATCTTATTCTTCAATCTTAAAAAAAAGTAATCATTCAATAAACCAAAAGTTTTTCTACAGTGAAAATCAGATGTTCTGAAATATTGTCATCATTGACACTCACATCAACTAATGCTTATAAATAACAAGCTGTAACTAACACTAAATTTAACTAGCTCCATTTAACACTAACACCAATTTACTAACTGACTAACTATCACTAATTATCTCTACCTCCTATTACTGGTTGTTTTAGTTTGGTTCATTCAAGTTGGTTCTAGTGACATCTAGTGACTTATAGTTTGTTCTAGTTGGAGGTTATAGCCTCAGATGATCCAGTGTCACAGTTAAAACATAAAGACGCAGATTAAATCAATAATTAAACTGTTTGTTTCCAGCGTTCACAAATCCAACAGTTGGACGGAGAAGTTTTCAGACGTCACTGTCTCTATCCTGGACACAGCAAGACCAACATCATCATCACCAACAGGTACAGACCTCCACAATAAAAGCCTCACTAGCATTGTTGTGTTATTGTTGTTTTACTGTTTCCTTTGTTTTGTTGTGTAGGAGAGTTATGTGCGTGAAGGAGATCAACTTTGTCGGCCATTTTAACAAAGAGTGGGAGTGTTTGTTTGAGAACTTCTATCGTCCTCCGGCCGTGACGGGATCCGAGCTGAACCTCTACTGCAGGGTACCAAAATAAAACTTCAGATAAACCTTCAAAATAAACTGTGAAATGAACCTGAGAAACAGCAAATCAAACTTGAAGTGAACCTGAAACAAACTAAATAATAAGTGTGTGTGTGTGTGTGTGTGTGTGCGCGCGCGTCAGGAGCAGCAGAAGTTAAAGTTGCCAAAGAGAGATGAGGAGTCGGTGAGGAAACTTCAGCTCAGAGACACAAACACTGCTCAGGTATTGTGTGTGTGTGTTTGTCTGTGTGTGTGTTTGTTGTTTCTGTTTATGGCCCCTCACTCACTCTGTTGCTATGGTAACCTACAGGCACTGCAGGCGGCCATATCAGATGCTCAGGTGGCGCAGAAGCAGCATCGAATGGCGAGACAGAAATCACAGCGTTTCCTGAAGCCGGACAACAAGCAGTGAGGTCACTTCCTGTCAGCGGGTGTCACTTCCTGTCAGCAGGTGTCACTTCCTGTCTGCGGCTGTCTTTGTTTGAATATAAGACGTTAAAGTGGATTTTTATAAAATGTTGAGCTGTGCCTTTAAGTGTAGAAACAGATCCAGACTGACTTCCTGTTTACACATCTGGAACCATCCAATCAGAGCTCACTCTGCACTTTTTCAGTAAGGTTTAATTGAATAGCCTCATAAAACTTTATTGTTTATATGTATTGAGACATTAGACCAATCACTAGTGGACAGGAAGTTGTTTATTAAAAAAAAATTAAAGCTCAGTTGTTATTGGGCTTTTACTTACTGGAGGAATTATGAATGTTGTTTAACTTCCTGTTTAAAAATAAGTTGTTATTGAATCAAATTCTAAATATATCAAATATTTTATCTGTTGTCATCAGAGAAATGTTTTTATTTTATTTTATTAGATTATTTTGACAACTTGGGGCTGTGGGTTATCTCGGTCCCTGCTGTTTGCCTGCAGGTGGCGCTGTCACTCGTTTAGGATGAAGCCGTAAAATGAGGTGTTGCACTAAAATCTTTCCAGAGAGAAGAATCAGTTCCACTTGTTTATGAACTGTTTGATTTATTTTCATCTGTTTCTGTCTTTGTTGTTGTTTACGTCTGAAAATCATAAGTCAAATAAAAAACCTGCTCTGTAGCCAAAGAGATTTTTATAAAGACGATTGTTAAGATTTTCTTTACTCTGAACTTTTTGACCAGCTGCTGTTGTTTCACTTTTTAAATCACTTCAGACCAGCAGGAGGCAGCAGACTGCAAATCTGCCCCCCACACACACAGAGTTTAATGTGTGTAACAGCTGGTTTCAACACACACACACCGTGAGGCTGTCGCTCTACAGGGCGTCGTCATGGCAACAATAAAAACAGGATCAAGGTGAAGAAGATGATTTCCAGATGTCGGTTGTTTCTGCTGTTTCCTGATTGGTCCGTTCTCAGGCTGATGTGGGATCTGATTGGATGTTGTATCTCGGAGGGAACAGATCCTGAGTCAGTTTATACAAAGCTCTGACAGGCTTGGGGGGGGGAGTTGTCCCAGTGCACCATGGGAGGATTTCCCTCAGTGTTCTCTGTTCAGACCTGGAAACGTCTGGAACAGGTCGTTCAAAGAGAGAAACAGATCTGAAGTCAGTTTACTCAACTTAGACTCCACTGTTAAAAATTATACATAATAATACAATGTTATCTATAATATACAAAATAATATTAAACACTAAATTACCTTTTATTAGTAAAAACTGATCATAAAATTTACAACAAAAATATTCTCATACATAATTTTATCATTGGTGGTTTTCAGACTAAGTAAAAGCAGTGTCCGAACAGATGCTTCCTGTCTGCTTGGTCGTTATGGTAACCTGTTTCCTCCAGACGACCTTTGACCTCCAGGCTCTGAGTGAGGTTTCCAACCTCTGATAATTAAGTTTAAGATAGTTTACTGACCGTTCAACTGTTTTACTACAAGGAGAAGTGTTTACAAACTGTTTACAGACTCTTAACCAACAGTTTACAGACTGTTTACAAACTGGTCACCACCAGCATGTGACTCGGACCTGAGGTCTGTGATGTCACCAGGCAGATGCATCATGGTCCGAGGCGACGAGCTGCTCGTCAAACATCGCTCACAGATTCTCGTGACCTCAGCGGAGGTGAGAAGACGAGAAGAGGATGATGATGGACGAGGGACTCATTGGACTCGTGTCCTCAGTTTGAAGGAACGCCCAGTGAGACGGATTCAGACCAGGACAGGAGGACGTATTGGTTCACAGAGTCAAAGGTTGCTGATTGGTCCAGAGTCGTATCCACCAATGAGCTGCAGCTCGACCTTCTGTCACAGATAACAGCTGTTCGCTGGCGTCTCCGCTCCGATAAGTAAACTATGTTCATCCTGTCTCCACGGAAACCGACTCTGATTTATGATATCCATGGCAACAGATTGATGACGTCCTGTTCCTGCACAGCTCGGACAGGAAGTGAAGACACCTCACATCCCTGCAGCTCAGGGTCATGTGACTCTCGTTATCGGATGAGTGAAGGTCAGTTTAAACATTTTTATTTCACGGTGAAAGTATTTGACAGATGATTGAAATATACGAAGGAGAAGAAGAAAACGACAGAGATGCGAGGAACTAACAATTTTTGAAACTAACACTTTAGTAGCACTTTGATGGCACTTACTTACAGCACTTTGTAGTTTTGCTTTATTTTGAAGAAATTGTACTTTCTTGATTCTTGTTGTCCCGGGTCTGTACCCTGGGGGTTTTATGCACTTATTGTAAGTCGCTTTGGATAAAAGCGTCAGCTAAATGAAATGTAATGTAATGTAATGTAATGAGTGGACAGATTTGACTTTGAACTCTTCGTCTCTGGTTTTAAAACAATCAGCGTCACGGACGTTTTCTGGCTCTGATGAGATTCTGATCATTTAAACATCACATGAATAAATCCGACGTTTCCTCTTTTATGAGTTTCACTCGGTTCGGTCATGAATTCAGTCGCTGTCACATCACATCAGGGTTAGTGGGTGAAAACCAGCTCAGTGGTCAGTGGGTTAACCAGAACTCACCAACCACTGACCACTAACCAGTTTGGTCATGTTGGTGCTGATGTTTCCTCTCAACACGTTGATCTGTTCACGTGAACAACAATAACTGGAAGTAACTTGAGCAGCTGAGTCCTCGTGGAAACCATCGTGTTCCTGTCAACACCAGGGGGCGTGGTCTTCTTGGTGAGGTGCATTTTCACGTCAATATTTTTCCAGATGTGATTTTTTTTAGCTTTTGCCGATTGAATAATGTCATCAGCCAAATCGCTGTTGATTTTAAAAGTTTAAACTATAGGACCACACGTCAGAGTGATGTCATAGTGATGTCATAGTGATGTCATAATGATGTCAGTTGATGTCAGATGATGTCATAGTGATCAGAGATTTAACACTCACCTCCAGATAATTATTGATGAGATGTTCTGATGTCGTTCATTAGTGTTTGTTGCTTTTCATCATTTTGTCTTGTTGTCGTTGTCTGTGGTGAAACATCGACTGATCAGGTGACTTTATTCTGACCAATCAGAGCTCACAGCTACATTTATTGGGAATTTGTTTTTCTCGAGAAGCTGCTCCACATGTTTCCTGTTAGAGGGACTGAGTGATTTCAAAATAAAATAAATCTTTTTAACGGGCCATAGAACATACTGTCAGTCGTCATGGAAACAGGAACAAGGTTGAGGCAGAACTCTGAGAATCATCAGGATTGAAATGTGATGTTTTACGTTACTGATGAACAATGAGTCAGTTTTTCTTCGATGGTTTCCAGTGTGAAGAATCTGTGTTCAGTCTGATCTCAGAGCTGCTGTTGTGTTTCAGCTTTTTATTAGAGTGTAAAGTTTAACAGGCCTGTTTGAACAGCAGCACTGATCCCAGTGTCTGTTCTCTGCTGGAGGTTCCACTCATTAAATCAAACCCTGGTTCAGATCCAGGATCAGAATCTAACCTGGAAGCTTTTTATACTTAATTCACTTTCAAAGAGTCGGAGAGAGAAACGTGTGACAAACAAACTTTTATCAGACGCAACATTAATGAAACTTCTTCTTCTAAACTTCATCTACGTGTAAAATAACTGATGAGTCATCAAGTGTTTTTGAATTAAGTTTCAGACTCTTCCACAGAATTAAGTTTATGTTTCTACAACAGCAAGAACCGGCACTGACACTTGATGAGTGATTGATCCAGGGTTTGTCAGTGACTGGTCAGTGATTGGTCAGTGATTGATCTGGGGCTGGTCAGTGACTTTGCTGCAGGTTTAAATCAAAACCATCACTCTGATTTATTTTGTTGTTTTTCACGTAAAAACTTTTATCAATGTTAACATTACGATCAGCGCCTGTTGATATTGATGATGTTTGTGAATCTGAGGGTTGGAGCTGTTCCGACTGAGCGCTGCTGTTACACTCGACTCACTTGGCTCGGACTCGTCTCTGAGTCCTGAGTGGATTTATAATGTGGTGAAACACGGGGGGGGTGGGGTGTAATGACTTCCAGCTGCTGAGGCCGAGCGGAGGAGGAGGACGTTTGATTTCTACACAGTCAGAAACAGAACATGTGACCTGCTCACTTCATCATGTGGAACGATTCACTTCTCACCTGAGATCGACACCAAAACATGAAGTTACTGTATTTTTAGAGTTGAACTAAAGTTAAAGAGTTAAATGAGTTTCTTTCTTTTGTCTTTTGTTTTTCCTCACGTGTGGTTTTAGACCTTTTATATCTTTTCTTTACTTTTTTCAGAATAAAAGTCAGGTTGATTTACAACTAAATGTTTCTGACCCTTTGATAAAGTTTCCTCTTCAGTTTGACAGTTTCCCTCCGAGCTCCCATCATGCTTCAGGGGAATCAAGTGCTCGGCTCATTTCGAAGGCTCCGATTGGTTGATCCCTCCTGGTCCAGCATGTCCCAGAATTCACTGTGTTTCAGTGACGAACCTTTTTTTAAACAGGTGATGGCGCCGGCGAGTGAAAACGGTGAAGGTTTAAAAAGTAATTTGAGAAATATCAAGAATTCTCTGCTCTGTTGCTAGACAACCACCGTGAGGGCGGGGCCAGCTGGTTGATGCTGAAGATGGTGGTGGTGTGATGAAGAAGATGCTGAAGATGGTGGTGGTGTAGATGAAGAAGATGCTGAAGATGGTGGTGAGTGATGAAGAAGATGCTGAAGATGGTGGTGGTGGATGAAGAGATGAAGAAGATGCTGTAGATGGTGGTGGTGTGATGATGAAGATGATGAAGATGAAAACCAGTTCATTCTCTGTTTTCCTGATTCAGACTTTTCCTCCTGAATCTTTCAGATTTTCTTCTGTGGAAAGAAAGGATCGTGTAAAGTAAACAAAGGGAGGCAGATGGGGGAGGGTGGGGGAGGGGTGAGTGGAAAAAGCAGAGTGAGGGTTAACGGGGCCTCCAGGTATGTCACCCCAGCCACTGAGCTGAGTTTAGATTTTCTGCTCTCAGACTAAATATGAAGCTGTTTGTGTTAAAGTGAAGCTTCAGCTGAACAAAGATAAACAGAGAAAGCAGCTTCGCCCACGTTCACCCAGACTGAACCGGACTCTGTAGACCCTGACCCAGAGTCCCAGAGACCCACAGAGACCCTGACCCAGAGTCCCAGAGACCCACAGAGACCCTGACCCAGAGTCCCAGAGACCCACAGAGACCCTGACCCAGAGTCCCAGAGACCCACAGAGACCCTGACCCAGAGTCACAGAGACCCACAGAGACCCTGACCCAGAGTCACAGAGACCCACAGAGACCCTGACCCAGAGTCCCAGAGACCCACAGAGACCCTGACTCAGAGTCCCGAGCTCTCAGGACGTCTGTGTTTTACAACAGCTCCTAAAAACCAGTGGAGACTTTATTGAACCCTGAGGTGATCAGGAGGTCAGGAGGTCAGCGATCAGAGGTCATGTGATCAGAGTCAGGAGGTCAGCTGATCAGGAGGTCATGTGATCAGGTGATCAGGAGGTCAGGAGGTCAGCTGATCAGGAGGTCATGTGATCAGGTGATCAGGTGATCAGATAGGTAACCAGGTGAGCGCCTGCAGGCCGTACAGGTGACAGAGGCTTCAACTGACCTGATGGTAAGTGATCAGCTTATTGATTGATTCCGTCAGCGCGTTGCTCAGAGGCACTGCGGCAGTGCCTGGTATTCACCTGCTCCTCCCTCAGTGCGGACTGACAGGCGCCAGCCGCGTCCTCTCCATCAACACGTGGAAACAAAAACACAACGTCACAGTTTCCACGTTTCAAATGTTTAGCTGTGAAACATGAGTCGACAGATTGTGTTGCTTCACATGTGAACGAACAAGATAAAACTGGAACAACAAATAAAAGTCATGTTGACGGTGATGTCACTGTCATGTGACCCGTGTCCGGCCCTGGCTCTTCTTCTCTGCTCTGTCGACGGGTTCAGGGTTATGTGTGTGTGTCACATGTCATGTGTGTGTCATGTGTGTGGTGTTGTTGTTGACCCGGTTGTCTTCTTGTCGTCGTTGGAGACAGATTCTGTTGATGCTGAATAATATTTTCTGAACCAATGAGGTCGATCGATCACTCGGAGGTCGTCACACGAGGAGAGATGACGTCACAGATCATGATCTCATCTGATTATTGATTTTTATTTCCGTCCAGAATGAGAAGCAGTAAAAGTTAATAACAATCAGATTTTTCACAATAAGGTTTGAATGTGTGAAGCAACTGTTTCTCACGTGAGCTTCTTCCTGTGGAATGTGACTCTGTCATTAAAACAACAGCTTCTTTTAAAACCTGCCTCATAAAGTGCAAACAGTGAACCAGTGTGAGTGAAGTGATGCATTCTGGGTGGTCCGTCTCCATACAGGGAGGAAGGAGGGGGGGGGGTCTGATAAAGAGAGTTTCCACTGTTTGACTCCGATGCTCTTATTGTGAAAATAAACTTTGTTCACGTTGTTTTCTTCACATATATATTTTATTCTGAAAAGACGGATTCATCTGTGTGAATTATTCTTCATGTTCAGAATCAGACGTCTCTGCCGTCATGGGGCCATGTGCATTGTGGGTAATGTGAACCCCAGGTTTAAGAGTGGGATGATAAATCTGCTCCTTTAACGTCTTCAGCTTCAAATTATCTCTGTAATAAAACCATAAATCAAATCCTTATCAGAGCTGCTGTGGGGCCCCTGGGGGACGGGGGGGGGGCTGATAGAACAGGGCCTCAGCAGGTCACAGAAATAGAGCCTTGAAAGTTTGTAATGTTTTACATCATTGTGGATAAAAACTAACTTTACATCAAGGTCAAAGAATTTGTGATTTAATGCTCCACCCAGTGGAAACGTTCAGTGACACAAATCAAACACACCCAGTGAACAACAAGCTTCCAGAGACAGTTTGTTATCATCTGAGTGTGTGTGTGTGTGTGTGTGTGTGTGTGTGTGTGTGTGTGTGTGTGTGTGTGTGTGTGTGTGTGTGTGTGTGTGTGTGTGTGTGTGTGTGTTGTGTGTGTGTGTGTGTGTGTGTGTGTGTGTGTGTGTGTGTGTGTGTGTGTGTGTGTGTGTGTGTGTGTGTGTGTGAGTGGTTATTTCAGGAGAAGCTGATATGAAACATCCTTTAACTTCAGGAAGTTTCCGATCGAGGTGAAAAGTCACTGAACAAAAATTGAGTCAAAGTTTAATCATCTTCAGAGTCACGTTAGTTTATAGTTACTTTCACTTACAGTTACTTTCAGTCAGTTTGTCGGTGTCTGTTGTGTAACTTTATCACAACAACGTTACAAAGGTTCACTTTTCTTTTGGGGAGATTTTGGAACTTTTTTCTCAAAGTGTAAATAAATGCACTCAAATGTAAATAGATCCAGTTAATAAATGTAAATCTATCGTTTTTCACGTCAAACTGAAGAAACATGACGACAGAGAATCTTTAGATTTATGAAAATCTGAGTTAAAACATAAAGAAAACAACAGTTTGTAAAATCAGTTTCTAAATTCATCATCTATTTAATGTCCTTTACATGTTTTACATTCAGTGACTTGATCCACTTTCATCCTCACATGTGTTAAATGAAGGTTTGATTTGTTTTGAACTTTAGTTTGTTTAAATGTATATTTTAATGTGATATTTCTCTTATTACTTAAATCTGTCCATCACTATTCTTCTTCCCCGTGAAGACACTGACTGTGATGAAGACTGGAGATCTGGACCAGGACTGTGGACCAGGATCAGAACCAGTATCAGGTCCTCGTGCTGCAGGTGAGGCTGCAGAGGCGCACGTGTCTGGTTTCTCCAGTGGGAGGGGCGGGGACAGTTTTTTTTTGGGGCGGTGATGAAGAGGAGGAGCAGCTGCTTCAATCTGTCGCAACGTTTTCTTTGTTTCACATGAAAAGTTCTGATGAACAAACTCAGACCGAGTCTCACCGATCAAACCGGATTAAACTGGGATGAAACCGGATTAACGGGGGATTAAACCGGACTAAAGGCGCAGAGGAGGAGCGGCGGGACTCGAACCGGAGCAGAAGTTAGTCTGGACCAGAATCCAGATCATGGTTCATTAGAACCGGACCTGGAGGAAACGGATGTGGTCTCCATGGAGATGAGAGCATCGATCTCAGAAGTGATCGCGTGTTGATTGTTTATTGATCAGCGGAATGGCCGCGCTCCCGCTGCTGCTGCTCGCGCTCTGGACCTGCGGGCACGCCAAGGGCGCGTTCGCGACGCGATCCTCCTACAGCCTGTACACCGGCGGGCACGCGCACGGAGGCCGCGCAGCCAGCAGACACAGGTAGGATGACACGTGCACGGAAAGGATGAGGATGAGGATGAGGATGATGATGATGGTGATGGAGGAGGAGGATGTGCTGACGTCATCTCAGACGGGTTTTCTGTCAGATGTTTTATTGTGAAAGAAAAGAGGAAGTGTTTAAAAGTTGCTGGTTCGAATCCTGGTGCTGGAGGAGTGTGATGACATAACAGTGACGTCACGGTGATGTCACTATGACAGACTGCTGGTTACGAGCTCATGATGCAGCTTCAGGTTATTTAGATTTATCTAGATTTATCTAAACCCAGAACATCAGTCAGTAGAACCAATGATCCCATCAGCTCCTTAAAGCCTCAGTGTGTAGAGCTTAGTGATATCTAGTGGTGAAGTGTCACGATGCAACTGAACACCCCCACCCCATACATCCTAGATCTGTACCAAACTGAAAAGAGTGTGTTGTTTGTGTGAGATCTTTAATAAAGGCACAGGGGTGAAAACATAACCTCCCTGGTGAAGTTAAATATTCACATTTATTTCAGTTAATTCTCCTGAAAATTATTTCACAATATGAAGATAAATTGTCGTGATTCAGTTTGTTCATTGGCCTCTGCTGACCCCTGACCTCTACTGACCCCTGACCTCTGCTGACCCCTGACCTCCAGATTCAAACTCAGGCGTTGTCTTCATGGTCTGAACTCTCGCCGCACACGAGCCAATCACAGTCCACTGTTCACAACCCGGGTCTGTAGGATGTGTACGACACTTCTATAGCAACAAACTTAATGTTGGTTGATCCTGGTCCTGGTCCTGGTCCTGGTCCTGGTCCTGGTCCTGGTCCTGGTCCTGGTCCTGATCCTGGTACTGCTCCTGATCCTGGTACTGATCCTGGTCCTGGTCCTGGTCCCGGTCCAGTTCCTTGTCTTGGGCCTGGTCCTGGTTCTGCAGGAACCGTCACAAACAGATTTGTTCTTAACTTGAACAAACTAGTGAAGAACACATTCTTAAAACATGTGTTCACGTTAATTTCAATATCTTCTTGTGCTCGAGCTCAAACACAGTTTATGTCCTTTTAATTGTCCTGTGTCACTGAACTTCACACAGGATGTTAGTCTACAACACGGATTCTCAAGCTGTGTTGTGCGGCCCCGAATGTGTGTGTGTGTGTGTGTGTTTGTGTCCAGACAGCGAACACACACTAAGGCCCCCGGCAATCATTCGCTCAGAGAGACACACACAGTGAGATCAGAGCTCGTTCACGTGAAGCAGCCGATCAGTGACAAACAAGAGACAGTGTTCAGAAGCCAAGTTGAAAAGAAAGTACAGTGAAGCCTGCCTTGCTCATGGGTTCACAGTGAATGAAGGAGGACACGAGGAGAGACAGTGAAAACTCTATGAGACCCAACAAATACAAACATTACACACCTGTCACATGCTTGTGTTCTTCTTGGTTGAGCTTTATCATCGTTGCAACAAAGTGATTATAAATTAATATTTTTTTTCTCTTTTCTTGTGACAGTACAGCGGAGGAATGTAGTGATAATGTCCAAACGTTCTTCATTAAGTTGAATTTAAGCAAAGTCATTGAATTATTCTTTACGTCACTCTGCAGATCTGCTGCTGTGACAGGTGGATTTCTCAGGTGTGGGTTCAGTTCTCATCTCTGGAATCAGAACTTCAGTCTCTAAACCTTTTACTCATTTTCACGATTCAACACGTCGGACACGAGGCAGGAAACGGTTCTGTTTATTGTTTTTGCGATAGAAGCGTCTCTGGAATCTGACGTAAGAAACTTTCGTACGAACTCAGCGTGCGAACAAACGTACGAGAATTAAATGAGGCTGATGTTTTCTGTATAAGACAAGTTGACGTCTGTGTTGTTTCCTGTAACTATTCACATGAAGTCACAGTTACAGCTTGTATTGAAACACACACACAAACACGCACACACACAAACACACACACACACAAACACACACATACAGTGAAGTCTGTGATGTCGTCATCAAAAATTTGAACAAACGCCTAAATGACTCATTTCCTGTAGAGAAAGTGACATCAAGCTGTGTGTGTCTGTGTGTGTGTGTCTTCTTCTATCTTTGTGAGGACCAGTTGCTCAACACAATCGCGATGTTTGAGTTTTGTGTTGCATTATGTCAACGAGCGTCCTCACAGAGAAGAAGCACAACTCTGAAGTAAGAAATGTTTGGGTTTGTCGTGTTTGTACGAACAAATGTACGAGAAATGTGAGACCAGAATCTGAACATCTTCCCTCATGAGGTCGAATGTTTCCTCTGGTCTGTCTGTGGTGTGTCAGTGTCTCAGCCGGCTGGAGGTCAAAGGTCAAAGCTGCTCCTGATACTGAGGGTGAAGACGTGACAGTGACATCAGGACTGAATGTTCAGAAGAGAAAGAAACACATTTTGTTGTTTGTTCTCCTGGTTCCAGATAAATGAATTCTCTTTTTATTTTACTAATGTAAAACAACCTGAAAAACAAAGAACAAATTCAACACATCTGATATAAATTCAATTTAAATCAAGTTAAACAAAAACCCAGAATAAATTCTGTTTGTATTAAAGACACATTTTAACAGACATCATCTAATTTTAACAGTTGAATGTTCCTGTGTCTCACTGATCATGTGTCAACTTGACAAAGATTCAAATCTGCTCGATTCATTTTCTCTCCACATTTAATCATTTGTACGATAAATTAAAAAAAGTATTTTTCAGCCGAAACGATGAACCAGTTAAAAACCAGTAGATTCCTGCTTGTTGTTCAGGACTCCAGAGAATTTTAAACATAATTTAATTGAAACACAAAAAGACTGATGACATCACCACGCGCTGAACATTTGCTGAGGTTTTTATCCACAATGCCCCTCACACATCAACAATGTTGTGCTGTGTGTGTGTGTGTGTGTGTGTGTGTGTGACACAGGAACTGGTGTTCGTTTGTGGTGACAAAGACGGTGAGTTGTGTTGTCGAGGACGGAGTTGAGACGTATGTGAAACCTGATTATCATCCCTGCAGCTGGGGGAGCGGACAGTGCAGCCGAGTAGTGGTGTGAGTATACACACACACACACACATACACGCACACACACACACACACACACACACACACACACACACACACACACACATACACATATGCTGGAATGTTGGTGCATGATGACTTCACTGTTTTAGTTATTTGCATTTTACAGTATTAGCAGCAGCTGCTCCTTCAGAAGTTTACTGACGTGTTTTCTGTGTGTGTAGCGCCACCATCAGGCCACTTGTCCACACACAGAGCCTCCTGCTGATGTGACTGTAAATAGTAACACACAGGTCACATGAGTGATTCTAACATCTGTTCCTCGCTGTGTCTGTTGGTGATTCTCTTCTGGGCCGACCGACCCTGCAGCCCCACAGATGGATTCAATCAAGTTTTACTTTCAGTTTTCAGAAGCTCTGATTGGCCGAGAGCTGCTCGCCAACATATTTGTGGTGGACTGAAGGAAAAGAGGAATAAGAGAAGTTTGCCTGAGATCTGAGATCAGATCGAGAAAAACCTTCTGATCAGCAGGAAACTGTAAAGAAATTCAATTAACAAATCCAGGTTTATTATGTGATTTCACTTCCTGTTTCTTCAGGTGGAAGCAAAACATGATTCTTTCTTACTGAGCACAAGAAACCGTCCAATCACAGCCCACATCCGACAGGCTCGTCATGATGTCACATGGACACCTCGTGATGTCACATGGACACCTCATGATGTCACATGGACACCTCGTGATGTCATATCGACACCTCGTGATGTCACATGGACACCTCATGACGAGCCGGTCGGCTGCGGGCTGTGATTGGACGGTCGTGTCACATTAACATGATGACAAACAGTTTCCTGTTTAACGACAGAAACCCGACGTGTCTCTGCAGGTACCGGAGCTTCATGAGGCCGCGGTACAAAGTGGCCTACAAGATGGTGACGCAGATGGAGTGGAAGTGTTGTCATGGCTACAGCGGAGAGGACTGCTCCAACGGGCCAGCTGGTGGAGCAGGACCCCAGGTCTCCACCTTCAGACCACAACCCAGACCTGGACCTGGAGGAGGGACGGGCTCTGGAGGAGGGACGGGCTCTGGAGGAGGGACGGGCTCTGGAGGAGGGACGGGCTCTGGAGGAGGGACGGGCTCTGGAGGAGGACACGGTGGTGAGTGGAGTCACAACGTTTATGTTTAGACTTGGTTTTTAATCATAGTGTCGTTAAAAGACACTTTAAACATTTCTTCTCACTGACTTCAGTGGAGTCTAAGACCTGTTTCATCAAAAGAGTTATTGAATATTATAATTCTTTCGTTATTTATGATCTTAATACTTAGTTTTTCATTTAAATTCTTTAGACAACTTGTTATTTCTAAGTTCATTGAAACCAACTTGAGAAACTTTTCATTCTCAGTCCAACACACAGCAGCATTAATATGTGACCTGTGCTGACCTCTACTGGTGACCTTTAAGAACTGCTCCCGTTATTGTTCTGATGCTGTTTTGAATTTTTTGAAGGAAAAGTAGAAAACGAGAAGATGAGGCAACTTGAGGAGAAGATCCAGAGTCTGACCAGGATCGTCCAAGACCTGCAGTCCACCATGAACAATCCGTCTGTCAGCAGAGGAGGAGGAGGAGGAGGAGAGGAGGAGGAGGAGGAGGAGGAGGAGGAGGAGGAGGAGGCTCGTCAGGAGGAAGAAACCCTGCTGATGCTGCTCAGCCAGAGATTAAAGAGACGATTCACAGTATCCAGACCAAACTGGACCAACTGGACAATCGCACACAGGTGTGGCAGCTTTTTCCTTTTACCATATTGACCTGTGGGGCTGGTGTGCAGTCTGACAGTCAGATCCTGACAGGTCCAGATCCTGACAGTCCAGATCCTGATAGTCCAGATCCTGACAGGTCAGATCCTGACAGGTCAGATCCTGACAGTCCAGATCAGTGGCGATTTTAGCCTGAAATTTCTGGTGGGGCAATTTTGTATGACGTCATGTCACCGTCACAAAAATAGAGGTAGCTGATTATTATAAGCAGTAGGCCTATAGAGCAGAAATCCTCCAGATCCTGATAGTTCAGATCCTGATAGTCCAGATCCTGGCGGGTCAAATCCTGACGGGTCAGATCCTGATAGTTCAGATCCTGATAGTTCAGATCCTGACAGGTCAGATCCTGATAGTCCAGATCCTGACAGGTCAGATCCTGACAGTTCAGATCCTGATAGTCCAGATCCTGACAGGTCAAATCCTGATAGTCCAGATCCTGACAGTCAGATCCTGACAGTTCAGATCCTGATAGTCCAGATCCTGACAGGTCAGATCCTGACGGGTCAGATCCTGATAGTTCAGATCCTGATAGTCCAGATCCTGACGGGTCAGATCCACCACAGCAATGGTTTGTGTAGTTTTGTTCACGTTGGCTCCTTCTCCTCCGACAGGCTCATGATAAAAACCTGCTCAGCATCAACAACCACCTGGTGAACGGGAAAACCAACGATCTGGACGGAGGTTCTCCTGGAGGAGGACTGAGCGGAGGGAAGCTGAACTCACTGAAGGAGGAGATCCTGAGGGAGCTTGAGACCAGAGTGTCGCTGTCCTGCTCCTCCTGTCAGGTAGCACCAAACTACAGTCCTCCAAGCACAGCGCCCCCTGATGGTCAGGAAGTGAAGGAATAGCTCAACATTAGAAGATGTTAACACAACATTACAACCAAATTCTCACAACACAATGAAATACTTGTAGCCCTATCAAGTACTCCAACAGACATATTTCCACAGGACTCTTAATTGTCCTGAACATTGGACACATGAGTTGAGGGGATGGATGATTGGTTGGTTGGTTGGTTGGTTGGGTGATTGGTTGGTTGATTGAGTTGGATGATTGGTTGATTAGTTGGTTGGTTGGTTGGATGATTGGTTGGTTGATTGAGTTGGTTGGATGATTGGTTGGTTGGTTGGTTGGATGATTGGTTGGTTGATTAGTTGGTTGATTGGTTGGTTGGTTGGATGATTGGTTGGTTGATTAGTTGGTTGATTGGTTGGTTGGTTGGTTGGATGATTGGTTGGTTGATTAGTTGGTTGATTGGTTGGTTGGATGACAGTGGAAAACGTCTGTGACAAAGCAAACTTCACTGTAGCTGAATCCAAACTGTTACTGTTGGTCTCGATTAAACTCTGTGTGTTTTCCAGGACGGTGTAGAGGATCTGCGCCGACAGCAGCTCGAGGACCGGGAGCGGATCCGAGCTCTGGAGAAGCGGCTGAACGTGATGGACGCTCGTTACGGTCAGGGACTGGACGGGCTGGGGCGGGACGTGCTGCGTCTGCAGGGATGCTGCAACACTGTCAACGACCTCCGAAACCGCATCACCGATGCTGAATGTAAGATCAGCTCGGCCTCAGAGAACTTCGACGTTCTACAGAACCGCCTGGACAAGACGCTCAGTGGAGCAGGAGGCAGCACCGATCCGAACCGTGGGACCCAAGGAGGAGCTTCTGGTGGCCGCGGTGGAATCAGTGGCGGCGGCAGAGATGTTGTGGTGACCGAGGACATGTTGGACAGTCGCCTAAGAGACGTGGAGCGGCGGGTCAACAACACAGTGCAGCAGACCGAGCAGAGCTGCTCGTACCTGGAGAACGACTTGAAGGACTACGCCCACAAAGAGGTGAAGGACCTGAGGACGGTGTTCCTGGACCGGTTCGATGAGCAGGCCTTCAGGATCACAAACGTGGAGCTGGACGTGGGGCTGGTGAAGAACCGAGTGAGAGACCAGAACCAGAGGCTGCTACAGCTGGAGAACAGCACCTCCCTCATCATCAGGAGGCTGGAGCACTGCAACTGTGGAGGAGGAGGAGGAAGAGAGGGAGGAAGCTGGGGAGGAGGTGACCGAGGACAGGGAGGAAGCCAGGGAGGAGGGGGAGGAGGAGGAGGAAGAGGAGGCGACCGAGGAGAGGGAGGAAGCTGGGGAGGAGGAGGTGACCGAGGACAGGGAGGAAGCTTGGGAGGAGGAGGAGGAGGAGAGGGAGGAAGCCGGGACGGAGGAGGAGGAGGGGACAGAGGACAGGGAGGAAGCCGTGGAGGAGTAGGAGGCGAGGGAGGAAGCTGGGGAGGAGGAGGAGGAGGAGGAGAGGGAGGAAGCCGTGGAGAAGGAGGTGCCGGAGGAGAGGGAGGAAGCCGGGGAGAAGGAGGTGCCGGAGGAGAGGGAGGAAGCCGGGGAGGAGTAGGAGGCGAGGGAGGAAGCTGGGGAGGAGGAGGAGGAGGAGAGGGGGGAAGCTGGGAAGGAGGAGTCATTCCAGGAGGAGGTAACAGGGGAGGAACAGGAGGACGGTCACCTGGGACCGGAGGAGGAAACACCACGGAGAAGTCTCTGGCCTGGAGAGTCGTGGCCAACGAGGATAAGATTCAACATTTCAACACTCGACTCAAAGACCTGTCGGTGTCCGGAGACTCTCTGTACGACAAGGTGGACACTTCACCACGTATTAATATCTGCTTATGGAAAATATGAACTCACGTTTGACAGATTGTATCAAAACTATCAGGACAGAAAAGATCAAAGAGGAACAGTGACGTCAGAGCTGTTATAGAAGGATAAGATATATATGTATACTATACATAGTTCTACATAATTATAAATAGGGTTATGTAGAGAGTTATATATACTTGTACAGTTATATTGAGAGTTTTCATTCTTAGAAAGTTATATAGAGACTTACCTATAGAGTTGTATATAGTTATAAAGAGTTTTTAGGTAATACGAAGAGTTATTTCTAGAGTTATATATATTTGTACTGTTATATAGAGTTCTAAATAAAGTTATATGTAGTTACAGAGTTTTATATAGAGTTGTATAGAAAGTAAATAGAGATGGTATCAATATTATAGAGTTATATAGCGTTATGTATATATTCTAAATATATTGAATAGTAACTAGTAAAGTGGTTTCCAGGTTGTGGACCTGAGTCACGACGTCCGTAAGATCAAAGCCCTGACGGGCGACCACGGGGAACACTTCACCAGAGTCGTGACGGAGGTGGAGACACTGGGACACGACTGTGACCTCTGCAGGAAGGTGGAGGAGGAGCTGCGGAGGCTGAGGAATCACTCCCAGGATGCACTGGGGCGCATGCAGAGCCACATCAACAGACTCCAGATCCGACTGGACTCAGAGAAAGATGGCTGCCTCCAGATGTGTTCACACCTGCAGGCCGACGTCCGGCTGCTGCGAGACGACGTCAGGAGGTGCAGCAGCAGATGTAAGAGCAGCTCGGACACGCCCACAAAGCTTTAACTCAGAACCACTGACAAATACTGAAATGTGACGTCCAACAGGTGGTGGATCTGGTGGATCTGGAAGTTCTGGTGGATCTGGTGGATCTGGTGAATCTGGTGAATCTGGTACGTCTGGTAGTTCTGGTAGTTCTGGAGGTTCTGGTGGTTCCGGAGGTTCTGGTAGTTCTGGAGGTTCTGGTAGTTCTGGAGGTTCTGGTGGTTCCGGAGGTTCTGGTACCAGTGAAGGTGGACCTGGGCTGGATTCTGCGAAGCCATTAGACGGCCACAGTGTGATCGGAGGCTCCGTCCACAACAACCAGCTGAAGACGCTGCAGGGCGAACTGTCCGAGGTCGTCCTCACCTTCAGCTCCATCAACGACACCCTGAAGGGACTCGAACACACGGTGCAGAAACACGGCAGCGTCATCACCGACCTCGGTGAGTCCAACTCCATGTCCTCATAGCTCCACCGTCCCCAGCTGCCGTCCCTCACTCATCCTCTGATTCCCACCAGGAAACACCAAAGATAAAATCATCTCCGAGCTGGACAAAATCCAGCTGGAGGTGTCGGAGCACATGGAGGAGAGCCGGGACCGTCTGGACGGGTTGGACCGGGACGTGCGGCGGTTCGAGAGCACGCTGCTGGTGGAGATGGGCGACTGCAGGAGGTCCGGAGACGGGCTGGAGAAGAGGCTGTCCAAGCTGGAAGGCGTCTGTGGGCGACTGGACGGCGTCTCCGACTCAATCCACAAGATCAAGGAAGGTACAGCTTCTTTTTATTCTCACTTTAATTCCACTAAACATAAACTCTTCATCTGTTCAAACCTGTTCCAACGTGTTCATAAGGACGGAGGATGCTGCTCCTTGATAAGATCTATGAGACAAACTGTGATTTCATTTGATTTTATTTGATCTGATTTGATTGATTTAACGTGTTCCGTGTTTATGTCCGTGTTCAGGACTGAATCGTCATGTGTCCAGTTTGTGGACATGTGTCTCTGGTCTGAACGACACCGTCGTCCATCACGGAGGAATCCTGGACGTTATTCAGAAGAATCAGGACGACGTCCACGGCCGGATGAAGAACCTGAACTCAAGCGTTAACCACGTCCTCAGAGATCTTCAGAACTTCTCTGAGCAGGACGTGAGCGGTGAGCACTTTGTTTTATTAGAACTTTATTTATCATGTTTTCACTCCTGTTCATACGACTGCTGGTTTGTTAGTTTGTCAGAAAGACGGATTCAGATCTTTACTTTTCTCTTTTTTTTCTCCTCCTCCTCCTGTGCCTTGCTCAGGGTCTAGTGCCCCTGAGCAAGGCACCTTACTCCCCCAAGCTCCCCGGGCGCCGTACATGTATAGTATAGCCGTAGTATATATATAAATAGTCACAGTTGAAAGAGAAGAAAAATCCATTAATGTCACATGAGCAGTGATGACACTTCCTGTCGTCAGTATCAATAACTGACATGTTCAAACCCACAGAACTTTATTTTGACGAGGCACAGATGCAGGAGTCAGTGTTTTCTTCACATTGTGAATAAAACAGTCAAATTAGATTTGAAAAATGGGTTAGGGTTAGCGTCAATGAAGCAGCTTCTACTTTTCTGCTCATTGGGATTTCATTTTATTTTATTTATCATTTCACAGGCCAACCTGGACCCCAAGGACCACCTGGTGAACGAGGACTCAATGGGCTGCCGGGCCCCCGGGGGCCCCCAGGACCTCTTGGACTACAAGGACACACCGGAGCTCGAGGTTTTCCTGGTGAGACGGATGTTTTTATTTAGAGGAAAAAACATTTTCAATATAGAAAGTTAATGTGTTGATTTTTACTATTTCACTTCATATGAACATGTGTGTATGAAAACATGTATTTATATTTCTAACATGTAATCTGGTTCTTCCAGGTCCCAAAGGGGAAACAGGTATGTGATGTTTTCAACACGTGACAAATCATTATCAACATTCAATCTGCAGCGATGTGTTTATACATGTGAATGTGTGTGTGTGTGTTTGTGTGTGTGTGTCTGTGTGCGTGTGTGTGTGTCTGTGTGCGTGCGTGTGTGTGTGTGTCTGTGTGTGTGTGTGTGTGTGTGTGTGTGTTCTCAGGTCTGCCTGGGGCTGATGCTCATGTCCCCAGACTGTCCTTCTCGGCCGCCCTCACCTTCCCTGTGGACAAAGCTGGGACCATCGTCTTCGATAAGATCTTTGTGAATGAAGGAGATTTTTACGACCCGAGAACAGGTAGAACGACGCCTGTCCCCTCGTCACAGGGTTGTTGGTTCAATCCCCAGCTCCTGAGTGTGTCTCTGTTGACAGTTTGTCTGTTTATTGGAAACTGAATGTATAATGGTAAAGAGAATGGTATAAAACAGTTTTATTAATGCAAACTATGAATCCCATTTTCAGACAAAAGAGAACTTGACCAAACTAAACGAATGAATATATAATAATAATAATAATAATATGTAACATTAACTTATAAAAACAGGGAAATAGTTTATTGTTGAAAAGATTTGTTTCTATACAAAAAAGCAGCTTTTATCTTTCTCTTAATTAGAAAAGTAGAACAACCTTCTCCACGTCGCCATGTTTGTTGTTGTCAGAAACTCTCGACCCTGTGCTGCCCCCTAGTGGATGTATTGCTTAACAGTCATGCCAATGGACCGGACTCATGAGTATGTGGACAGTGACGGTTTCTCTTTTCGTTCTGTGAAGTCAGAATAAATTAATCTTTAGTTGAGCAGCTTCACAAAGTTCTTCTCTTGGACTGTATCGCCACCTACTGGCCGGCTGTGCTTGTTTGAGTGTTTGTAGTCGTTTTGTGTTCTTGTCTGGACGGAGATATTTAGTGAGGCTTCGTTAGTTGATCCTGTGTCTCTCTGTGAACTGTCCCCTCCAGGTGTTTTCACCGCCCCAGTAGACGGACATTACTTCTTCAGCGCCGTCCTGACGGGTCATAAGAACGAGAAAATCGAGGCAGTTCTGTCAAAGTCTAATTACGGCATGGCCCGTGTGGACTCTGGAGGCTACCAGCCCGAAGGCCTGGAGAACAACCCTGTGGCCGAGGCTAAGACCACTCCAGGCTCCCTGGCCGTCTTCAACATCATCTTGCCGCTGCAGAGTCGGGACACGATCTGCATCGACCTGGTGATGGGGAAGCTCGCCCACTCCGTGGAGCCGCTCACCATCTTCAACGGGATGCTGCTGTACGAGAACATGTGACCCCCCCGTCCTGACGCTGCCTGAGAACCAGACCGACAGGAACAGGAAGTGTGACGTCAGAGGGTTCGACCCTGACCCTGAAGGACCCTGACTCTGAATCAATCTGACCCTGAATGACCCTGACCCTGAAGGACCCTGACTCTGAATCAATCTGACCCTGAATGACCCTGACCCTGAATGACCCTGACTCTGACCCTGAATCATTCTGACCTTGAATGACTCTGACCCTGACCCTGAATCAATCTGACCCTGAATGAATCTGACCCTGAATGACCCTGACTCTGACCCTGACCCTGAATGAATCTGACCCTGAATGAATCTGACCCTGATGACCCTGACTCTGACCCTTAATCATTCTGACCCTGAATGACTCTGACCCTGACCCTGAATCATTCTGACCCTTAATGAATCTGACCCTGAATGACCCTGAATGACCCTGACCCTGACCCTGAATGACCCTGACTTAGAGGTTATGACAGAATATTTTAGATGAGGTTATTGTTTCTAGAGTCGTTATGTCTCTTTACCTGTGGACGACAGCAGCAGTTGAACTGTGCGACTGCTTTAGTCCAATCACCTGATGTGATGTGGTCACATGACCTCAGAGCAGCACTGTGAGGACACGACTGTAAACCAGGACTCGCTGACGCCTGCTGCTACTTGAATCTTTTAAACACGCGACTTCCTGTGGTAAAGAATTACAGAATTAACAGTTTGTAGCAACACTACCCCCCCCTACAGGCAGCATAGCTCATTACAGCCACAACATACAACATTTTCTTTTCGGATTCTTCAAGTTTGAACAATAGTGGAGCAAAACCTGCAGAATGTGACCAGAAGGTGGCGCCGCAGGGAGAGATCGTCTGCATCTAAAAACAAGATCTGGACTTTTCTTGATTATCTGATTGGTCGATATTTAGATCCCTGTGTGTGGATGATGATCTGAGTCAGAGACACTGAGACGTTTGGACAGACAATGATCCTCAAGCTCTGCCCTCAGCAGGTCAGACGTTGCCGTGGCAACACGTGAGAGTTTAACTTTGAATTTGATGATAAACCAAGAAAACATTTCGCTTTATAAAAGCAGAAAATGTTTTCTTTTGAATTTTATAGGAAGTGAGTTCACATTGTGAATGTTTTTATATTGAGCTGCACCTTCTCTTGTTTTAATTGTGTTAATTTTTGTGTCCAGGTTTTTAAACCATTATAACAAAATGTCACTTTTAACGTGTGTTAAAGAACAAAGGTCATAAAATACACCATATTTTCTTATTGTCAACAAATCACATTAAAGAGCAGCAGTGGAGGAGAAACGTCAGAAAACCACACTGTAAAATACAAAGAGAAGTTTTTATTTTAAATGTTATTTAAGTAAACATAAAAAATATTTATCATTTAAATGTTTATATTTTTTAAATGTGTAAAATCGTATTAATATTTTATAGCTGTGCGCATATACACACACACATACACACACACAAACACACACACAAATATTGAACTCTTCTTTAGAATCTGACTGATAAGAGCACCATCTATAAGATAAAATAAGATAAGATAAGATAAAATATGTTAAGATACGATAAGTTACAAATAGATAAGATAAGAGAATCGGTCCTCTGGTCTTTACAAACAGAAACAATGCGTTTGTTTATTTACATGAACAACGAGGAAATGAGTTTTGACCACAAGGGGTCAGTGTAACCACATTCTAACATCAGGTGTGAAAATAACCAGTCACAGATTAGTTACACACAGTTGCTATTAGTACTTAAGTACAATATGTGAGTAAAAGTACTCAGTTACTGTTGTTACTCTAAATACAATCTCATCCACAGACACATTATTAAAACTGTTAGTTTGCTGCTGATCATGTGATTTGTTGACAGAAATGAAAATATTCAGTGTGAACGGAAACAGTTTAAATCTGAAGTTGAACCATCACCACTGAGACGTATGAAGGACAAACACACACACTCACACACACACTCACACACACTTACACATACACACATGCACAGACACACACAATGGTTTTTGCTCTAATGATCATTTCTCTAAGAACGACGTATGAATCATGTATTTCAACTAAACCTTCTGTTATTTAATGACTTCATCAGAAGCTGATGTGAGGACGTGTGATGGTTTCATATCACTGACGTGTTTGTTTTCACTCTTCACTGAATAAACTGATGAACCAGATATTTATAACACGTATACTTTAACTATCATCTTCCTCTAGCCTGAGAGGAGAAGTCACTTGTGTTTGAGTGAATTCTAAAGTTGATTCTCCGACAGGCTTCAGCTTCACTTCTCATGTTAAATCAAACTTTTGTATCCAGTAAATTTCACTGTCATTAAAACACGAGTGAAACCAAAGAGATCGTTTATCGAACTGTGTTGTTTTGTTTTGATTGACACCCAATGGACGGTACCAGCTGTCAATCACTCTGTGGTATCCACCCCCAACTCTTCAATCAATCAATCAAATTGATTGATCCGGTGCTTTATGGTCTGTTTGACTCCAAATGATCATAATTCACTAAATGAACATCAGCTGTTTGAAGAAGACTTGAAACTAGAGACAGAGAAATAAACTCCTTCATGTTTCCTGACGTTATAAAGTGAGAGGTGGAGTAACTTTCTATAAACTCCTATAGAAACTACCAGTGGAGTCGCCCCCTGCTGGTCATTATAGTAAATACATCACTTCCGCATTGGGCTTCGTGTACTGTCTCTTTAAATGTGACTGAGAGGGGGGAGGAGCCAGGCATGCGCGCTCACGGTGCGCGCTCCACCCTGAAAACAACTTAGGTGCGTCAACTGTTGTTTGTTTCCTGTTGCGTGTGCGCGTGAGACGGGACATGGTGAGTAAATCCCATCTTTTCTTCAAAGTGTCTGAAGGAGAAAGAGAAGAAACGATTCGTCAGAAGAAGAGAAAAGAGGAAGAAAGAGTGAGAGAAGTTCTTCAGCATAATGTTCACACTTTATCTCTTCTTCTCTTTTCTGCAGGAAACGAGTTCAAACTTCTCAAACTGAAGTTTATCATGAATCATCTCTTTATGTTGACGGAACTCATTAATCTGTTGTTGTTGTGTTGTTGTGTTAGTTTATTGTTCATATGTTTTATTCCCTTGTGTTTCTGCGCCTCAACACGTTGTGTTCCGTTACAGGATATGAACACACAATCTAAAATATTGCTTCATTCACTTCATCAGAAATACTCAAAACCTTTATCCACAAACATGATACTAATACTTCTACTACTACTACTAAAAATAATAATTATATCTATGTATCACTTGACAAAACAAAGTTACAAAGTCTTTCACAAATAACAACGAACGAGTAAAAACACAAACTAACAGTTTAAACATGAACATCATAATAATAATAAACTGGAATTAGGTCAAATCAGAGAATGAAGCAACGTTAAAATGAGTTTTTTAGGATTTGAAACAGACGTTTGGAGATAACGCTACTCGCCAATAAACCAAAGAAGAAGAAGTGTTATACTGAGCTTATTTTAAAATAGTTTCTGTATAATTCATTTTATGTATAATGTAAAATTTTACATAACATTTTTGATTGTTCTTAGTTGATAAAAACGGTTAAAAAGTTAAATTTCATTGAGAAATATATCCTGTTAATGACATAATATTATATATTATCATAATATAACCAGTGGTCACTTTATTAGGTACACCTGAACAAGTTGAAACAAAACTAAATCCACAGTGAGAGAATCTGATGATAATTCTGCTTCATGTATCATGTTAATGTTTTACAGGTCAGACAAATGTTTGAAATATAATTTTTTGCTTTATTTGAGGAAACGAAAACTCACCAACTGGGTCTGAAGATGTTTAACAGAATCTGAAACAAGTGATGAAAAACATTCAGTATAAAATCTTCAGTGCAGATAAACCAGGTAGGATGAACACAGTTTTCTAACTAGTTTATAAAAAACTCAGCACACAAACTATAAAAAGTGACAGAGTGTTGATGAAGAGTTTGAGGACGACTCATTAATAATTCTGAAGTGTCAACATAGGACAAGAGAAGACATTCTTTACAGTATAATTTACACTTCAGTTTCCCGTTCGTCTTCTTCTTGCTCGTTTCTCCTGCAGCTGTCGAACACATTGAATCTGATCTGAGGTCGGTTCTGTTCGGTTCCTTTCTTCTGTCGCAGAGCGGCGATGAACCAGGACGCCTTTGAGGTCCCGGCGAGGACCGAGTACCGCTACCTGGTGCAGGAGGAGGACGAGGAGGAGGTGCAGTACGTCCGTCACAGAACCTACATCAGCCCCTTCCTGGTTCTGTCCAGACGCTGCATCTTCTTCATCTGCCTCGGCGTCCTCGCCCTGCTCGCCCTCGCCACCTACCTGGCCTACGTGGCCCAGACGCTGCCGGCGTCTGTCGCTCAGGTGTCGACGGCCTGCGGAGAGTTCAGAGGACGACACGTGAGTTTATTATACACAATTTAGAAAGTACAAAGTAAACATGCAACATTTCAACCAGCCTCTCGATCCTTCTTCATCCTTCTTCTTCAGAACAATGGAGCCTACTCTTTTAAGGGGATGGCGTACGCCGCCCCCCCCGTTGGCGAGCTGCGTTGGGCTCCTCCGGCGGCACCGACCTGCAGGAGCAGGGTGACGGACGCCGGGCGCCTCCGCAGCATGTGTCCCCAGGTCCGTCCCATGTCCAGGACGGGGAAGGTGATGGGCCAGGAGGACTGCCTCTACCTCAACGTGTGGACGCCCTCGCTGCAGCCGGACGCCAGACTCCCCGTCATGGTGTGGATCCACGGAGGTCACCTGCACACGCTCAGCGGGGGGGGAGCCCGGCTACTCCCCCACGGAGACGCTCGCCGCCAACACGGGCGTCGTGTTCGTCAGCTTCAACTACCGACTCAACGCCTTCGGCTTCCTGGCGCTGGAGCTGCTGAGAGAAGGTTCTCCAACAAACACCTCAGGTCCGTCAATGACACATACACACACACAGACACACACACACACACACACACACACACACACACACACACACACACACACACACACACACACACACACAGAATGTTAATGTGATGAGATCTCCTCCATGTTAATGAAGCCTCTTCTGAGCCTCACATGACCTGATGGCGTCACGTCTGACTCTGGACACTCGTGTTTTTTTTCATCTTCCATGAACCATTTCCTCTTCACTCAGCGTCCAACCAGTTAAATTGAGTTCTTAGTGAGATGTTGGGATGCCAGTATCAAGGTCACATAAAGTCTGCTTCTCGTTACTGACTGATCCTCCTCGTCCCTCCGTCCCTCCGTCCCTCCGTCCCTCCGTCCCTCCGTCCCTCCGTCCCTCCGTCCCTCCGTCCCTCCGTCCCTCCGTCCCTCCGTCCCTCCGTCCCTCCGTCCCTCCGTCCCTCCGTCCCTCCGTCCCTCCGTCCCTCCGTCCCTCCGTCCCTCTGTCCCTCCGTCCCTCCGTCCCTCTGTCCCTCCGTCCCTCCGTCCCTCCGTCCCTCCATCCCTCCGTCCCTCCATCCCTCTGTCCCTCTGTCCCTCTGTCCCTCTGTCCCTCCGTCCCTCCATCCCTCCGTCCCTCCGTCCCTCCGTCCCTCCGTCCCTCTGTCCCTCCGTCCCTCCATCCCTCCGTCCCTCCGTCCCTCCATCCCTCCGTCCCTCCGTCCCTCCGTCCCCGACAGGGAACTACGGCCTCATGGACCAGATCGCGGCTCTGAAGTGGATCCAGAGGAACATCCACATGTTCGGGGGAGATCCAGGGAGAGTCACCATATTTGGACAGAGCTCAGGTATTAAAGAGAACAAGTAAGAGTGTCACTGACGCACTATGAGTCTGAAGAGACATTGTTTTTTAAAGTTGATAATTAAAGGTCCAGTGTGTAAGATTTAGGTTAAAAGAATCTGTTGACAAAAAGAAATACGATAAAAAATCAAATTCATGAGTGAAAAATCATCTAAATGTACAAATTGTTGTTTCATTACCCCAGAATGAGCTTTTTATATTTATGTATATTTATATAAACACATTGAGAGAGGGTCCTCTTACACGGAGGCCGCCATGTTGCTCCACCATGTTTCTACAGTCGCCCAAAATGGACAAAGCAAAAACCTTGAGTTCTTATGATGCCTGAGCTGCAACATGCAACTTCACCACTAGATGTCACTAAATACTACACACTGAACCTTTCAATATAAGTCAATATTTTGAGTATTGATTAATATTTGAAATCAAAAATGTGTCAATGGTTTTCAGGTTTAATCAGTTAAACAATCTGTAAGTTAATTAATATTTGAAACCTTCTGTGTTGTGGTGAACATGGAACCTCAGTGTGGACCCTGATGACGTCCCAGCCGGCGAAGGGTCTCTTCCAGGCCGCGGTGGACATGAGCGGGTCGTACGTCCGCGATGTGACACTGAAACAAGCCGAGTCCGACAACCTGGTTTTCCTGAAGAAGACGAAGTGCGAGGACCTGAGCTGCGTGAGACGCCTGACTGTCCCTCAGGTGCTGCAGGTACGAAACCTGCTCTCTGCCACGGTCAATTTACATTCTCTGAGTTCTGTCATGGACTTTAAATAAAGATCAATGACATGACAGCTCACAAGGGTAAAGACAAACCATGTGGATCGCCCCCTGGTGGCTGGCTGCAGTTTACCCTGCCTCCTCCATGTTAGCAGATGGGACATGGACCAAACAAATGGTTTCTCTCAAACACACTAATTCAACTATGACCCCAGGCCATCCCGTGGCAGGAGCACCCCCTGTGGGCCCCCGACGGGATGACAGACCTCCCCACTAGAGGGCACTTCATCGGCCCGGTGGCGGTGGTGGACGGGTTCGTCCTGGAAGCTCCGACCCTGGAGGTGTGGGGGACAAGGGGGGGGCACAGCGATGTCCCTCTGGTTGTCGGGACGACGGAGCAGGAGGTGGACTTCAGGTGAGAGCTCAGCCGGTTCAGCTGAGTCGCTGTCAGCTGATCTGTCGGCTGATCGGACTGTGTGTCTTCTCTCCAGACCTCCGGCTGAGAACATCTCCAGGTGGACGTGGGAGGACTACAGGTGGTTTGTGACAGGTAACAGCTGCTGCAGGCCAATCAGGCCTCAGTGGGAAACCATGTGGTTTAGCA
The DNA here is from genome assembly GCA_038501795.1 of Pseudopleuronectes americanus. Taxonomy (NCBI): domain Eukaryota; kingdom Metazoa; phylum Chordata; class Actinopteri; order Pleuronectiformes; family Pleuronectidae; genus Pseudopleuronectes; species Pseudopleuronectes americanus. The sequence continues at coordinate 54,999 of JBAMIH010000029.1, read as the reverse complement.
GGCGCTGCAGTTCGCAGATTTAAAGATGTGTTGGTAACCATCAGTAACAGCTGATGGTTACCAGTTAACTGCCTCCGGTCTCTGGATAAATGTTGTTGTGGTTATTTGTGAGTTCTTGTGAGTTTCTGATGGGCTAAATGTTCAATGTTACAATTCTCAGTGTCTCTGTATCTGAACGTTTCCTGTTTCCTCCCGACAGATAAACTGGAGCCCTTCAGTAAGAATCTCCCTAAAGATGCGTTGGACCTGTATCCGGTCTCAGGAACCTGTCCCACCGCGGACCGCTGCCCCGAGTGGGCGTACACCACCATGGCGTCCGACATCCGGGTCACATGTCCCAACAACGAGCTGGCAGGGTTGGCTGCAGGTAAACTCAGATCACACTGAGGGTGGATCATCAGCGCCTGCTGTGGTGAAACTGCGCCACCTAGTGTCACAACCCTGAGGTCCCAGGAACACAAGAAGTCAGAGTTTATCAATGATATAATATCAACATGTTAATGCACACTGAGTTCATGATCCATTCATCTGAATGACAAACTGTATTTTATACAGTTTTTAGAACCTTTTGCAAAACAACTTGCAGCAAACGTGATTAAAGAAAAATCAAGTTGTCGAGTTTTAAAGCATTTATTCGATTTTATCGATGAAGATTCTCATCAACTAACTAACTGGAGGTTTCAGGTATAAAAATAATAAGAATGGATAATAAGAAAATAAGACGAAATTTTCACCCTGTGATTCTACAGACTTGTTTCCAGCGTCTGTTGTTTATGTCCCGATGTCTCAGCTGAATCTGAAGATCTGTCTGTTGTCTGCAGCTGCACTGAGGAGCCCGGTGTATCGTTACGTGGTGACTCACACGCCGTCTGGACCGATCAACGCCACCAGCGACCTGCTGCCGTTCCCCAGCCGCTTCGCCTTCCACCGCCTGGACGCCCTGGCCTTCTTCAGTGGACTGGAGTCCGTCCTGGGGACGCCTCTCTCCGACGGGGACAAGAGGTTCCAGGAGGTCATCAGACATCATCTCGTTACCTTCGCCAAAACAGGTGATGATGATCCTCCTCCTCCTCCTCCTCCTCCTCCTCCTCCTCCTCCTCCTCATCCTCCTCCTCCTCCTCCTCCTCCTCATCCTCCTCCTCCTCCTCCTCCTCATCCTCCTCCTCCTCCTCCTCCTCCTCATCCTCCTCCTCCTCCTCCTCCTCATCCTCCTCCTCCTCCTCCTCCTCCTCCTCATCCTCCTCCTCCTCCTCCTCCTCCTCCTCCTCCTCCTCCTCCTCCTCCTCCTCCTCCTCATCATCATCATTCCTCCTTGCACATTTTAAAGACCACAGCACGTTTTAGTGAAATTTCTTTAAATTTAAATTAGTGCCAAAAGAGAGAATCAAGTTGTGATATCAGTTCAAAGCAGTTTCACTTCGTCCTGAAACAAACTAGTGTCTGTAAAATAAGGACTAACTTCTCGTTATCTTATGACTTTATTCTTGTTGAATTACGACTCAATGCTCAGAAAGTTAAGACTTTACGTTTACTCATATTATTACTTTATTCTTGTAATATTACAACTTTATTCTCATAAAATTACGTCTTTATCCTTGAGCCGTTTTCCTCCTCCACGTGGCCCCAGCACTCGTCATAAACCCGGAAGGTTCAGTGTGTTTGAAATGTTAAAAAACTGCCTCACGTTTTATTTCCTGTATTTGTCGCGCTGCAGTTCGATGATGACGTTGTGTTGACACGGAGGAACTTTGACCTCTGACCCTTGTGACTCGTGGTTGTTTCCTCTGAGCGTGACACTGAACTCGTTCTCTGTCGTGCAGGTAAGATGGAGAAGGCGTGGCCTGAGTTCCCAGCAGCCACTGCTCTCCTGTCCGGCCGCCTGTCGGTGACTCACAACTACTCGGCCGCTCGCTGTGACCTGTGGAGAGAGAACGGCCTGTTCGCCTACGCCTGGCCGAACTGAGAGCCTCAGCTCAGCTCAATTAGAGCCTCAGGAACTCGAAGGTGAACAAACGAGCAGAGACAGGAACAGAGATTCAGTTTGTTAAATCAGACCAGGAGGATTTTCAGGGACGTGATTGGAGAGGAGACAGAATGAGAAACGGTGTGTAGCTTTATTTGTGTTGTTGTTTGTGAACGTGTGAGTGAATCGCACTCTTGTGTTGTGAACTTGTGAAGTTCGGCTGTTTGCACTTATTCATTATCTTGGATTCATTTGTTTTATTTCCTGTTTGATTCGAACCTGTTTTTAGTTTTGAAGCTTTTACATGAATCAAAGTTTTATTTCACAAATTCACTACAAATCTTTTCGTGCTTTTTGAACTTTTGATCTTTGCATCGTGTTTTGTTGTGTCGACACTTTTTCACTTTATATTTTATAAGCTCAATAAACTCAAACCACTTCCATCGTGTTATTTAATCTTTGGTTTCATGTTGGATCCTCTTGACTCTCCTCAGAACATCTAGACACAAAGACACAAATGAAGAAGCACAACAAACAGAAGAAACACAAAGTGACCACAAACAAACACAACAACCACAACCGATACAAAACAGACACACAAACACTACAAACAGACACACAACAGCTACAAACAGACACAGCAACTACAACAAATACAAAGAGACATACAAACACTACAAACAGACACACAAACACTACAAACAGACACACAACAGCTATAAAGAGACAAATGAAGAGTGACCACAAACAAACACAACAACCACAACAGATACAAAACAGACACACAAACACTACAAACAGACACACAACAGCTACAAACAGACACAGCAACCACAGCAAATACAAATAGACACACAGCAGTTACAGAGATAAACAACAGTGATGAAGAGACACACAACAGCGACAAAGACGCACAACAGCTACAAAGAGACAACAGCTACAAACCCATACACACACACACACAACCACACACACACACACACACACACACACACACAGAGAGCGAGGTCATGCAGTACCGGCTCTCTCCAGCAGATGTCGGCAGAGCGGGCAGCTTCTGTGTCCCTGAGGCCGGATCTGACGCGTCTCTCTCGGCTGCGGCTCCTCAGTCTGACCCGCTGCTGCTCGGACCAGGACCCGCGAGCTGCTCCGTCCGCGTGCGTGTGAGGCAAAGTGTGTGAGGGGCATAGTGTGCGCGTGTGTGTATACTCAGACTGTGTGTGTGTGTGTTTAAGAACGTTTGAGCGCGTGCGAGCGCGTCAGTGTGTGTGCGCGCCTCTGTGTGTGTACCCATGGATGAGTCTATTGTTGTCATCCCGGTGCTTCGCTCTGTAACCGGAGGATGCTCCTGACGAACCGGAGCTCGGAGCTCTGTTCCCGCACAGCAGACACACAACCCCCGCGGTGCATCACGGTATTATTCTCCTTTTATTCTCCTTTATTCACTCTTCTATCTTTATTTTCTTCTGTGTTTTATTCTCATTAGAATTAAATGATCTCGCGTGAGTTCGTAGCATCGTCACTAACCGTAGAGTCTCGGCTCATCCCGCCGGAGCCTCCGGGTTTGTTGACCCGCAGAAAGCGACTCTTAGAGCGGCCACGGAGATCCGAGCCCCGCGGAGCGAGTCGGTACCGAACGGAGCTGCTGAGGAACCGGGTCCGTGAATGCATCAGTGTGGGAGACAGTGAAGGCAGCATCAGCTGTGGCCTGCAGCACGCACACACAGACACACACACGCATACGCACATACACGCACACGCACACACATGAGATGGTCCAGCTCCACTCAGGTGAACCTTCTCTCCTGGTGACGTCTTCAAAGTGTGGTTCTGCGTCTGTTAAAGCTCAGACGGTCACTGACGGGTTCCAGGTCTGTGGACTCTCGTCATGTCAGTGACGTGTAGCAGCTCCACCAGCACTGACGTGAACCGTGTTTCACTTTGATTCAGAAAGTTTTAAAAGAATGAAATGGTTCAGTTGAAGGTGGAGGGTGTTCTCCTGACATGATGCTGCTGCCTCCACCCTCCTCCGGGCCTCCTCCCTCCTCCGGGCCTGCAGCCAGGGCTCCTCTGGGAGTCCGTGCACTGACCACATGCAGCCGCGGCCTCATGCTTCACATCGCTGTGAGAAGTCAGGGTTTGAGTCTGAGCGTCTGCAGAGCCTCCCCCGGTCTGAGACCAGGTTCTACAGTTTCTCCTCGTGAGGTGGATCTCTCCAGGGTTTGATGGATCAAAGCATCACGTGACCAAAACCAAAGTATCTGAACCGACAATGACCCAATGACCCAAACTCTCCTGGATCTGATGTTTCCAGAAGGAATCTACAAAAAACCCAATTCAAGAAGATTGAGAGTTTAAAATCAGGAGAGGAACCATCAGGAGCCATTTTCTTTTAATTTTAAACCAACACTATGTTCCTGAGCAGCAGCGCCCCCTGCTGACACATTCTGTGATTCTGTTGGGTTCTGACTGTGTCGTCCCACTCAACACTGGATTATTACCCATGATCCTCTGCTTCCTGAACCAGAACAGCTGCTGCTGTTACAAATCCACCAAACTGTTCAGAATTCTTCACATTGTAAAAGTCTCCTGATGAACTTTGGAGATAAACTCTGGTTTTTAATAACTTTAAGTCTTTTGACCTGATCTCAGTTCAGCTTCACTCCTCAACTTGCTGCATCTGATTGTGAGTTCTCAGGTTCTTCAGGTTTTATGGAACCTCACTGATGTTCTGATGATTACAGAACATGTGAAGGAACCTGAACTCATCCCGTCCTCCAGCTGCTGTGGATCCTCACGTTTCTCTTTGTTTCTCTTTGTTCCTCACTTTCATTACATAATCCTGCTTTGGAGAAATTCCTAATCCACATGGTGTGCGTGTCCAGAGAACGACCGGTCATTGGTGAGGAGCCTGCACAGAGGAAGTAGATTAATCTGGATTAATACCCTCGCTGCTTTGTTGTGGGATGATCTACCAGCGGCCGTCTGGAGCCAGCTGGGATTGTGCGCTTTGTTTTGAAAGAGACTTAAGTAGCTGGTGATGATGTCATAACACGTCCTGTGAGCAGAGGAAGTCAAAAAGCTTCAGTTCCTGGGATTCGTATAAAAACCTTCTGACTCCAGACTCGTGTTCCTGCAGATCTTCAGCCTTCTTGTGTTTTTTAATCTGTGAGATGGACGGAACCTGCAGAACGAGTCTCACTCTGAACCAGGTCTCAGATATTACTGTATGTTCCCCTTCCATCGCCCTGACTCCTGGTTGTAGCTGCTGTGGTCGAGCTGTGATGTTTCCACTCTCCTCTCTCTGCAGACTCTGTCATGAAGAAAGACATCGAGACTCTGGTCGCAGAGGAACGTGCTGACATCATCTTGAAATATGACACGGTGAGTTTCCAACTCACGGAACACTCTGAGTTTACTACATGTTTATACGACTTATACTGCAGAGTCTCTTCCAAGATTTACACCAGAACACTTCAAAATGAATGTGTGTGTGCGTGTGCTTGTGTGTAGGTGTGTGTGTGTGTGTGTGTGTGTGTGTGTGTGTGTGTGTGTGTGTGTGTGTGTGTTTGTGTTTGTGTGTAGGAGGTAGAGTGTACACCATTTTATGGTTGAAAAAAACTAGCATGAGAAGGAGATTCAGTGTACTCTGCATGTGTGTGTGTGTGTGTGTGTGTGTGTAGGAGGAGGTGAGTACTCTCTGTCAATGTATTAATAACACATTGTGTAATAACCCGAATTATCCTCTTAGAATCAGATATGAAAAATATTCAGATAAACTACGACAAACAGAGAGTTCTGTTCCGACTCTCGAGGTCTCCAAACTGCCTGAATGGGGGGGTAGTTTTAGTCTTCTCACTTTCATGACGCTGACATCACTCCCGGGGCCTCAGGGGCCTCGGACTCAACACCCAACACACACACACACCTCCTCTCGCTGTGAGCAGGAGGCTGATTGGCTGCCGTCCAGTCAGGCAGACAGCCACTCAGCAGTGGCCTCTGTGTTGTGTCAACACTGGAACCTGATTGGTGCTTAATGGATTTTCCATGATCCAAACGTCAGAGCTGCAGCTGAGTCGTGTTTCTCAGTCGAGTTCAGTTTGACTCACTGAAGGTGTTTGTGTGGATGTGCAGCCCCGAATCATACTTTCATGTGAGGCAGCAAATCACCCCCAACCCCTAGAGGGCAAACAATATGATGATATAATAATAATTATATATACTACTACTTACTATATTGAACTAAATAGAGTGTGTGTGTGTGTTCCAGGGCCGGCAGGGCGGGGTGGAGATCGACCCTTGGGAAGATGCCGACTACAGCCTCTACAAAGTCACTGACCGATTCGGCTTCATGCAGTAAGTCGGTCTCACCCTCTATGGTCTCACCCTGTCCCTCCAGCTGGTGGCGCTGTGCAGACGTCTCTGTCAACTTTGTTTTCTGATTCTGTTTCATCATTTTTCCAGTGAGGACGAACTTCCGGCCCGGACGGCACATGAAGAAAAGGTAAAGACTCCGGAAACGACACAAATCATCTCTCTGCAATCTGCAACTCCTCCACTAGATGTCACTAAAGCCTTCACAGTTAAACTTTTCACTCAAAGTATTAAAGTAAATGTCTTTGACTGATATATATTTTTATATGTGAATGTTAATGTTGTAGCTGCTGCTGGTGGAGCTGGATTATATACAGTCTGTCTGTCTGTCTGTCTGTCTGTCTGTCTGCCTGCCTGTCTGTCTGTCTCTCTGTCTGTCTCTCTGTCTCTCTGTCTGTCTGTCTCTCTCTCTCTCTGTCTGTCTGTCTGTCTGTCTGTCTGTCTGTCTGTCTGTCTGTCTGTCTGTCTGTCTGTCTGTCTGTCTCTCTGTCTGTATGTCTCTCTGTCTGTCTGTCTCTCTCTCTGTCTGTCTGTCTGCCTGTCTGCCTGTCTGTCTGTCTGTCTGTCTGTCTGTCTGTCTGTCTGTCTGTCTAACTGTGCATTTTGTCTCATTGACAGTTGAAGCAGCTGGAGATAGAGAGAACAGAGAAATGGCTGAAGATGGTGAAGAAGTGGGATAAATACAGGAACAGTGAGCGGGTGAGTGGCACAGACCAGAGGAGCTCTTTATTAGTTCTTTATTTAAAAGGTCTTCACGGCTGTTATTCACAGGACAGAGTGTGAAGTGGCTGCAGGTCACATTTCACAGTGAATCACAGAATCTCTCCGGGCAGAGCAGTTAAACTCGACCAGAGATCAGTGGAACCTCTGAAAGTCTGAGTCGGTCCAGGAGACACAGGTCGGATCCTCATCGTGAAACCTCTGCACCTTCAGCCTCTTTTAGCTCCTTCTCTTGGTTTTGAAGCACATTCAGTTTCATGTTAGCAGCTTGTGAACATTGTGGAGCTTTTAGAAGCTAGAGAGCCTGGTTGGTCCATCAGAAGGTGGAGAACAAACCTGGAGCTAAAAGGTTGGAAAACTGTTCCGTCTGTTCCTCACGTCTGGAACCGTGAGCGATAACAACATGTTCATACTGTTTCATCTATAATCTGCTCTCACAGGTTATTATCTATAGATGTGTAATTCAGACCAATTATCCAGCTCCCATTCACCTGTTAAACTGGGAGCTTAGACTCCAGGGTCGTGACACGAACCAGGAAGCAAACAGCCACTAACGTGACATCAGGGATTCTTTACATCCTGAAGTTAATAGTTTGGGATGTTTTCTCGTGTTGTGCGGAGACACGTGTGGAGCTGCCGACATGTGGCTTCACGTTGAAGGTATTTTAAATCCATCCAACCCACACAGGTAAACAAACCAGTGTTTGTTATATTCACAGCAGCTACACACACACACACACACACAGTGTTCGCTCAGGGATGTGAAAACCCTTTGCCTCGTTCCTGTGAACAGTGTCGTGGGCGAGCTGTAGGTGGTTGAACTCTCCATCTCCGTCTCTCTAACCCTTCTGGCTCGGTGCTGATGTTCTTCTTCCTCTCTCTCTGGCTCTCAGATGGTGAAGCGAGTCTATAAGGGCGTCCCGCTGCAGCTCCGGGGCCGGGCCTGGGCCCTGATGCTGGATGTGGAGAGGGTCAAGAGGGAGAACGAGGGCAAGTATGAGGTCAGTGGGTTCCCTGTGAAAATCTAGATCATAATCATATCAACTTTATTCATACAGCTCCTTTAAAAACAGGATTAACAAAGCAGACACAATAAACTGTAAAAATCCTTTCACACAAAAGACAATGAAGGTTTTATTATGAGTTCTCTACTCACCTGAAAGCTCCTGGTTGAAGTTCTCCTTTGGTTGTTCCTCAGAGGATGAAGGAACAGGCCCGACTCTACTCGTCTGAGATCAAACAGATCGACCTGGACATCAACAGAACCTTCAGAAACCACCTGATGTTCATGGATCGCTTCGGAGTCAAGTAAGAGACGAGTGATGGATGTTTATTATCTCCACAGAGAGCTGTTGGTCTGAACTCTACTGGGTGATGCTCTAGTTATAGATATAAACCCAGTAACGTCCAGTTCATGTCCAATCAGGGAGCCCGTTGGCCGTCAGCTGATGGTGAATCAGCCTCTGGGGACAGGAGCCGACGTCTCTGGTCCTCAAACAGCTGAGATCTGGGCCATGACTCCATCTTCTCTCTACACTGTTCACAATGTATGAAGATAAATTAAAAACCGATAGCTGATGCATTCCAGTGAGTCGTCCCCTTCTCTCCACACGAGCTGTGGGCAACCGAAGCTGCTCAAAGCTGATTGGTCAAACTATAAACAAAAAACCAGAAGCTTCCAGCTCTAACATCAGTTTACAGATCATACACGAGTGAGACTGAAGCATCAGAACCTTCTGGAAGCTTTTATATGAACTCAAATTTAATGTGTAACAGGATCAATTTGCAGTTTCTTCTTTCAAACATGAAAAAGTATCTGTGATGATCCTCAAAGTTCAAAAGTCAGTGGACACTGATGCAGCCGTCGCCCTCACTCGGGTTCTGATGTGAAATCCTTCAGCATCTGGAACCCAGAGAGAGAGAGAGAGAGAGAGAGAGGTTGGTTCTGCTGCTGGTTCCAGCCCCGGGTGGAGCAACTCGCTCTGTGTCCACGTTCCTCTGTGATGAGGAGGGTTTCAGCTCAGATGGATTCAGGAGGAAGAGAAGCAGAGACACTGTGACCTCGGAGTGAACCGGGCCAGAGAGAGAACCTGATCCTGAAGCGCTGTGATGTCACTGACAGTTTAACAGACCGCAGGCCGGTTCTGGAGCGGAGCTGGAAAATCTGGGGCAGTTTTCAATATTTAATCTGAGTTCAGAGGCTCTGCAAGAACCGAGTGTTTCACAAAGACAGAGAGAAGAGGAGGAGTTCTCTCCGTCCTGTGTTCTCTGTTTTCTTTTTGTCTGTGTTCTGTTTGTTCTCTTCTCTTCTCTGTTCTCTGGTATCTGAGGTCTCTTGGTTCTCTGTGTTCTCTATGAGACTGTTTCAGACAGAACGGTTGATGGTTCTCTGCAGGAACCGTTTGAATCACACGGCCTCAGTGACACATGATTCATGGGATTATTGAACATCTTTTCTCTTTCTCTCCTTTTTTACTCCCTTCATCCTACTTTCTTTTATACCTCTCCTCCCTCCCCTCCTCCTCTCTTCAGGCAGCAGTCCCTCTTCCATGTCCTCTCAGCGTATTCAGTTTACAACACAGTAAGTCACTGGTTTTCTCTCCATCACAAGAAATCAAAATTCCTCTTTAACTCGAAAAATGAGATTTTCCTTCTGCGCAGATTCCTACTTGCTGTGAGCTGCAGTATTACAGCATGCTTGTGTGTTATTATATTATTTATTGTATTATTATTATACTCTCTCTCATGATTGTTAAAGATTTCAGAGGTTGTTATTATGACCTCTTATTTTAAATCACACATTAATAATAAGTTAATTATAAATCTGTAGTATATGACGTACTATTACATATAAGAATATATTATCACATTATCACAATATTAACCAAAAAATTTACTGTACTATTTCTGAAAATCACAATTTAATTGAACAGTAGCCGACTTGACGCGGCTAAAAACCATTTCAAGGACAATCGAGTCATATTGTTCAACTTTATTCATCATTAATTATTTTTAATGACTTGAAAGACTAATCAACTACCCCTTCAAAAATGATCATATTTTTAATGATGAAAACAAAGTAATAACTTATGATCAGGGGCCTTCACAGCCGAGTCGTTCAGGATCTGTATTTCTACTTTTCAGTGTTCGACAGGGAAACGTCGACTCTTTACATTTTAATTCTGTTGAGGTGAAAATAAAATCATTTATGGAAACTCTATCTTCTTCATGTTGCTTCCTGCCGCCTGCAGGAGGTGAGCTACTGCCAGGGGATGAGTCAGATCGCCGCCCTGCTGCTCATGTTCATGAACGAGGAGGACGCCTTCTGGGCCCTGTCGCAGCTGCTGACCAATCACAAGCACGGCATGCACGGTGAGATGACCTCATCTGGTTCACGGCTTCTCAGGCCCGCTTCAGATTTATATTACGTGAGATTAAAAAGTCTCTCTCTCTTTTCCTAAAGGCTTTTTTGTTCCCGGGTTTCCCAAACTCCAACGATTCCAGACACATCACGATCTGATTATTTCCAAACTCCTCCCCAAACTGAAGAAACATCTGGTGAGGTCACAGTTACACAAGAGTTTCATAACAGAGAGCGATGAACCCTTTGTGATGACGTCTCATGTGAGGTTCTGTGAGTTTACTGGTCTTCACACTTCCTCCACATCTCTCTCCTCTCTCTGCAGGACAAGGAGCAGATGTCTGCAGGGATCTACTCCACCAAATGGTTCCTGCAGTGTTTTATTGACAGGGTGAGGAACCTGAACTGATTCATGTTTCCATCTTTATCCACTTCTCATCTCACCCTGTGCTGTTTCCTTCCAGATGGGAAAACAGTTCCCAAGATGAACATATTTCATATTTCTCCGGAGGAAAAGGTGCCCTAACCCTAACCCTATGTTTGCTGTTACCTTTAAAAATGTATATTCAATGTCTCCACTTTGTTTGTAGATTAGATTCATTGTTAGCATTAGCGTAGCTTCCAAGTGAAGAGCGCCACCTACAGCAGCTTCAACAGAAGATTTAGATTAATATAAATTCAGCCTGAAAACACAACTGAAGAAATACTGATGCAAGAAAACTTTCTATTATCTTGTGATAATTTTTCATGATTTCAGCAGAAACAGTTTCTGGTGATATCTGAGGTGTGGGATGTAACATTAGAACATTAGGAGCTGTTAGGCTGAACTGCTATTAGTCTCCTCGGCCCACAATCCTGTGGTGGAGGTCTGGCAGCGGTCGGCTGCTGCAGCACTTCCCTGCTCGGCTCAGAGGGGCCTCCGGGGCCCTGAGGTCTGGGAAGAACCAAACAAACCTCCTGACACCGGCCAGGACCGAGAGCTGCATGTACGTGGAGATAAGTCTCAGTAACGTGGGGACATGTTGTGTCTGTGATTCTGCAGACGCCATTCACCCTGAACCTTCGTCTGTGGGACATTTTCATCCTGGAGGGAGAGAAGCTGCTCACCGCCATGTCCTACACCGTCCTGAAGGTTCACAAGAGTAAGACACGACCACACGTTCCACACAGAACTGAAATCATCTGCTCCGGCTGAATATTTTACATCAGTGGTTCCCAAACTAAGGCTCCGGACCCCCTGACTGGCCACGAGACACAGGAGGGGGGTCACAGGACGACTTCCTGACATCAGATACAATTTAAAAACAATTCTCAATATCATACTTTAGCCGTATTGGTTCCAAAAGCCAAAACATACGAGGTAACCTCACAATACAATCATGCAAATACTCATCAGTCTCTGAGAGCACTGGCTGATCACTGTGCATCTGCATGTGTGATAATAATGTGTGATACTTTGTTGTTCCGATCCCGAGGAGGACTCTGGGTTTCGTTGCAGTAGAAATATATCCAGACACTAAATTCCCTGTTTGTGCAGAACGTCTGGTGAAGATGTCGCTGGAAGAGCTCAGGGAGTTCCTGCAGGAGAGAATCGCTCAGACGTTCTTCTACAGCGACGACGTGATCGTGGAGCAGCTTCAGGACTCCATGTCTGAACTGAGGAAGATGAAGCTGGACTTTCCTCCGCCAGGTACAGAACCTGAATCACAGAACCTGACTCACAGAACCTGAATCACAGAACCTGGGTCACTGTATCTATACTGATACCTACTGATATATAAAAAATCACTCAAAATCATGCAAGAAAACAAGTTGAAGTTCTAAACAGAACCAAATGTTTGATGTCGACACACATTTCTACATAAGGACATGTTATTGGTCAGGGAGTTACTCTCTGTCTTTACCGTTGTGACCTGCAGGGGGCGCCAGAGGGGAAGTCAGAGCTCCTCACATTCTTCCTGTTTCTGACACTACTGATCAGAGACTGTTTATAAAGATGTTTGTTGACTCCGAGTCCAGAAAGTGAATAAAACGAGGAAGTGGATGAAACCACTTCTCGTTATATGGTTACTTCTTAATAAAACAAGATGGCGCTGGACGAAGTGAGGCTTTCAAACAGCAGCTCACAAACCGATGAGTGACTTCACAGCTGGTTGAACTCAACAGATGCTTTTTGCTTAAATGCATCGTCTTCATAAAGTAAAAACCTAAACATACGACTTGAGTGATTGTATCTGCTCCTGTTGTTTCCAGGGAAGCCGGACGAGTTGCCTCGGAAGCCTCTGGGCCAGGAGCTGCCGGTGCTGCTCAGTCCGGTCCCAGTGAAGACGTCCTCCGCCAGCAGCTTCCCCGGAGCCGGACTGAGCCTCCACATCATCTCCCACCAGCCCGACTCCATATCCCCCGACCAGAGCCCCTCCAAGGACCCCAGGGACCTGGATGCTGCAGAGGAGGCTCCGCTACCTTCCCCAGACCCCATCATCATCCACAGCCGGGCGCCGCTCAGCCCCGATGGGTCTCCGCTGACGGGGCCTCCGCCTTATCAGCCCCCGGGGAGCCCAGCGGTGTTCACAGACGATCAGCCGTCCCTGCCGGATCACCATGAGGATGAAGTGAAACCAGATGCAGCTCGGCGGATTGCAGATACTCTCTCCCCCGACTCTTCTGCAGCCGGCGGCACTGACCACGCCTCCCGCGGCACTGACCACGCCTCCCGCAGCACTGACCACGCCTCCCGCGCCGTCCCACGGACTGCCTCGGCGCCTGTAGTCCAGGTGGCGTCGCCCGGCTCGGCCCTGGTTCACTCGGGGAGTCTGTCGGCAGCTGAGGACGGTTTTGTGGTCGAGCTGCCGAAGCGGAACTGGAGTTCAGCCCCAGAGGAAACACAGACGCCTGATGTTTCATGAGGTTCCATCTTTGTTTATTTGATCATGTGTCAGAATTATGAGTCAGATCATCAGCGTCGAGCAATAACTGCTTTAAAATGTGTTTTCAGTTTCAGGTTGAAGATCTAATCTGTCAACAGGTGATGTCATTATTTTCCGTTTCTCAAGAATCCTGAAAAAGTTTCTGAACGACTTTATATCTTTTAATCTGTTTTCAGGCAAAGCAACATTTTAAAACTTCTGTCGCTTTTCCAGATGTGGATGGAAACACAGTGTGAGTTTAATGAAGAAGTTTCAGGCATGTGAGGTTCCTCACCTACACTGTAGGAGCAGCCGGCCACCAGGGGGCGATGGAGACGCTTTAGCTTCAACTGTCTTGTCGTCATTATTTACAGTCTATTGTGATTTTCAGCTAAATTTGGTCTGAATCAGTTGCATTGTGGGAAGTGTAGTTAATCTTTGGGAGCTAAAGTCATGAATTCTTGACGTACCGCTTTATTTTTTTAAAATTTTTTCTTTTATTAAATCTTTCTCATGTCGTGGATGTAAAACGATGATACATCTGTGATCTGGTGTCAGTTGACAGAACAACAGGTCAAATGATGGATGATCCTCAGATGAGTGAAAACCTCGACCTGTCCAGAACAGGTCCAATCACACTTCACCCTCCACCTCATATTCCTCTGTTCAGTCGTTCTCTCTAACTTCTCATGAACAAAGTTTGTGATCAGTGAAGATTTGTGCTCGTTCCCAGACTCCATGAGATCAGAGGAGCCGACAGGAGATCATCTAACGTCCTGTTACCTTTGAACTGAGACACGTGAAGAAGCTCCGCCCTTTACGAGATACAAAAAGAAACCTTTTCTAGTTTTGTAATGTTTCGTCAGAGAACAGAATGTTTGTTTGCTCGGCCTTTGTAAAACTCTTACCAGCAGAGTTACAGTTTTATTTTTTGTACTATCGTCTCGATGCCTTATTTGAATGGGCTTCAGTTCATGTGTGTGACTGAGAGGATCTGACTGGACGGGACTTTCCTCTGACGCAGGGAGCTGGCTCACTGTTAAGATTGTACACATCCAAACCTATTGAGCTCTTTTCAAATACGTGCATTTCTAGCTCAGTAATTTATTGTTTTGTCCTGATACAGAAAGTTCATTTAAAAACCGTCCTGTTCCCGACCCGGAGTCTCTGCTGCCTTCCCACCGAGGTGCTTGAAGCGTGGAGATAAACCTGGTTCTTAATCTTAAAGAAACTCAGCAGGAAGTAGACGTCACAGCTGCTGTGGACTTTGTGTTTAGACAGTTCAGTATTGTAGAAGAGTTTCACAGAGAAGGAAACTCAGCTTTGTGCTTAGAAATAGTGAGAGAACGACCTCTTGTGGTCGGTTTAGGTAAAGCATGTCTTTCTTTAGAGGAGAATAGAGATGATTTGAACTTTTAGATCAGTAAAATCAGATCGAAAAATCTCGTGATTTGAGGCCAGAACTTTGAATTCTGTGAATATGTTTTGGCTTTTTATGACGTTTGACTGAATCTCAGTGTTGAACTCCAGATCGTTTGTATTCAAGTTAAACATTTAACAGTTTTATTGTACTTTGAAACAAGCAGAAACTTTCCCAGGACTTTGAAGAGGTTGATGAAAATCTGGAGATGAAAAAATAAAAAGTTTATCATTGTTGATTGTCTGCGTGATTCTTATTCTTTTTTCAATCTTTAATAGAGCACTGGTTTTACATTAGATTCATTTACAGTGATTTCCATCTTGACTCTGTTCTGCCTCTGTTGACCTGGACAGAAACAGAACTGGTCCTTTCCAGGTACTTTGCATTTCACTCACCTTCTTTCATCTGCTTCAGGATGTAAACACTAAATAAAACCTGTTTCCAGCATCAATTGGTTCTAATTTGATTAATTACAGATTTGTCCGTTTGGTTTATCATCCTGCTGTAGAGACTCAAATTCTCACTTTCAAAACTGAATTATTTTTGATTTACACTGAGCTAATTTGTTTGAAAAAGATTGTTTCTGTCATTATACCAAAGAAAAATGAATTTATAAGACGCTTCAATATTCATATACATTTTAAGAAGCGAATATTTACATAAACCACAACCACCTCTTCATCTGTGAAACGAAGCCATCATTGTGGACCTGGGTCTTTTTTACCAATGACTCTTTAAATGTGGATTATCATAGTGAAGACAAACAAACAACAGCAGCATAAATATCAGTTTCTGATTTATGTAAGAAGCTCTGAAATCCATCTTTATCATGGTTTTATTTTTAAAGTTGTAACCAGATGATGATGATGATGAAGATGAAGATGAAGATGAAGAAGGCCTAACCTGCTCCTGCACGAGTCAGTCTGAGCGGTGAGCACACGGTGGCGCTGTGGAGCGGTCACCTGCTGCTGGGCTCTGATTGGTCCATGAGAGTGAAGCTCCTGGTGTCCTGGGGTCTTCTGGCTCAGTCTCGTGCGGCTCCTGGTTCCAGCTGCTGAGGTTTGATGGGAACGTTGGTCTGCTTCTTCTCTGTGGTTTCAACTCTTCCTCCATCATGTGCAGCGCTCTGGAGCTGAGGACCCTGGAGGACCTGACCCTGGAGGACCTGACCCTGGATCCAGGCTATGTGCCCGGGGACCCGTGCACGTCCCTCAGCCTGTCCTCCTCCGGCAGGTCGGGGCAGTCTCCGCCGCACACCAGCACTCCTCAGCGGGGAGCCTGGTGGCAGCACGCCGGCTCTCTGAGCAGCAGGAACGGCAGCTGGGACACGGTGAGCACGCTCCCGGAGGACGCGGCGGACATCCTGGCCAAGTGTCCGTGCCTGCCGGAGCTGGAGGAGTGTCCCTGGAGCGAGCAGGACCTGCGGGAGCTCGTGCGTAAAGTGCCCGGTGCGTCCCTCAGCGGGGAGGCGGTGCGCCGGCTGTCCGCCCTGCTGGGGCGGGCTCTGCTGCGGGTGTCCCGGGAGGCGCAGCGGCTGAGCGAGCTGCACAGGCGGTGCACGCGCCTGGAGGTGCAGAGCGCCGTCAGGCTGGTGCTCAGCTGGGGTCTGGCCGAGCGATGCGTCTCCTCCGCGGTCAGGGCCGTGTCCCAGCACTGCATGAGCTCCGGAGACACCGCGCGCCAGCGGGGCAAGTCCGCGCGCTGCGGCCTGACCCTGTCCGCGGGCCGCTTCTTCAGGTGGATGGTGGACACGCGCGTGTCGGTGCGAGTGCACGAGTACGCAGCCGTGTGCCTGGCGGCCTGTCTGGAGACTCTGGCGGAGGAGGTGACCAGGAAGGGCGCTGCAGGAGGCCAGGCAGGCGGCGGAGGAGGAGCAGGAGCGGGGCTGCGGGGGCCCGTGGGGCCCGGTGAGCGCGGAGCTGCTGGACGGGCTCGTGAACAACGACCCGGAGCTGTGGGGCCTCCTGCAGGTGTACGAGCATCTGATGTGCGGGAGGAACGCGCACGGTGAGTGCAACACGTTCAACAGTTAAAAAGTTATATTCATGTGTTTGTGTTTAACTTGTTGTTGATTAACTGTCAGATTGGCTTTTTAAAAACGTGAAGAACCGTTTCATTGATGTGTTTTATAATCAGTTTGAAGTCCCTCTGTGACGTCACATTGTCTCACTCATGTTTTATTGGTTTTTAAATTAACTGAACGAACCCTTCAAACCAGGTTGTGTCTTATGATGATGTGGACACCTCACATGTTGAAGTCGTATCTGAGGTAATGTAGGTTCCTTTGTGGAGTGGAGACGTGTCATCCATCTTTATTCAGTCATTGATATGATGAACAATCATGATGTCATCATACTCCACCAGCAGCATGACCCCATCAGCTGAGACTGAAACCTCTGGAGAGAAGCTGGGCCTCAACCACAGGTCCATGTGGAACCAGGCTGGTGTCTCAGGCAGGAACGCTGCTCAGAAAGTAGAGATGATAATAATAATAATAATAATAATAAGTGCTGAGAGTTTAAGAAGTTCTCCAGCAGCCTGGAGAGAGTGAAGGGAAAACCCAGAGACAGCAAACAGGCATTTTGGGTAATAACGGACACGGAGGTGGAAGATGGCTCCTGATAAACGTGTCACTGGGATTATACTGTGCAAACATTCTCTCATATCACTATATTTAGTTTTTTGAAATCCTCAACGTCCTTTTTCATTTTGTTTTTCTGACCAAACAATGAAGGTAAACAGTCTGTCACAGAGCTTCAGTGGTTTCATGTCTAATCTGGTAAATAAGAAGAAACGTCTCCTGAAGATAATCTTCAAATGAATCTTTCAAGCAGTAAATTAAGTTATTAAAACAAATTGAAATCAACATTTGTTCTGAAGTTGGTTTAATTAAAAGCTTAAGAATAAACTACACTGAACTTTATCATTTGGTCGAATATTAAATGTTATAAACCCTTTATCATCTGGACATAAATAAATAAATAGAATATAAAGCTTTTAGTTTTAAGAATCCGCCTCCAAATGAGATTTGACTTGTGAATAAATCAATAGCTGCTCAGTGGTCGTGAAAACGTAAACACAACCCCACTGTGTTTCTGAGCCTGCGGCCCAGTGCATGCTGGGATATGAACCCCCCATGAGAGCCACTGAGTGAGTGTTGTTAGCCTCTGACCCGCACAGACACACAAAGGAGCTCTCATTCCCACTGCAGAGCCTCGAGCTTCACGGCTCCCAGGTCCGTCTGCTCGGCTACACAAACAGCCAGTGTAGCTGCTGCTGTCCAGGCAAGAGTCTGTCAGCGACACACACACACACACACACACACACACACTCACACTAACACACACACTCACACTCCTTCTGGAGGGGACATTGTTCGAGGACCAAATGGCCGACTTGTTGCTTCTGATCTGATGATAGAACTAAGTCCCTGCAGCGTCCTTATCGTCCCATCAGCTCCACACTGATCTCAGACCTGCTGACGAGATCAGATCCAATCAGACACTTCATTGACCTCCTCCCTGCTTCTATCAGATTCTGCAGATTAACTCAGTTTCATTTGACACTAAACGAACCATCAGCTGTTGATTAGCTCATCAAACCTGTTTCCTCTGACACTGATGAGAGACCCAGACCCAGCTGATGTCTTCAGGTCAGATAGAAAACAGGAAAATGTCACATTTGAGAATCTGAAACAAATGACATCACTCTGCTGATGTAGGGCTTCAACCTAAAACTCGGTAGATTCACACACACACACACACACACACACACACACACACCAACACGCACACACCAACTCACCTTGGCTCTCTGTGGTTGTCGTGACCAAACACTTGTAGCTTTATACGACTCCAGAATAGAGCTGTTGTTTTTAGACCTGGTGACTGTGCCACTGTTTCAATTTGACACACACACACACACACACACACACACACACACACACACACACACACACACACACACACACACACACACACACACACACACACAGACAGACACACACACAGAGAGACAGACATACTTTTTTCTGTTTTCATTCAGCCACACGTACACAAGGAGAGAGTGGAAGGAAATGACCCAATCACTCATGAGTGTGTGTGTGTGTCTGTGTGTGTGTGAACACAGGTAGAGAACAGTGATTTGTGCGTTGTGCGCTGCAGACTGGTCTCCTGTTGTGTTCTCATGAATAGTTGCCTGTTCGCTCTGTGTGTGTCCACACGGCAGCGTAATCACAACCAATTATTGGACTCACACTCGTGTCTTGTTGAACCAAACATTTGTTTCTCCCGGTCCAGACGGGAGCTGAGTTGTGTTGTCAAACATCGTTAATCACAGTGTGTGACGTGTCAGTAACGAGCCTCACACTGGTTCCCTCTGTTAAGTGGAAAACATCTAAAACCTCTTATTCCTGCTTCTGTCAGTAAAGAGCAGAGACGTCAGGATCTCTGCACAGAACTCAGATCCCTGTAGTTTCAGGCTGTTTGTGTTCAGGACCATGAGTCAGCAAATACCTGAGTCAACGGGTCACAGTAGACGAGGACGTCCTCAGTGTGTTGATGGTCCCATCAGATCATCTGCTGGACCTGGTGCAGAGAACGTGGAGGACGTTTCAGTGAAGTGCTTCCTGCTTCAACTTGATCACATCTAGTTCAAACGTCTTCATACGTCAGCGTCCATTCAAATCATCGTCTGCAGCACAACACACATCAAATGTTCTGTGATTTTAATATCATACTAGTTATCATCATGTAGGACCAAAATCCACACTTATATATATATATATATATATATGATTGTATATATAGACTCTGGACCAAAGTTACGAACTGACGCAAATCATCGAGACACTGTCACTGAGCAGTACCTATAAAATGATAATTTAACCTGTGTGTGTCTGTGTGTGTGTGTCTGTTTGTGTGTCTGTGTGTGTTCAGGTGAGCTGTCGCTGCCGGTCCATGTGAGCCCGTACACGAAGGCTCCCGAGGACTCAGTGGAGAGCAGGGAGGACGCTTACATCCAGCTGGAGCTGCGGACACTGGAGCAGGCGCTGCTCGCCACGTGCGTGGGCAGCATCTCCGAGCTCAGTAAGTGTGTGTGTGTGTGTGTGTTTGTGTGTGTGTGTGTGTGTGTGTGTGTGTGTGTCGCTGCTGCCACAGTCGACTACTGTGTCTGGTGTGTGTTTGTTTAACTGTGACGGTGTCGGGCTCCTGGGACACATCGTTAGCCGCTGCCTGCACCAGGTTACATAACAGCGTGTGGCTTGTGTCCAGAAAACAAGGACGCCCTCACACCCTGCAGCCCCCCCCCCACCCCCCCGCATCTCATTATGGCAACACTCGTTAATCTCTGTAGTCATGTGACCTCAGAGTACTTTAACTCTCTGTGTCCATTCACGTCATTTTGTCTTTACAGATTTCACAATGTGACTTTTGATGTTTGATCAAAAAAACGATACAAATAAACACACAGGAATCTTGTGTTCATATATAATTTAAGAATAATGATTATGAGTTTCACTACAGGCTTCACACGTCTGGTTTCTAAGTTAAAGGTGAAGCTGGTTTAACAGACCTTGTGTTTCTGTGTCTCCGCCCTCAGAGCAGGTTCCGTCTACTTTTGTTCCCAGATTCATGAGGTCACTGTGAACTTTGACCTTTGACCCCTGAAGTCGAATCAGTCCAATTTCGAGTCCAATGACAAAAGGTCAAAATTGGAAGAAATTGGAAGACAGACGGAGAAATAATGTTCAGAAGGACAAATCCATATTTGTGACTCCAGGATCATGATGCTCTGCCCGTCTGCCCGTCTGCAGGTGACCTGGTGTCTCGAGCGATGCACCACATGCAGCGTCTGCGCAGCTCCTGCACGAGCCCCCCCCTGCCCAGCCAATCAGCCGTCAGTGTCCTGGGCCCCCGACGCCCTCAGGACGCTCTACTACTTCCTGTCCAGCTACTACTCCAGCCCTCAGATGGAATCACTGGAGAGTCCCGACCTGGAGCCTCCGAGCAGGACGCTGACCAGGGAGAGGTGTGTGTGTCTGTCTCTCTGTGTGTGTGTGTGTGTGTGTGTGTGTGTGTGTGTGTGATGTCTGTGTGTGTGTGTGTTGTAACATTTTCACTTCCATTCCTTTTATTTTAAGTTAAGTTAAGTTAAAGTGTAAATTGTAAAAACAGTCTGAGATGATGATGAAATTACGATAAAAAATGTAATAATAAATAGAATTACGTCAACAAATAATATATATCAGAGTAAAACAGCCTAATGAAATGTCCCCTGTCCTCCGGCTCAGGCCCTTCCTGCTCCGGCCTCCTCTCATGGAGTGGATCCGATTGGCCGCCGTGCACGCTGAACACCGCCGCAGCCTATTGGTGGACAGCGATGACGTCAGACAGACGGCCAGGCAGCTGCTTCCAGGACTGGACTGTGAGCCCAGACAGCTGAGGTGAGCGGCCGCAGGATGTGACTGAGTGTGTGTGTGGGGACAAGCAGGAGACTCATTGTGTGTGTGTGTGTGTGTGTGTGTGTGTGTGTGTGTGTGTGTTCAGGTCGGAGTGCTGCTTCCAGTCGTTCAAGTGCCTGGACGCTGAAGCTGCTTCTCTGAAGTTCCAGCTGGACCTGGGCTTCAGGATGCTCTCCTGTGGTCGAGCGGATCTGGTCCATCAGGCCGCTCGGCTCCTGGGAGCGGAGCGCGTCAACACCATGGACGACCAGGTGAGGGCGCTCTTCTTCTTTCAACGTTATCGAGTGATAGCTTCATTTCACTTTGTCATGGATTGTTATTTACAGACTGAGGTTCAGACAGAACTTTAACTAAATAAATGAAGATATATATTCACAGTTTGTGTACCAATACTTTGTGTGTATCTGTGATGTGTGTGTCTGATGTGTGTGTGTGTGTGTCTGATGTGTGTGTCTGCAGGGAATGACTCCTCTGATGTACGCCTCCGCAGCAGGAGATGAAGCTCTGGTGCAGATGCTCATTGAGGGCGGAGCCAATCTGGATCTGCAGGTAACACCCCTGCTGACTCAGCTGTAACTGTACGAGCCGGCTGGTTAGTGTGTCTGTGACTGAAGTGTGTGTGTGTCTGTGTGTGTCTGTGTGTGTGTGTGTCGCTCAGGTCCCAGGCTGCTCCAGCAGACATCCATCTGTTCATCCCGGCAGCCGACACTGGGGTGGCGCTGACGTTCGCTGTGCTGCACAGTCACTTGTCTGTGGCTCAGGTGAGTTTGTTTGATCTTCAGTTCACTGTGATGATAACATCAAGACGACATCTAAAGAAAGATTAATAATAATATTAATAATGTTAATGATGATAATAGCAAATTCCCTCTTGTCCTTGTGTCCTTGTGTCCTTGTGTCCTTGTGTCCTCTTGTCCTTGTGTCCTCTTGTCCTTGTGTCCTCATGTCCTCTTGTCCTTGTGTCCTCTTGTCCTTGTGTCCTCATGTCCTCATGTACTTGTGTCCTCTTGTCCTTGTGTCCTCTTGTCCTCTGTGTCCTCTGTGTCCTCTTGTCCTCATGTCCTCTTGTACTTGTGTCCTCTTGTCCTTGTGTCCTCTTGTCCTTGTGTCCTTGTGTCCTTGTGTCCTCTTGTCCTTGTGTCCTCATGTCCTTGTGTCCTCATGTCCTCATGTACTCGTGTCCTCATGTCCTCTTGTCCTCGTGTCCTCGTCAGCTGCTGCTGGAGGCCGGAGCAGACGTGGAGGGGGGGGTCCTGCTGGACGACCAGGAGAGCTCAGCGGAGACGCCTCTTCAGTTAGCAGCTGCTGCAGGTAACTCCCAGTTCAGTCAGAAGTTATAACACAACATGAACGTCAAGGAAACCATCTCCTCACTGACCAGTTCTACACTGTTGCTATGGTTACGCCTGTTGTCCACACTACTTAGAGACTTTTGTCCTCGTTTGTGTTTTTTTTGTTGAGGTGAAATGTGAAACCTAAGATGAGCAGATGAAGTTGTGGTCAGATGTTCTGTGACCTGATGACTCACCTTGTTCCCTCAGGTCACTACGAGCTGGTGAGTCTGCTGCTCGCCACCGGGGCCGACCCGCTGCTCAGAGTGCATCATGGGAATTCTCTGACATCACCGCTGTATGAAGACATGAACTGTTTCAGTTACGCTGCCGCTCACGGACACAGGTGAGACTCCGCCTCCTCTCACAGCTGACATGATGATGATGATGATGATGATGATGATGATGATGATGATGATGATGATGATGAAGATGTTGATGATGATGATGATGATGATGATGATGATGCTCAGCTTCGTCACATGTCTCCTCCTCCACAGGAACGTTCTCAGGAGGCTGCTGCTTCAGCCGCAGCACAGGAAGGAGGATGTTCTCTCTCTGGAGGAGATCCTGGCTGAAGGAGTGGAAGAGGAGGAGGAGGTGGAGGAGGAGGAGGAGGAGGAGGAGGAGGAGGTGAAGACTCCTCCTCCTCCTCCTGACTCCTCCAGTCGTGTTCCCAGGCTGTGTAAAGCCAGGATGAAGGCTCTGCAGCAGGCAGCGTACTACAGCGCTGAGCACGGATACCTGGACGTGACCATGGAGCTCAGAGAGATGGGTGAGAGCGATGAGGTCACACTGAGATCGGGGGGGATCACGTGACGCTGGAGTTAATCTCAGTTTAGAATCTGTGGGATTAGGATGATTGCTCATTAACCATTGAATTGAACAGAGAGTCAGACACTTGACCACCAGGGAGACGGACATGTTCTGACCTCTCGCCCCCCCGCTGTGTCCAGGTGTCCCCTGGAGGCTCCACATCTGGCTGGAGTCTCTCCGCAGAGCTCGGCAGCTGTGCAGGGACGGAGTGTCCGTCTCGCTGCTCACAGAGTTCCCGTCCATCAGGACAGACGACTACACCCCCGAGCTGCTGTCCACAGGGATACCACTGATGTTCAGCATGTTGGAAACCAGCAAGGTACCAGACCCGTCCGCCTGTCCGTCCACTCGTCCCTCTGAGGGTGTGTCCTGTTGCTAGGTGACAGGACACAGAAGGTGTCTTCATGAGGAGCTGAAGCCTGAGTTTTCAGTTTAACGTGGTCCTCTGGTTCTTCTCTGCAGGATTATGTGATAACCAAGCGTCTGGCGTCCGTCTTCTCTCACTGCTACGGCTGCTGTCCCGTCCCTCCTGTCCCCCCCGTGGACGTCTCTCTGTCCACTCAGCTCGGTAACACCTCGCTAACATCCGCCTCTGGTTTTTACTTTTCTTCTTCCAACCTAAACACTTACAGGATTTGGTGTCTCTGTCCTCAGATGTTCATTTCCTCAACAACCAGGAGATGTCTGACGTGACCTTCATGGTGGACGGACGTCCCTTCTTCGCTCACCGGGTGCTGCTGATGTCGGCCTCTGAACGGTCTGACCTTTGACCTCACACGTATTAAACTGTGTCTGTTGTCCTGTGATTAAGAGACAAAGAGTTTCTGTAAATATGTAAAATCATCTTTTTGAATAATATATAGGAATGAATAATTAATATTTTACATATGATAAATTCCTATTTAGCTTGATGTTAAAATTTCAAACAGGAAACATAAGTCTTATAGCATTTAGTTATTACTACTTAAATAAACATACTTTGTGTTTGTGTACTTTACTATTGTAGTTGAACAGGAATCACCTCAGTGGTGGAAAGAGCAGATTCAGTTTCTCCAGATGTTCCTGTTGTTTAATTCTCAATAATATGAGTAAAATAAAAACTGTTTCTTTAATGAACTCGTCTTTTGTCTGTTTCAGTTTTCGACGGCTGCTCAGCGACTCCCCCGACGACATCATCCACATCAGTCACGTGACCTACAGCACGTTCCAGGTTCGGCTCAGATTCACTTCCTGACTTCAGATTCACTTCCTGGCTTCAGATTCACTTCCTGACTTCAGATTCACTTCCTGGCTTCAGATTCACTTCCTGACTTCAGATTCACTTCCTGGCTTCAGATTCACTTCCTGGCGTCTGGTGTTAATGTGACTGCAGCTGATGAAGTGTGTTTCTGTGCAGATGCTGATGAAGGCTTTGTACTGTGGAGGAACAGAGGGAATGACTCTCTCTCAGTCTGAAGCCGTGAAGGTAACCTCTCTCACCAGTTTCCTGTGATAAAAACCCTGATGAGCTAAATAAAGACTCTAAACCCTGTTGTTGAAAATCCACCTCCTGACACCTGAAGTTTCTCTGAAGACAACATTTACTAAATCTTATTTCTCAGCCTCTTTAGAAGAAGGAGACATTGATAATATGTTTTGAACCTGGACACTTTGTCGTTGAGTTTCCACTTATGAGTAAAAATACAAGCTGAACATATAAAGTATGGAAACTTGGAAATATGATTCATTAGACTTTCTCTTCCGACACTGATTTGGTTGTTTTTGTGTTTGTAGCTACTTCCTGTTGCCACCTTCTTCCAGCTGGGAGTTCTGCAGAGAAGCTGCGAGTCGACTCTGTCTCGAGCTCTGACGCTGGACAACGTGGTCAACGTCTACCAGATCGCCAAGGTACCAAACCTCAGGCTGAGGTTAATGTGCGGCGAGGGGGCGGAGTCACGACTCTTGTGATTGTATCAAATCTAATGTTTTATTCAGCGTTCAGTTTCTAATGTGTGTTTGTGTGTCTGCAGCACCACGGAGCCGCTGAGCTCTGCAGGTTCTGTGAGGGATTCTTCCTGCAGCACATGGACCTGCTCCTGGACAGAGAGGACTTCCACCGCCTGCTGCTAGGGGGCGTCGGTCAGCAGCTGCTCTGCCCGGGGACGATGGTTCAGGATGGGGACGTGTCGCTCCTGAACGACCTGAAGGTGGCGCTGATCAACAGACTTTACACCCTTCACCGTGTGTGTGGAGAGTAGAAGCTGGACTGAGCTCACACTCGTAGTTGTGTGCGTGCGTGTGTTTGTGTGTGTGTGTATGTTTGTGTGTGTGGAAAGTAGCGTAGCCATACTGTAAAGTGCAGATGAATGGAAGACTGAAAACTGATGTTCTATTTATCAAAGTTTACGTTTAAGGATTTAGTGACATCTTGTGGTTAAATTGCAGACTGCAGACACAGAGGGTGACGGAGGAACTACAGCAACAGCAAAAAAAAAGTTTCACTTTAAAGTAACGAGAAAAAAAGATTCTTTCAGTTGAACCTGGATTGTCGTGATCCTAATTAAAGACGTGGAAATACATTTTATAATAAATCTTTCGAGACAAAAAACTGGAAACTTTCCAGTTTTTCACCACAAAATGCCTTTTTTTTATTTGTTTGGATTATTATATTATTTATAGATTCTAGAAGTTTAACTTGTGTCAGAACCAGTTGAGATAAACGTGCGTTAAAAAGGAACAAAGAAGTGTTAGAGGAATAAGTTATACTACAAGATTTAGGTTTGAGAATAATGTCATAATTTAACAAGAAAAGGTTAAATAATTAGAATATTCGTAAAATACAACTAATTTTTTTAATCACGATATTACAACTTCATTATCAGAAAATAAGTATTCTTGTGATAGTATAACTTTGTTTGTGTAAAGTTATGACTTTATAGGAATACAATAAGAGGCCCTGAAATGTAGAAAAGGTGAATCGCTGTCAAACGATTCATTGACTTTAAGGATGGACGTGTCAATGTTATTCTATTTGTGAGATGTGTCTCAGGTTCTCGGACCTGCTGGAGTCTGAAGGGATTTTCACATGAGTCTCTCTCCCCCTGTGATAAATGTACATGATGTAAATACTGTGAATAAACTCGTTAATAATCCAAACTGCTGGAAAACGGCTGCAAAGTCAACAGATTTATTTCCTTTAGCACTGAAGTTGTTCACAGTCACATCACGAGGGAATACATAGCCGGTGGTTTCCTGCTCAGTAGAAGCGCTCCGTGCTCCGAGTCCGTTCTGTGTGCTCTGGATTCCCGTAGTAGAAAAAGAGGAAAGCGAACAATGGAAGGTATTGCTTTAATTTCTCTCTCTGATAACCCCCCCGATCGGTCCCTCTCTGAGAGAATGAGTGAGGAGGACGCTGAGAGCTCACAGTAATCCAGAAGAAGAAGAAGAAGAGGGCGAGAGGACGGCCAAGGGAATCAAACCAAAATCCCCCAAAATCAAAAGACAAACAAATGCACATAAATAACATAAATACATAAACAAGTGTGAAGAGCAAAAGGGAACAGGAGAAGAATTCCAACGACGACATGCAAAGAAAAGACGAATGCTGAACATGCAAACAACCGTACGAGGTCAAAGCTAGGAGAAGGAATCCTCTTGGTTTTTTAAAAATAAGCAAGTCAGTAAACTCGGCTTATTTACAGAAAGCGTGTTTGGTGAAGTCGGAGTCATCATACACACGAAGGAGGAGGCGGAGCCGACACTGACCAATGAAGGGGCTGCTCCTCTCAAAGAGGCTAACGTCTACATTCTTAAATTACGCTAAATCATTTTCCAAAAGTATATTACAAGGTTTCTCTCGGAAAAATGAACAAATGCTCACAAACATCTCGTGATCGAATAACTTAGACATGACAAAAATATCCCTTAAATAATTTGACGTCAACAAACATTCTCTACATCTTTCATATAAATAACTGAATAATTTAAAAACCAAGAACAAAAAAGACAAAATACAATAAAGTACAAAAATATACAAAAGATATACACAGCAGTTCAATATTGTCTGAAACCTGCAGATAATTCAAACATCAACAAAGTAAAAATAACAAATAGACTCAAGAAGGAAGGAATGCTGATGTTTCACTTCTCAAAAGTGCCAAAGCAAAAGGAGACGTTTCCTCGGCGAGGCCCGGTCACGCCAGAACACGACATCGTGAGATACATCGCAAAACCATGCTAACGCTAACGCTAGCCCTGTAGCTGTGTGAGCTACTTCCCGTAGTCTGATAGCTTGTTGATCACTAGATAAATGTATTAAAACCAGATTTTATTCATTAGCTCTTAATCTGAGTTATTTCCTCTTTCAATCGAATCGTTAAATCTGTATCTGTAATTTATATGAATCTAAGAATCAATCGATTATTTAAACAGTTGCTGGGAATCAACTAAAGGCTCAACGTTAAATATTGGAGATGTAGAGACAGGAGGTGAAACTAAACGGTGCGCTACGTCGAGTGCTAGCTCGTTATCGGTCAGTTACTTAAATTAGTTACATTTTAGCTAATTTCACGTAAACTTTGTGTCGCAGGGGGCGTGACCGAGCCTGTGCAGGACTAAAACAACAAAGTATGGCAACACAACTGGAAAACATGTCACAACTACACATTTTGTACATACGGAACATTATTTAGTCTGTACAACAGAATAGATCATTCATTTACGTAGCGTCACTTCTCGGCTCATTTTCACACGTTCATCGCATGAACCCGTTTCTACAGGAACGTAAAAAAATCCCGTCGTTCACACGGAAACTTTCAAAAGAAGAATTACAATCCAGCCAGCGTCCACTCGTCCACTCGTCCACTCGTCCACTCGTCCACACGCTCGTCCACCGCTTCCTGTTCGTCTTGTGCAAGTGTTTACATCCGGCAGAGAAGTGGTGTGTGTGTGTGTGTGTGTGTGTGTGGAGGAGCACGAACAGGAAGTGTGTTGTTATATACATGTGGGAGGAGGAGAAAAGAGGGGGGGAGGGGGGGGATGTGTTCGTAGATTTGACAAACATCACTGTCTTAAGGCTTTTTTTCTCTTTCCACGACTCTTCTGAGATGTGTCTGTTTGGTCTGCAGGGGGCGATGTGGAGTCTACTGCTGGGGCTGAACTCAAAGAGAGAGAGCGGGGGGGTCTTCTCTCTTCAGGGTTGGACTCTCTTGGCGGCGGCGGCGGCGGCGTCGGCGGCGGCGGCCGGTCTCGCCGAGGTTAATAGTTATTATGGATGATCCCTGGTGGCAGAGACAAGTCAACGTGAGGAGGACACACACCCAACGACCGCCCCCCCGAGGACACAGACGGACGAGAGGGACGACACAGCTACATCTGCTACTTATTGTAAAATACTGATTTTAACTGAGAGAGCCATTCCTGTTATACGGTAGAAAATTTATAGGCAAAAAGTAGATCTGTTTTTTATTGTTTGTTTTCAGTCTAGCTAAAGGGGCGGAGCTAGCAGCTCCGCTGTCGCTCTACATGCACCGCTAGCGCTCCTTAAGGCTGCTCCTGGGTCCTGCTGCCGGCGGCCATCTTTGTTTTGTCTTTGCCGGGGGGGGCATTTAGAGTCACTGGGCGGGGGCTGGTTGGGCTTGCTGCCGGGGGCATGCTTGGCGGGGGAGCTAGGCGTGGCGGGGGAGCCGGGGGGGGTGCGACGCTTGGAGGTTCTTCTCGTCTGAAAAAAGCTGTTTAATTACGTCAAAGAAGTTACTCAACGGGCTGCCTACACAGATGGGAAGAGAAGAGAAGGAAGAAGAGAAGAGAGAGAGAGAGAGAACAAACAACAGATGAGCAATGGGGTTAACATGAGGAGAGGAGGAGGTGGTGATGGAGGGATGAGGAGGAGGAGGAGGAGTGTCTCTGTTTCTCCTGCTGGACCGAGGAGCTGCAGGAGCTCTGGAAGACTGAGATCAACTGAGCAACAGCGCCCTCTGCTGCCACGTGTGGTGACTACTCGTATTAGGTTTAGCTCCCGTCTCTTCAATAAAGAACTTTTAGCAGAAACATTAGATTTCATGCAAATAAGTTCCTCAATTAAAAGAAATCATTCTTGATTTAAATCTATTCAATTTATTTGTGTAGCACCAAATCCTAATAAACATAATCTCAAGGCACTTTACCAGAGTGACATTATCAAATGATCTGATAAAGGAGATTATTTAATCAGACACCAACAGGCGACCAAGAAGCTGCCTGATGGAAATAACATTAATATAAAGAGACGAGTGGACGTAAAGTAAAAATGAATCAGCTTGATTCCAAACGAGTGTTTCTGTGGATCATGGATCTGATTCGTGTGAACGTCTTCCAGAGCGTCCGTGAGCTGTCCGTCACGTCAACATCCATCATGACAACATCTGTTCAGACTCTGTGAAACATGGACCAAGCCAAACGTGCAACAGCACAACAGCACAGTGCACGTGAACACACAGTCCCAGTGCACGTGAACACACAGTCCCAGTGCACGTGAACACACAGTCCCAGTGCACACAGTCCCAGTGCACGTGAACACACAGTCACAGGTTAGTGTCCCGTCGGCACTGAAACGTCCCCGCTGACGTGGAGACTCGTTAGAGACACTTACCATCATACTTCTTCCACAACAGTGTGTGTGTGTGAGTGTGTGTGAGTCAGAGAGAGAGAGTGTGTGTGTGTGTCTGTGTGTGGGAGTCAGAGAGAGTGTGTGTGTGTGTGTTAGTGTTATTGAGCTTTAACCCAGTGTGAAGCGTTGTCATGCAGATTGTTAATCAGTCACTCAAACATTCACACGATCAAACATGAGTCATCTTATCAAGTCACTTGATCCGAAAGTGAAGCCAAAGAGCCTGGAGCGCCCCCTGGTGGCTGGCTGCAGTACAGGTCGTACACCTCAGCTCCTCCATGTTAGCGGATGGGACACGGTAGATGATAAATACATGTTTGTTGTTCTTATGTCACTGAAGTTTGTTCAAGTGTTTCTGATCAGTTTGATTTGAATTCGTTATTTGTTGAAACGTCTTGATTGACAGCTGAGACTGATCATCTTTGAGAAAAATGTATTTTATTCAGAATCTTTATTGTTTGGGTCGTGTCCCATCTGCTGACAAGGAGGAGGTGGGCGGGGGGGGGGTTAGGATCTATAGCCGGCCACAAATCAAACACTATTTAATAACAATAACAAACAGCGTATTTTAGTCATAATTGTTATCTTGTTAAGATGAACATATGTTTTATTCAGCTCTCACACAACCGTGTTAGTGCAGCCAGGGGCTCCAGGATGTTGCCAGTGTGTGCGTTAAAAGCCAGAGTTATTGTGTATTTTTGCCGGCAGCTCTCCGGCCGCTCTCCGGGTCGTCTTACCACACTTTGAGGTTTTACTGGACAGAGACGCTGGGCGCTGAGAGACATCTGAGAGCAGAGGACAGTGTCAGAGACACAGCGCCTGGTCCACAGTCAGCTGACGTCCAACTCACACACTGAGCGTCTCCTCAGCTGCAGATCAACGGACCGCTACACACACGTGAAGGTTCAGCTCATCACTCAGTTTCTGTTTTTATGATTTAATTGTAGCTGAGAGATTTGATTCTGTCAGGTTCACGTCACAGAGAGCGAACAGCTGACAGGAAATGGAAACGCACGTGAGACAGGACATTGTCCCAATTCACAGACGTCCCCCGACAATTGAATTCTGACAACGATTGTCTGAGAGTGAAGAGATACTAGATATCATTTTATACAATAATATTGTCTTTTGCACACTCTGTCTCATATTCTTACACTCATAGTATATTATATTATCTATTGTATAGTCAAATACTTATATTTATACCTCTACTATATATCATATTATATCATACTCTTTGTATATTCTTTCTATATAATATTTATACATGTGTACATGTTATTATTATATGTAGTATTATTATTATATATACTGTTGCTGCCATTATTACTATATACTGCTATTATACTGGTATAATTACTATCATATATAAATATATATCATGTTATATTATATACTATATATACTGTACTATTTGTATATACTGTCTAACAATAACATTACCATCACATCATCAGTACTATTACCATTACCATCATCTTGCCACT
Organism: Pseudopleuronectes americanus; assembly: GCA_038501795.1. Classification (NCBI taxonomy): domain Eukaryota; kingdom Metazoa; phylum Chordata; class Actinopteri; order Pleuronectiformes; family Pleuronectidae; genus Pseudopleuronectes; species Pseudopleuronectes americanus. The sequence goes on along the minus strand of JBAMIH010000029.1, from coordinate 23,533 downwards.
GCACCTTATCTACCTATTTGTCTTGTGTTTCTGTTTTTTTAATCTTTCTACCTCAATATTTTTTATTTTATTGTATTGTATTGTATTTTATTGTATTCAAATATACCTGCTGCTATGACAACTTAATTTCCCTTCGGGGATGAATAAAGTAAACTATCTATCTATCTATCTATCTATCTATCTATCTATCTATCTATCTATCTATCTATCTATCTATCTATCTATCTATCTATCTAAGAGACATCACCCTGACTCGTCTCCAGAGAATCAGCTGATCACTTTAGATCAGATCAATATCTTTTAAATCTCAGGATTCTGGAACAATCAGCTCATTTCACTGTGTCACAGGAATTAATATCAATCTTTCATCAATAATCCAGCTCATTTGATATTATGAATCTGTTGTGGTCCAGTAACAGCTGATCAGTCACCAGGTCTGAAACTGATCAGCTGCTTATTCCTCAATAATTCTGTTCAAATGGAGAAAGACTGAGAAACTGGCTGAACGTTCACGTGTAAAATCCATCTACCACTGTCGCACACACACGCATACGCACACACACGCGCAGGCACGCACACAAACACACACACACACACACACACACGTATATCGAACTGTTCGCTTTCTTTTCTCAAACATGAAGATTCTTTGGTTTTTAGGCCAAAAGCAACAAGATGAGAAAACAACCACATGTTCAGTGTCTCATCACTGTGACACACACACACACACACACACACACACACAAACACACACACACATAGACAGACAGACAGAAAGACACACATACACAAATAGACAGACAGACAGACAGACGAGACCACACACACACACACGGACAGAGCATGCTCAGTTTAGTGCATCAGGTCCACAAGCTGCAAACACACAACTGAGTGTGAACGGGCTGCTCATCCAGAACCTTCAACACACACACAAACACACACACACACACACAAACAGAGGGTGTGGAGCCGGTGTGTTTGTGAGGTTCTAGGTTCGCTCTTCATTCAGCATGCGAGTCGTTCACTGCCTCCAGGTGGCGATAGAGAGTAAAGCTGAAGATGGCAGGAAGCAGGGTGACGTGGAGAGGAAGAGGAGGAGAGAGAGAGAGCGACAGACAGAGAGGAAGAGGAGGAGAGAGAGAGACAGAGCGACAGGCAGAGAGGAAGAGGAGGAGAGAGAGAGAGCGACAGACAGAGAGGAAGAGGAGGAGAGAGAGAGACAGGGCGACAGGCAGAGAGGAAGAGGAGGAGAGAGAGAGACAGAGCGACAGGCAGAGAGGAAGAGGAGGAGAGAGAGAGACAGAGCGACAGGCAGAGAGGAAGAGGAGAGAGAAAGCGACAGACAGAGAGGAAGAGGAGGAGAGAGAGAGACAGAGCGACAGACAGAGAGGAAGAGGAGGAGAGAGAGAGACAGAGCGACAGGCAGAGAGGAAGAGGAGGAGAGAGAGAGACAGAGCGACAGGCAGAGAGGAAGAGGAGAGAGAAAGCGACAGACAGAGAGGAAGAGGAGGAGAGAGAGAGACAGAGCGACAGGCAGAGAGGAAGAGGAGGAGAGAGAGAGACAGAGCGACAGACAGAGAGGAAGAGGAGGAGAGAGAGAGACAGAGCGACAGGCAGAGAGGAAGAGGAGGAGAGAGAGAGACAGAGCGACAGGCAGAGAGGAAGAGGAGAGAGAAAGCGACAGACAGAGAGGAAGAGGAGGAGAGAGAGAGACAGAGCGACAGACAGAGAGGAAGAGGAGGAGAGAGAGAGACAGAGCGACAGGCAGAGAGGAAGAGGAGGAGAGAGAGAGACAGAGCGACAGGCAGAGAGGAAGAGGAGAGAGGAAAGCGACAGACAGAGAGGAAGAGGAGGAGAGAGAGAGACAGAGCGACAGGCAGAGAGGAAGAGGAAGAGAGAGAGAGAGAGACAGAGCGACAGGCGATGACTCGTATTTAATAATTTCTAAAATCTCTTCCCATTAGAAAGTTTGAATCTAACTCGGTGATGAGCAGTTGAGGCGTCGTCAGTGTTTCCTGTTGTGACTGAAACGATGTTGATGAAGCTAAAGAGCTGAACACAGATTCATATACACACCTTGCATCATATTTTATTAATGATCTAATTTTTTATATTTTTGATATAATTTAATTTACACTTTTGAGTCTTTCTTTAAAAACATTTTGAATCATCTTATTTTTATTTATACATTACATTACATTATACAGTGTGGATACATTATCCACACTGTGTCCAGGAGTGTGTGTAGTTACTGTGCTTCACCACCAGGAGGAAGCACTATCAAGTAAATAACCACACAGCAACAGAACAAACAGATGACTCGTTCTTTTCTTAATGTTTTAAAACTGCAGCGACTCGTGGCGTCCGACAGGACGTGACGTTTCAACGCAAACACCCAAACGCACTAATGCAACAGCTCCTCCACACACAGCTGTTGTGTACAGTTGTGTTAACATCCCTCAGCACTGTCTGCCTGTCTGTTTTCTGCTGAGTCAGCGTCGGGCGTTCTGCCAACGATAAACCACATTCTGATTTGCAGAAGTGATCGTCCCTACAGCTGAGTGTGTGTCTGTGTGTGTGTGTGTGTGTGTGTGTGCACCCCATGGTATGTGGCAGGGCCATGCACGTGGAGATGCCGTGGCTAAAAGCAGAGCCGAGCGGAGCTGAGCAGGTCCGAGCTGTGGGCGTGAGGCAGTGCAGGGATGCCGGGGGGAGGAAGGAGCTTGTGGGGGCGTGGAGGGTCGGGGTTGTAGGCGTGGCCGAGGGAGGGGTGGGGGGGTTGGGGGGGGTTTGGGGGGGTTCACTCACCGGATATCTGCGGCTGGACGCCCGGCTGGTCGCTGGAGCTGAGCAGCTGAGCCTGGATGGTCTCAACCACACGTTTAAAACGTCGACTGGGACCTGGACACGAAACAACAGCTTCAATATCAAACACAGGAACAAGTAAAAGTACTGCTCATAAAAGAATACTCTAAACACAGTAACAGTACTCTGTCAGAAGTAAAAGTACTGCTCTTAAAAGAATACTTGTGTAACTACATCAGCAAAATGTAGATCAGCTGAGGAAGAAGAATTTCCTGTGAGAATCAATTTGAATATAAAAATAAAAACTTTTTTAAATCCACTCTCGAAACACTTTAATCAACTGAATTGATTCTTCTCCTTTGTTTGGTTTATTGGAGAGTTGCATCCAATCATCCAATCAATCAATCAATCAATCAATTGGGTTGATTCCCAATTGAAAAACAATCTGTCGTCTCTTCTAATTGAAATTGTATTTTCTTGTTTCCTGTGTGTTGACTTTAAAACGATGAATTATTGGATCTGCTGTCTGTAGAGTTTCTATTGGTTGTTTTTCTGGTTTATTGGCGAATAGCAACGTCAGGAGCCAAACCACCATCGACTGTGTTGAGGTTGGTACCTGAGAGCAGAGTGAAGGTGACGGAGTAGATTCCGATCTCCTTGGTGGCGCCGGAGTTCTCCGTGTAGGTGATGTCCACCTGGAACTTCACAGGCTTCTGGAAAACTGTGGGCCCGGCGCTGGACTTGTACTCCGCCCGAAAACTGGTCTGAGAGATGACGCTGTGGCTGAGACTCGGGATCTGAGGGAGACAAACAGATCCTGAATCAGTGAAGAGACGAGAACACGTGAGGTCACCACAGAGTGAAGCACGAGCTCACGGAGAGGAAGGCGTGGACGATGTCGGCCTTTATGGAGTTGAGAGGTTTGTCTCTGATGACGATGAAGATCTGCTCCTCTTTCTCCAGGTTGATGAAGTTACCGAACCACGACTTCTTCGCCAGTCTGCAACGATGAAGAGGAGAGATGAAGAGGAGAGATGAAGAGGAGAGATGAAGAGGAGAGATGATGAGGAGAGATGAAGAGGAGAGATGAGAAAGAGAGATGAAGAGGAGAGATGAAGAGGAGAGATGAAGAGGAGAGATGAACAGGAGAGATGATGAGGAGAGATGAAGAGGAGAGGTGATGAGGAGAGATGAAGAGGAGAGATGAAGAGGAGAGATGAAGAGGAGAGATGAAGAGGAGAGATGAAGAGGAGAGATGAAGAGGAGAGATGAAGAGGAGAGGTGATGAGGAGAGATGAAGAGGAGAGATGAAGAGGAGAGATGAAGAGGAGAGGTGAAGAGGAGAGATGAGGAGAGATGAAGAGGAGAGATGAAGAGGAGAGATGAAGAGGAGAGATGATGAGGAGAGATGAAGAGGAGAGATGAAGAGGAGAGATGAAGAGGAGAGATGAAGAGGAGAGATGAACAGGAGAGATGAAGAGGAGAGATGATGAGGAGAGATGATGAGGAGAGATGATGAGGAGAGATGAAGAGGAGAGATGAAGAGGAGAGATGAAGAGGAGAGATGAAGAGGAGAGATGAAGAGGAGAGATGAAGAGGAGAGATGAAGAGGAGAGATGAAGAGGAGAGATGATGAGGAGAGATGAGAGGAGAGATGATGAGGAGAGATGAAGAGGAGAGATGAAGAGGAGAGATGAAGAGGAGAGATGAAGAGGAGAGATGAAGAGGAGAGATGAAGAGGAGAGATGAAGAGGAGAGTTGAAGAGGAGAGATGAAGAGGAGAGATGAAGAGGAGAGTTGAAGAGGAGAGATGAAGAGGAGAGATGAAGAGGAGAGTTGAAGAGGAGAGATGAATATATTACAATATTACTCTACTTTTTCAGAAAAAGTTTGAATATTAAAAATGCAGTTACAGTCATTCATATTGTCAAATGTTATATATGTTATTGTTATTATTATTGTGCGTGGCAACATAAAGAATGGAAATCATGAAATCCATGTTTCTATAAACAGACGTGTCACTCACTCTGGAGACGAGTCGGGGGTCAGACTGGACATGTCCTCCTGGGTGGGCACTGAGCAGAGGTCAAAGGTCACAGAGTTACACACTCTGAAGATGGTGGACGTCAACAGTTTGTTACAGATTCAAAACGAACTTCATCCGTCGGCTCGGTCCACTTCCTGTGATGTCACAGGAAGTGATGTCACAGGAAGTGGACCTGAGGATGATTCTCAGACGAAGCCGAGACGACAACAGAGATGATTTGTATTCTGTGTTACTGTGTGTGTTACTGTGTTGGTCACTGTTTGTGTTACTGTGTGTGTCATTGTGTGTCACTGTCTGTGATAATGTGTGTGTTACTGTGAGTGATAATGTGTTTGTCATTGTGTGTGTGTTACTGTGTGTGTGATACTGTATGTGTTACTGTTTGTGTCACTGTGTGTGTCACTGTGTGAGTTACTGTGTGTGATAATGTGTGTGTTACTGTGTTTACCCCCCCCCCTCACTACCTTGCATTTTCCTGCGGTGGAAGCGCGGCGAGCCCAGGAAACTGTTCTTGATGGAGTTGAGGCGCGTCCTCCACGGCATGCCACCGATGGAGGGGCTGGGCGGGGGGGGGTGGGGCTGGGCGTGCCGGCCGGGCTGTCCTTGGGCGTGTGCACCGGGGTGCCTCTGGGGGTGGGGAGAGGGCTGCCTCTCGGGGAGGGGTGAGGGGTCACCTGCGTGATGGGGACAGATTTGCCGTTGTGGTCAGGGTGGAGGTGGTGGCGGCGGAGGGGCGACATGGGAGGCACGGGGGAGAGGGAGAGGGGGGATGGAGAGTTTGGGGGGCACGGTCAGGGGGGGGGTGGCGCCTCACCCGGGGGCTGTTGGGGATGCAGGGCGCCAGCGGCTGGCAGGGCGTGGAGGGCTCAGATTTGGGGGCGGGGGGGGGTCTGGGCGGAGTGGGGGAGCGGGTTGGACCTGGTGGTCTGCAGGGGCTTCTCAGACACTTTGGGTTTGGCCGGGAGCGTCTGGGTGCGGGGGTGCATGAGGGGGGAGCCCATCCTCGGGTGGTAGGAGTTGGGCGTGCGAGGCCCCACCCCGTTGAGGCGGACCTCAAGGGAGTGGGTGGGGCTACAGTTGGGGGACTGACACAGGTCCGGGGACTGGGGGCGGGATGAAGAACCGACGATTGGGCTGCGATTGGTCATGCACCCGTTTGACATGACAGCAGCGTCAGCCAATGAGAAAGCCAGAGGAACAGCACAGCCCATAAAGAGTCATTCCCATAAAAAAAAACAGAGCAGGAAAAACAAAAGAGGAGCGATTGGATGAGTTGAGAGGTGGAGCAGGCAGGAAGTGGTGAGGGTGCAAGAAAGAAAGAAAACAGAACATGCCATTAGCACAGTGAGCGGCCAATCAGGAGGCAGCAGTGGAGCAACAGCAGGGATGCACCGCGTCCGAGAAATATAAATAAAATATGTTTTCTATTGTTAACAGATACCGATACTAATATAAGAGTCCAGATTCTGATTATTAATGATTTAAAAAAGATATACACACTCAATTATGAATTATGTGTGAGTTTAATCAAGTTTACTTTATAACGATCAGGACACACACACACACACAGACACAGACACACACACACACACACACACACACACACACACACAGACACACGCACACACACAGACACACACACACACACACACAGTGCGACACGTCGGTGCATCCCTTATTCACCAGCGAGTGAACCAGCTACAAAGCTAACAATATTAGCTTCACCCTCCACCTGGGAAAGCAGCCAGAGAGCATGCACGGTGCTGGTGCACGGGGCTGGTGCACGGGGCTGGTGCACGAGGCTGGTGCACGGTGCTGGTGCACGGTGCTGTGGAATGAATGGGCAGTGAAGTAGCGACCTCTTTCATGATGAGAGGCGACGCCGTCATGTGACGTCAGTGATCAGGAAAAGTTTGAGTTTCACAAACTTGTCGAACACGTTGTTGTTTTCTATCGGATCACGATACGAGTTCCAACCAAGAACTCACACAAAGATTCGTCTTCAACAACACGTCTAAACTATTTGTGGAAACAATATTGTTTCGTGTTTTTTGTATAAAAACACTGATCCACGTCTACACTGTGTTTTCTCATGTTGTAGATATCGTTGTGTTGTTGATGTGCTGCTCTTCCTCTCATGTAGAGCTCACTGAGGTTTCTACCTTTTCTCCTGTTAAACGTTTCTCTAAACTTTGTTTTGTAAACTAAACAGTTTGAATTTAATTTGGTTTGATTTGATCTCTTTGACCCATTTTCACGAAGGTGCAAAGGAACAGAATCGGCAGCTTTATAGTTTGAGTTTGTGCGACACAAAACTTCACAAACACAAACCTCATGAGCATGAAAGAAGATTTCCAGTTTGTGTAGTTTGATGAATCAGATTTTGAGAACGTTCTTGCATGAGGCCTGAAGACTTTTCATCAACAGTTCATCATGAAACAGGATTTAAAATCAGACAGGCAGAGATTCACTGAGAATAAAACCAGGAGAAGAGACTTTGTGTAGCTGGAGGAGCTCAGAGTTCAGCTTGATCTGCACCATCGACCTTCTGCCTCTGCAGCAGCAGCGGTGATGGATCACTTCCTCCTCTCACCTGCCGCTGCACAGGAACCGGTTCTGTGAGGACATTAAATCACTGGATCTCATCTCCGGCTCGGAGTTTGGCCTCCGACGGATCCGGTCTCACTTCATCTGAAAGCCGTGTGACCTTGATGCTGACGGTTCAGCTCCTGATTCTCTTCATTTCACTTTCCCTAATACTCGATTGTTATTTCAAACCTACAGCGATGAAATACAGAACCAGACTCATGTAATAAATCTTTTTACGTGTGAGAAGTTTTTAACTTAAAGTCCTGAGAGACGGACAAACTCACGGTTTCGTCCTTTAATGAGATTCGTGGACAGTAAATGTAAAATGACCTTTTCATGACGTGACGTGTCACCAACTCTCTGCTGATGAAGAGTGTGTATGAGCTGCTGATGAAGCTGAGGTGAAGGATTTCTGATGTGAGCGTGGAAACATACCAGCCAGAGAGGTGCATTGTGGGAAACTCATCAGTGCATGGGTGGGGGGGGCGGCGGACACTTACCCTGGGACTGCTGAGAGGACTGGTGGACAGACCGGAGGACGCTCCGCTGATCGACCGCGATCTACACACACACAAACACACACAGATCAATATCCACCGGCTGAACAGTGATTTATAAACACACACGCTCGGCTCTGCACGACAACACTCGGAAACACAACATGTACACACACATAAAAGTGAGAAGTGAGAACAGTCTTGTGTTTTTGCAGATTTCACACTTTTCACTTCATCTTCATCCTGCTGCTTTTACAAAACTTCTGTTTGTCAGTCGACGGCTGAAACATCCTCATGTGAAAAACACACTTGTGTGAAAAGATTGTGTTAAATTGTGTTAATTTGTGTTAAATTCAGCAGCAGAGTTTCTCTTTTCTTCTCCTCGTGAGCTTTTTCATTTTTCATGTACGTGTCATTAACTTTCATATCACGCTCCTCTTTGTCTGTTTCGAAATGTCGCCTCGTTCTGCATCAATCCACACACACACACACACACACACACACACACACACACACACACACACACACAACACACACACACACACACACACACACACACACACACACACACACACACACACACACACACACACACACACACACACACACACACACACACACACACACACACACACACACACACACACACACACACACACACACACACACACACCATTCAGGCCTGCCGACGTCTTTGTAGACTTTAGGATTTAATTGCCCATAGACAATTTGGTTTTGTTGTAAGTGAAAAATGAAAACAGTAAATCATACTTAAACATGCTTGACGACACACACACACACACACACACACACACGCACACACACGCACGCACGTACACACCTTTATTCTCATAAGACCCTTCTCTTCTTTTCCATTCTGTTCTCCTCCCAAATAAGATAAAATAAAATAAACTTTACTGATCAATTTACTTTTTACAGCATCAGATATTATGTAAATATTCTCAATATTTGTATTTTATTAATTTATTAATTTTGTATTTTATTCTATTTTATTCTTTCACATAAAGTGTTGTCGACCTGATTGTGATGATCTGCTGAAGTGTATCTTCTCTTCTCGTGGTGATGATGTCATTCTGCTGAACTGATGATGAGGAAGAGGAGCGTCGCACACTTCACAGATGACACTCTGATTAACACACAACTCGTTAACTGTGACTCATCCTGTCCACGATCAGGAAGCCGGGGCCGGCTCGTCTTTGAAATCCCAAAATGAATTCTGCGCTTATCAGTGTGAATGTGTGTTGAAGACCTTTAGAAGACGAGGGAGATAAAGGCCGCTCAGTGGCAGATGAAGGTTTGTTGTACATCTCCTCTTTGTCCTGCATCAGCAATTAATTTATGTTAATCAGCGTCCAGGACGAAGATCCAGACCAAAAAACAAGACTACACACAGACACACACAGACACACACACACACACACACTGAGGAGGGGAGATGGATAGAAAGCAGAGAAGTTGAACTCCTCCTGCCTTCGTTTCTCTGAAGGACAAATCCTGGTGTTTTATGTCCAGACGACATTTTGTCTCATCTCTATTAACAAATATCTGCACATGAGAGCAGATCCATTAAAGTCATGTGATCCGCCTCTTTCTCTCTCCACACAGACCAAAGCTGCTCAAACGTGATTGGTCAAACTAGAGAGGGATCCCAGAAGCTTCCAAGCTACAGATTCAGTTTCACATGAAGAAGAATCTGTTGGTAGAGTTTTACTAACTCTAAACCAGAAGGGACCATATTTAGAGGAGCAGGGGGTGGAGCCCGACTGAGAGCTACAGGACACGCCCACCTCCACCTGCCACCTGGTACTAGCTGTCAATCATACTGTGGTATCCCCCCACCAATACATCTGGTGCTTTATGGTCTGTTTGACTCTTAATGATCATAATTCACTATATTAACTTCAGCTGCTTGAAGAAGACTTGAAACTAGAGACTGAGAAATAAACTCCTGAATGTTTACTGACGTTATAAAGTGAGAAACTACCAGTGGAGTCGCCCCCTGGTGGTCGTTACACAGAAGACGGTTTTCAAACTTCAGTTTTTATAGACTGTCTTTGTGGATGAGGGAGAAGATCGGGTTCTCCTCTCACAGTGAACACACAGATCCAGTCACTGGGTCTGGATGAAGCTGGTCAGACTCTGATCGGGTCAGAGCAGATTCTTCTGGATCTGATCAGGTGACAGGAATCAGACGCCTGCATCTTCACATCCTGAATCTGAGAAGGCTCTTCCCTCTCTGAAGTCAGGTGTCCCCACAGATCAGCTGTTTGCAGCCTGGACGTCTCGTTTCTGCCTCATGAGTCACGTTGGTCTCTCACTGGTGATGTGCAGCGTCAAAGTTCAACTCTAAAGATGCTAACATTACACCTAAGATCAGAAAGGACTCACACCTCCATCTCCTTCCTACATGACAACATGAGCAGGGAGATCAGCTGCCTCAAACCAAGCGCTCCTTTACACCACATGAGGGAACAGATAGAAGATAGAACACGATCTGCCGCTGGAACGTGAAACTTAGAAACAGTTTGTGTTTTTAGTGTCACTGGTTTGTTGTTTGTTTCATTTTGTGTCTTCTGAGGAAATAAATAAGTAAAAAATGTCTCTATAGTTTATTATTAGACAGGACCTGGTAACAATGAGTGTAAATAATGGAGGGCAACGTTAGAGTAATACACCAAAACCTATGGAGCGCCCCCTGGCTGCAGTATAGCTTGTAAACCTCCTCCATGTTAGCAGATGGGAAATGGACCAAACAAATAACCAAAGTAGATAATAAGTAAATGTTTGTTAGTTCATGTTTCTGATCAGTTTGGTTTTAATTAGTTATTTGATGATATAATAATGGAAATGGAGACGTGTCTTAATTTAGAGTCTAGACCTCAGAACATGATTTGTGCTTTCCTGGTGCATTCTGGGAGTTTTTCTCAGTGACTTTCTGAGTTGACACGTTTGAAGATGAAATTTAGAGTTTTCCTCCTTTTGGTCTTATACTTGTTTCATCTCCGTGAGAAGAGATGAAAATGTAAAAGACAGATTTCTGCTTGTTAAGAGTTAAATTCCAACAGAAAGTAAGAAAACATGCTACATTGAAAAGTGAAGGACGAATGAAGAGATAGAGTTGGTGCAGAAAACCAAAGTAAAGGATGGAAAGAAAGAGAGGGAGGAAATGGACGTGACTGTAAACAAAGTGAGGGATGAAGGCGGAGGGAGCAGACCAATACCTTTCCTCCTTGCTGCAGTTAGCGTTTGTGATATCCAAGCTTTTACTGAAAACAGATTTGCTAAAAGGGGGCAGACAGAAAATGAGGAGACAGACAGAGAGGCAGTCACGTCAGGGGAATCCTACTACCCAGCATGCAACAGTCAAAACAAACACAAACCTTAGCTCGTAACAAATTCACCACGAAACAAAAAATCCATCACCACGAGACAAAGAGCAACAAAGATCCTGAATCATGCACAGGAGCACGAAGCGGGAGGAGATTGCGTTGGTGGGTCATGCTCCGGTCAGACAGACGTGGACACGCTGCAGAGAGACAAACATGGACACGTGTCTCATGTTCAGTTTAATCAGCAAAGACAAAAAACCCTCGGAGACGAGACAACAGCAGCTGAACTGTGACAAACACAAAACCAGGTCGAGGTGCAGAGAAGGTTCCATCCTCACGAGGCTCAGAGGTTCTACCATCTAGAGGCTGAAGATAGAATCTGTGGAGATAATGTTCCATAACATCCCAGTTTCTAATGAGAAAGAGTCAAACTGATCCAAGGAAACAGGAAAAAGATCCGTCTCTCTTTATCAAAGCTGAGCAGTTGAGTTGCATCGTGTGTCTGAGCCGGATTCAAACTGAACTGTGGAATCAGAGACGTCCGCTCCTTCATACGAGGCCTCGTGCAGCCCCCCCCCACACACACACACACGTATCCCAGGATGCATTCTGCTGCAGAAATGACTCACTGTCACATTTTTTGTGAAACTAGAAGTCAGTCTCCAGAAGCAGCTGCAGAGTGAGCGCTCTCACCTTTACTCGTCTTCGATTGGCTGAGCTTTTCTAAACTCACAGTTGAAGCAACACAAGCAGAACAACACAACAGAACCACAACATCAGCCCATTGAAAGTGAATGAGCAGCTTTTCTGTCGAAGCCTCTGACGCTGTGAATAAAGATGGACGACGTGACAGATCGCAAAACTGAAGCCAACTCGCATGGAGCGCCCCCTGGCTGCAGTAGAGCTCATACTCTCCTCCTCCATGTCAGTAGATGGGACACGAACCAAACTAGATGTTTAATAAATGTTTGACAAAAATGCATATTTTGTTCACATGATTGACAGCTGCCACTCACTCCAGGATCACTGCTGCTTGGAGGACGTGGAGATGAGTCGTCCATCTTTATATACAATAAGAAAATGATCTTCTGTCATGAGTATTTATTATTTAACCGCAGCTCATGTTCTTTATTTTCTTGATAATTAACTGAGACGTTAACGTCGTTCAGCCGATCGGATTCAGACCGAAGCCTCGACACAGCTTCTCCCTTTGTGTCGACTCATTAAAGTGACGTCATCTTTTAGATCACAACTTCAACCTTTGATCTTTTACTCTTGACTGACTTTTCATGATGAAATCCTCACATCTTAATGTTTAGCTCATCTACTTTAACCCCAGTCCTAAATACTTATCTTCAGAAGTTAATATTCTGTAAATACACTTTATAAATTATCGTTTATAAATAATCTTTAAAAATGCCTGGACTGTAGAAAAACTCCCTGATTCATACAAACATCTTTTCTCATGAACTTCAGTGAAAAGGCCCAAAAGAGAAGGATCATTATTTGTGGTTCAGTGTCACAAAGGATCAGATTATATTCAGACTTCCTCTCTGTACAAACCTCTGTCAGGTTTCAAGCCTTCACCCCGGGATGCTGTGTGTGTCCTGACCGCATGCTACATGCACACACTTTACACACACAACGCACAAAGCTCAAAGTCCCGTTCATGCATTGCAACAGCTGATTTTCCACCAGAGCAAAGGATGTGTGGAGAGAGTGAAGTTTACGTTACTGGTCTCATGTGATGTTTACACTGAACATCTGGAGCCAACAGGCGAGAATGATGCGTCAGGTATTTAACTGCAGCTCCGTGTGTGTGTGAGGGGGGGGACACAGCGCCCCCCCGACCGAGCCGTGTGTCAGACGTGTGTCAGACGTGTGTCAGACGTGTGTCAGACGTGTGTCGTCCATGCTCGTGAACACACGTGCAGATTCCCGTCTCTTACCTCTGCCCGTGCGCCGCCATGTCGAGGGCTCGTCGGACCGGGAGAGGAGACCCCCCCTCCGTGACGCTCAGCACCTCCATGGACTTCCTCTCCGGCCTCCGCTTGCCGTGACGGCTCAGCATCGGTGAGTCCACGCGCTTCCTGGGGGGGTCAGCTGAGCCAGGTGTCGGGGTGAGGCCAGGGGTCAAAGGTCACACGAAGGATCAGCGGGGGAAACAGGTCGGGAAAGAAACATCCTCAAAATTAGCGATTTAAGAAAATGAATCTTGTTTTTTTACTGAACAAACACGAGTTGAAGTCAAACACTGTGTGAGCTCGTTGGCTTTAAACAGATCGGCTCAGTCTGACAGTTGATAAATGACAGGCAACAATAATGTGGACGAAGTAATTCTGACTGAATACCTGGAAATCTACATTTAAAATACATTTTGAAGAAACAATATTTGTTTCCTTGCAAGTGAAGTTTGGATTTGTGTAAAAACGCAGAGTGTGTCTCCCTGAGCCTGTGTCTCTTCATCTGGACTGGACTTACCGGTCTCGCCCCTCGGAGGCAGGTTCTGGTCCTCCTGGCTGGGATACCGCTCCTTACGGTCCAGGAGCAGGAAGTAGATCATCTTCTCCTGGTTGTCCCTGAGGAGAGAGAGAGGACAGACGTTGGTTGAGAGCGGGACGATGCTCCATCATCACCCGACGTTTTAAATGAAAGAATTCATCAAAGTGACAATCTCTGAGCATCAGCTCCTTCCTCCTCCAGCCCCTCTCCCTTTAATCTGCTCCCTCTGCTGGTTTTATCACCCTTCTACCCTCCACCCTTCCTCCTTCTGCTCCTCCTCCTCACTCACTCCTCAGACAGCAGGTCTTTGGCCAGTTTGTCCTTGTCCCTGAAGCAGCCCAGCGAGTGCATGCTCTCCAGGACGTCCGGGTCGATCTCCTCGGCTGCAGCCAGCGTCCTGATGGCCACCTTCCTGGGGACGGGCTGCTCGGGCTCCGGCTCATTCTTTCCAGCTCTGCAACACAACACATGCGACTGACTGACGCGCCGGGGCAGAGAGTTTGAGACTCTCAGCTCAACATGTTATTAACATGCTAATAACATGTTAATAACGTGTTAGTGACTCAGGTCCAACAGGTCAAGAAGAACAAATGATAGGACCAATCAAAAACCTTTCTGGACTGTTGAGTAATTCTAAAACACGTGGTTCAGAGCTGCTTTTAATTTATCATTAATGATTTTATATTTCTGAATATTTTATTTCTCTGTCCTTTAATGGTGATGATTGTTTTTGAGCATTTTAAAAAACAGAATATAAATAAAGGTATTATTCGATGAACTGTTTCGGACCCGTCTGATGTGTGTATGATTCTGATTCTCAGCGTCCGGATCTCAGTTTTTACTTTGGAGAGTTAATCGATATTATCACTGACAGAAATGATGGAAATCCACAGAAATAAGACACAAAGTGTAATAAACCAGATTGAATGAAAAGGAAACAAATCGGTTTTGGTTGAATTTTAAAGACACAAACAGATTTCTGCTCTTAACACAGAGACAGTAGATAGTAGATCTGTGTCCATTAGGTCCTGATGTTTGATGTTCACTCTCAGATTTGTGACAGAGCTCTCACTCTGACGACTAACGGACACACACACACACACACATACATACACACACACACACACACACACACACACACACACACACACACACACACATATACGGCAGTTATATACTCACAGGTACCATGTGTGCTTCTGGATCTGATCCAACTGTAAACAAATCAGAGGAAATTAACATTAACGACTCCAAACGTTAAACAAGTTAAACAAGATGGTTTCTATTTGTTTTCTGCAGGAAACAGGAAGTTGTTTATCACGTCCATCGTCCTCAGCTTCACCTGAGCTCGTTTTCAGACATGAATAATGAATCAGTTCCAAGTCTGATCTGCAGCAGGATGTTTCCAAAAATAACTTCAAGTTCAAAAAGCTGCAGACACAACATCAGTGAAATCACATGATTGTTTTTGTAATGTTTCTATTCCGAGACCAGAACAGATCCCAGGCCTGAGATGAAACGGTTTTATTCCGGGCACAGTGACTTCAGGAGGCGTCATGAAGTCACTCAGCTAAATTTATCCTCAGCCCCTGAAGCAACAGCAGCAGACGGTGGAAATGCAAAGTGAGTCCTGAGGGAAGACCCTGACCCTCGACCTGCTCCACAGTCAGACCTGACGTGTGAACTTACCGTGAGCCTCTTGCCGGCGTCCACTTCAATCATCCCACGCAGAAGGTTCTGACAGTCAGGAGGGATGAAGTGAGGCATGTGGAAAACTCCCAGCTTCACCTTCTCCAGCAGATTCCTCAGGTTGTCGTCATCGAACGGGAGAGCGCCCTGGACGGCCGGCGGGAGAGAGGACATGTCAACCAAACCCTTTTCTACTGGTGCAATGGTTTCACAAGGTTCACCAGTAAACATCCACCAGAAATAAACATAAGGTTTCATAAATATCTCTTTGATTCTCAATGCATTGACTTGGTTGTTCTAAATAACTGGTGAATATGTGGATAGAATCCTGAAGGTGATAATCAGAGACATAGAACAACAGGAGCACGTTGAGGAGCCACCTGAAGATCTGCTCACCTGAACAACTCATCCCTCTTAATTCAATAAGGAACCAACCTCCTCGAGTGAAGCTGTTTCCAAACCTTCTGCCTCAAACTTCTCCAACCAGAGCTGAACTGGACAGTGTGTGTCTGTGTGTGTGTGTGTGTGTGTGTGTGGATCAGACATTTTAAACAGGACATTTCTGAACATGTGGCCAACGACCTTCAAATGGAGCCGAATGTTTGAAAGAAGGAAACTCTCGCCTGACGGAGGAACGAGAGAGAAGGTCGGGGCCTCAGAATGTATCTGAACTGCAGTTGGGGAGAGATGTGAAGCCGCCGCGCTCACAGGGCAGAAATCAAACCTGTGACATTTGAAAACATGACACAGGCTTGAAGCTGTAGACGACCTGTCAGGTGTCAGGGGACGGACGCGTGGGAGACACATCTCATCAGAGCCGGAGCCGATGGAGGCGTCTGCTCCGGCGCTCGGTGGCGTGAGGACGGAGACGATGGAGGCGTCCTGCGGCCGGGATCCAAATCACACGAGTGGCGAGATGTGTCTTCACAGGACGTCCGTGTCACATGCTCCGTCACATGATCACAAACACGTCTACATGTCACTGCAGCTTCATGGAGCTGCTGCCAGACGGGTCAGATCCACACAGTACGTTAACTGTCACTCAAATATGATCATAAATAATATTTATAGATATATAGAGGGTGAATGTTTCTTTCTGCAGGTGAGATGTCGAATGAACCAGAGCCAGTAGCTTGTTGAGCAAATAATGTTTCCAATTCGAGATTATTTTTTCATTTGACAAATTACAAGAATTATAAAACTTGTCACAGGCGGCAGGAGCGATTTATTTCAGCTCTGATTTAATTTATAATGTGGTTTTCATTTTTCATCGACACACGACATGTTTCCAGAATCTCATGTTTAATTCAACTCCCTGAAGTAAACGTCTCAGAAATAAACAAGTCTCCAAACAGTCCGGAGGTCATGACGATCACCGTGACCTTCACCGTGACCTTCACCAACCAGCTCTGATTGGCTGCTGACCTGGGCCTGATGGTGGTTCAACATTTCACTGAACTTTCTCCACCACAGAAACACTGCATCAGAGACAGTGAGAGTCTGAACGTCTGTGGCTTCAGAGATCAGATCCGAGCTTCCTGAGCAGGAGTCACAATGTGTTTCCTCCACTTTAAGGAACGAGGTCACTCAGTGTTCACTCACCACTAGAAGAGCAAACAGGATGACTCCACAGCTCCAGGCGTCTGCTCTCCTCCCGTCGTACTTCTCCCCCTGGTGGACAAACAGGAGACGTTAGAGTAGAAAAACATAAAGTCAAACTGCTCGGAGCCTCAACTCTTAATGGAAACATCCTACATGATGTCCACAAGGATAAAAACTGACATGAGAAAAATACATGTGAATGTGTTTTAACCCAGGGCAGGAGGAGCAGGAGGAGGAGGAGGAGGAGGAGGAGGAGGAGGAGGAGGAGGAGGAGGAGGAGGAGGAGAGGAGGAGGAGGAGGAGGAGGAGGAGGAGGAGGAGGAGGAAGAGCAGGAGGAGGAGGAGGAGGAGAGGAGGAGGAGGAGGAGGAGGAGGAGGAGGAGGAGGAGTAGGAGGAGGAGGAGAGGAGGAGGAGGATGAGGAGGAGTGAGAGGAAGAGCAGGAGGAGTAGGAGGATGGAGGAGGAGAAGAGGAGAGGAGCATGATGAAACAAGTGAGAGAGATGATCAGAGCTGAGTACGTAGAAGAAAGGGAGAGAGATGGAGAGAGAGAGAGAGAGAGAGAGAGAGAGAGAGAGAGAGAGAGAGAGAGAGAGAGAGAGAGAGAGAGAGAGAGAGCACTTACCCTGATCACCTCTGGGCAGGCGTAATGTGGAGATCTGTAAAAGAGGCAAAAGGCTGTTATGATGCTGGAAAGACTCACAACAGTACACACACAAACACACACACACACATACAGATACACACAGACACACACAGACACACTACACAAAATGATGATGATTCTCTGAGGACATGAAAACATTTTTAGATATCTAAACGAGGAGAAAAGAAAAAGCCACCGGAAGGAAAATACAGAGATTGAATCCAGAAGCTTCAGTCTCTAGTTGTTAGGCCACAGAGAAACAGAGTCACTGTTCAATCTGTTCTCAAAGGAGCAGGTGAGAAGAGGCTGAAGCTGAAGGAACCGTGGTGATCGTGCTTCTTGACAAGAAGAAGAGCAGAGGAGCACTCAAGTTGAAGCTCCGCCTCCGACCAGGAGCAAATCTTTTGTTCTGTTGGAGTCAAACAAACTGGAGACGGAGCAAAGAGGAAGAAAGTGGAACCAGTGACATGTCACGACTGGAGCCACGAAGTTAACAAACTCAGTAGATCCATAATGAGATAATCACACACACACACACACATGGTGATCACACTGGAGTGAACACACACTCCATCACTGACACCATCACACTTAATTATGTTAATGTTTGTGAAGCCAGTCGATTGGAACCGTTACACACTCTCGTGTCCAAACACATTAACAACAAACTCATTACGCGTCTTCGTCTCTAATAAATTCCATTAACGTCACAGGAAGTGCAGAAACCATTTGACTTGTTACTGGTGCGAGACATTTCCAGTTCTTCACAAAAAGTGTCTCTGCCGTGTGGAAGACAAACGGACCTGGACGGACAGAAGACGTTATGCCTCTGGGGACTGGGAGTTTAAAACTATGTGGACGTGGACACTGACCATCACGTCCTCTGACTTTTGACCTTCAGCTTCAATCGTTACACTAGAGCTAAATAAGATGTTTGACCCGGACCCTTCATTACCCCTACTGGCAAGAGGCTGGAACTGCAGGCAAACAAGTGGACAATACAAATTTGGTATCACTTCACTGTCTCACTGTGTCTCACTGTGTCTCTCTGTGTCTCACTGTGTCTCTCTGTGTCTCACTGTGTCTCTCTGTGTCTCTCAGTGTCTCTCTGTGTCTCACTGTGTCTCACTGTGTCTCACTGTGTCTCTCAGTGTCTCACTGGGTCTCTCAGTGTCTCACTGGGTCTCTCAGTGTCTCACTGTGTCTCACTGTGTCTCTCTGCGTCTCACTGGGTCTCTCTGTGTCTCTCTGTGTCTCTCTGTGTCTCACTGTAGAACTTGAGGAATCACCATGAGATAACCAGTCTGAGCTGAGATTCCCAGTAACCCTGACTGGAAGCTAACCAGAGCGTGAACAGAGCGTTTCTCTGTCACGTGAATCGAGTGTTAGCGGAGTCTGGATTGTTTTAATGAGAAACTGCCGTCACAGCATTTTGTCCAGAAACTCCACTTTCTTTCTCTCTGAGGTTGTTTGTGTGAATCCTCTCTGAGCCGGAGGAATCAAGCTTTAGTCGTTCCACATGACTGAGTCCATGATCCGCTGGCTGCCTGCGGGGGAGCTGCAGCGAGCGGACTCACTCTGGACCAGCCTGTGTTTTCTAAAGCTGCAGGAAAAAAGAAACAACTGGGAACTTTTAAAAGTGCAAGATTTGCCCGGTTTCCAGAGACGCAGCATCTTTACACAACCGCCTCAATCAGAGACATGCACAACTCAGTGAAGCTGGACCCCGGGTGTGTCGGCTCAACGCTGCACTCAGCAATATTCGTATAGATTTATATTTTCAAATGGACAATAACTCAGATAACTGCAGGTTCTGTGAAAAGGGAGGAAGAGAATTATCCTCATCTCTGCAGATTTGAACCTTTTGATGATCCTTGGTGGAAAGTATGATTTATTTTCTCACTAGTTTGTCACTGACAGGAAGAGTTAGCAAAACTTTGCATTCAACACTGGTAATAAAGTCATGTGACTGATGAGAACCAATCAGAAAGAGAACGTGGACGTCTGTGTCATCGTTTCCAAAAGTCTCAGTTTCGTTCGTTCAGACTAAAACAACCTCCCGGACTTTTCAAACAAAATGCAGACCAGCAGTGGAGGCTCGGTGGGAATCAAGCAGAAATGATTTATCAAAATAAAATCTTTGTGGACGCAGACGTCGTCTCTCGCAGCAGCTGAAGAGCCCTGATGTTTCCCTCCGGAGGCGGTGGAGACCAAACACAGATCAAACATGGACTCAACCTTCAGTTAATGTTAATGTTGCTCTTTATCTCAACATCCCATTTTCTATTACACATGCTTTTACTTTATTTGTTGTTGTCATCCAATATTTGCTCCTTGACTCAGTAACTTCTCTCTAACCATCAAGATAAAGAAAATCAAATCCCAGTAACAAGTAGAATTCTGCTGTTTCTGAGTGAAGGACTTTTAGAAGCAGTTGAACATCATCACAGCAGGATTCCATCTGACGTGAAGCTTCATCAAGAGAAACCATTCAGACGAAGGTAAAGGACACAGGATGGACTCAAGCATCAGGACTCACAGAACTGTTCTGGTCTTTAGAACTCACCCGCAGCTGGTCTCCAGCAGACTCTCCCCGACCTGCAGAGACGCCATGCCGAAGTCCGCTATCCTGATGTTGTTCTTCTCGTCTAACAACAAGTTCTCGGGCTTCAAATCTCTGTGGCTGCAAAGAGAAGAAGAAGAGAGATGAAGAAACGTCTTCCTTAACCTGTCGTCGTTTTCTTTTTCATGTCTCACGATGTGGGAACGTGCACGACTCTTAATGAGAGATTATGAGAAGTGTCAAAATGTTTCAGGCTCATTATGAAACTGTGGCAGCACAAATCAGCGTCTGGATAAAGAAAGGAAAACAGAGGTTTGACGTAGAGAGAGAAGACGTCAGCCTTGGTGCAGGTATGAGCTTTGGTTGTCTTGGTTGTAGATTTAGTGAAACTGTGAAACTCCTGAAGACGTGAAAACCTCAGTTTGTTCATCTGTCTCCCTCTGACACACTCCAGGTCAGTATCAGAGTGAGACGGTGGGCATCTGTTCGATTCCTCCAGAGGAAAACATCACACAGCAGAGAATACATCTCGTCCTTCAAGGCCAAACACTCTCGGCAGACTTTACTGTGATGTGCGTTTGCTCTTAGATACACGGTGAAGATGAGGAGGTGAAGGTGAAAACAGAGATGAAGAGGAGCTGGAGCTGCAGCCGATGAAGGACGAGGCTGAAAGCTGAAAGCCGAGGACTGTTCCTGAGCCTCATGCAGAAACGAGTGACACGCACCATATGGAGTGACTGTGGCAGAAGTCCAGGGCCGAGATGATCTGCCTGAAGAACTTCCTGGCCTCTTTGGGCGTTAACCGACCCTTCTTCACCAGGTAGTCGAACAGTTCCCCCCCCGGACACGTGTTCCAGCACCAGATACCTGCACAGGAGCAGAGAGGGAACATCCAGCATTTAGAACATAGAACAGGTTGATGATCCCAGAAGACACAGACGTTTCACAGGCTTTTCATGGGAAAGTAAAAGGAGATACTCAGTAAATCTACATATTCAGTAAATCAACGTGGAGCATGTGGTCCGGACTGTCTCCATAGCAGCAGCAAACTCTTGAGACATCTTTGTTTTCTACCTGTGGCTCCGCTGTTCCTCCTCAGATATTTATTTTAACCCTTACCCTTCTACTTTTTTCATTTTTCTTTCTGTCACGTAATAGAAGCTTAATCACTTTGTTCTAAATTTCCATTTGATAAAATGATCAACACAGTGTGATGATCAGCGTTTGTGCTGAAAACTGTTCTGAGGAGAAACACACACGTTTGAAAAGATCACACAACTGGACCAGAACCTCAGACCAGTAGATTTAATTTCCACAGATTCGTGAGCAAATCCTCAGTTTCATTTCTCTCAGAGTTAAAGAGGCGTTAATGAAAAGTTCAGTATTTGTTCGATGTGGAGCCCAGAGAACATCCTCAGCTGTGTTGCTCTCAGTGTTTGTGGTTTGTAAAGTGTGGTATCTGCTCCTCTGGTGGTTCATCTGGAAGACGCCGCTGATCCTCTCTGTGCTCCGCCCCCCCGCTCCCTCCCCCTGCTCTGATTTATGATCAGATTAAAGGATCCTCTCGAGCGTTCACCTGTCACAGCTTTTTAAATGAGAAACACGTTGGCCTGTGATTTGTGAGATGTTCAAACTGTTTGCACACAGGATGACCCCTGTCCACATCATTAGGAAAACAGATCCCTGCTCTGTTTGATGCCGGCGCCTTTATCAATTATTGAACAGCGTGTTCAGCCACGCCGCTGGAGCAGGGACGCCACACGCAGCAGATTAATGTGAACAATAAAACACGGCTGTACATAAAATCCCTGAGATCAAACGAAGTGATCTGCACAGTCCTCAATGAGACGCATCAACACAACAAATTGAGACAAATTGAGATTTGTGAATAGGATTTGAGTTTTTATCAGTGTGTACTTACAGGTATTTCTTATTCTCGTAGACGTCGTGCAGCTTTAGAACGTGAGGATGTTCTATGAGTTTGAGAATCGCTATTTCGCGTTCCACCTGCAGAGTCACAGGAGAGAAAAACCGTTACACAAAGACAATAATGAGGTCGACAACAAAGCTGGAAACACGTTGACGTCAGACCCTGAGTCAGTTTGAGCTGAACCTGCAGTGTGATTTCTGTTCGCTCTACGTGACCCATGAAGAAGACTGAACACAACTTGTGACACATCTTCAACCTGCAGAGTTCAAACATATGTTTCTACCACAACAAACACTTCACCAATGATCAATATCAGTTTGTTGAAAGTGTCAGATCAGTGACATTTGATCATTTCCCCAACAGGAGATCAAACTACGTGACTCTTGTCCTGACCGTCTGTCCACAAACCAAACTCTGAGTCATCCTCTCCTCCCTGAGGGGCGGAGAAGTGACGGGTTCGAGACCCAGACGTCCACAGACGAGACCAGAAGAGCAAGTTTCATTTCTATCAAAGCTGACAGACTTCAAAAGGTCCATCAGGGCGAGTGAGGGCGAGTGAGGGCGGCCAATAAATAAATTAATATAAAAAGAGAATTTCTTTTCATCTTTGGCCTCATGGTTTCAGAGCAGAGCGTCACAACGGCTTCCTCCAAAACCTGGTCTCGTCCTGAACCTCGTCCTGAACCTCCTCCTGAACCTGATCTCGTCCTGAACCTCCTCCTGAACCTCCTCCTGAACCTGATCTTTATTGTGGATCCTTCCTTCCATCCAGCTTTGTGTCTCTAACTCGAGCTGCAGGGTTCGACTCCCACATGTCTCATGTAGGACTCGTGCACGATGCAGGTGTGGAGCATCAGACCTGCTGTCAGATCTCATTCCCCTCTGGTGACCAGGCGCTCACAGGGAACATGGCAGAGGCTAATTAAACACATGTACAAGGTAAAACACACGCTCCCTGCCCCCCCGCCCGCCACCACCCGAGTGTGAGCAGCGACGTCCACATTCATTAAGCTCCATTATGACCCACTTGCTCTTTTTAATGGGTGGTGATAAAAGGAGGAGACGGTGGAGAGACACGACTGTGACGCTGATCTTCTCCCTCTCACCTCAGTTATCTCAGGCTCGTCCTCCGTCGAGAGGATTTAACAGAAACGTCTCCAGATGTGTTCACGTCATTAAAGAGGCTTTAACACGTGAGCTTACATCACGTTACTCATTAAGACTTTAAGTTCGGTTAAAGGTTCTTCATTCATATCACTTTTCAGTTCCTGCTGTAAACATCTGTGATTGTAATGTTGGGTTTTAAATTATATT